>JAHLJT010008446.1:84432758-84649771 GCA_031308135.1 Acheta domesticus | reverse complement strand
GATGGCGCCGCGGCCCCGCACCGACAGGTCCTGGTACTGACTGGGCTGGCGACCTGTCGCGCGAGGGCACACGGAATACCTTTGAAGTAGGCATGGAAGGGGGTGTCTGATGTCGGGTTGGGACGCATTTTTTCAGAAACACTTCAATCGTACCGTTGATACGTGAGAAAAATGACACATCTACAAAGAAGTCACATTTTGGAGAGGAACGGTTTGAATCCGCGGGCTGTTGTTTGGTAATCAGTATTTTTTTCTATAGTATACCGGCTAGTTGCTATATTGGCTATCTTCAGAATCTTTCTGATGAAAAATATACTTTCTGGTGAAAAATTAACTTGGCAAGCAACCTTACAGCCAATAATTTTGTGCTGTTAAATTATCCTCTTACTGCACGGCTCTGCTTTTAAAAGGCCGCACGTAAATTGTATAATTAAAAATGGCACGTGATAATCTTTTTGTTGTGTTTTGTAATATTAGCATAGCAGAATCGGCGATACACAATCAGAGGGATGCTTTATATTAATTGCAAAGGCCTACTGAAACTACTAACACAGCCTCACCGAGAGTTTTAACGAAGAAAAATGCATGCCTGACTAATTTGGGAAAATTTGAGACGAATAAGCTAAATGTTATTTACAAGTATTTTTGTTCTTTGTGCTTATGAAAAAATCTCGTGGCAGTGACAGCTCCCATTGGTACTAGTCTGATTTAGGTCACACCGGGTGCGGGTTTAAGCATTCGGATGTAATATTTTGCTCTCCGATCCAAGTCCATTGATGCATCAAACGCTCGAATGTTCTAACGTTTGGATTCCGGATTAGTAAATGGATTCTGTTTGGTGTAAATGTGAAGCGCGGAGAAACTGATTTGCTTCTGTCCAATCTGTCGAATCTCTACTGGAGAAGAACAGTCTCCTACCCAAATATTCTTACTTCATATTCTTCTCTCATATTGGAGGGAAGTAAGATATTTCGCCCAAATAAGAAATAGGGCATACTCATCATGAACTGATGTTTGACAGGCCACGTCTGAACGTAGTCAAGAGAATTTTGCACACCTGCCAAACACCAGTATGAGACCGTCTCCTACGAATCATGGGAAAATGTCATATGCCTAACTTTGTTTACGTGTGACATGGCAAAATTGATTATCTTCGCCTCGTCTTCATGCTCTAGAAAGGAGTATCATTTATGTTGAAACATCTCTATTATTCATCTAATCTTTATTTTTTAATATACTAAATATGTAAAATTATATTGACATTTACCGCTGCCACGTTATCAATGTTGAGAATGAATATGTAGTAAGATAGACAGGTGAGGAAAACTGGAAATATTCATTGCAACACGTCGCAGAATTCGAAGAAACTTTTAGACTGTATTAAGGCAGTTAGCGGTATTTGTCTCTAAAGCTAGAGAACCTGATGTCCAAACTAAAATTAGTAGTGATGAAACAGCATATTCTTTCACGCATTACTTGAATTTCCCAATATTCGAAAATTCAGAATGTTCAACGAGAACGACACCTGCGGCATTTTAAAGAGTTTTTAGCTCTATCCGAGGAAATAATAAATAAATAATGGATTCTATTTTGAGAAACATCTAAGGGGCTCTTCAGTTAAATTAAAAAAAAATTAAGTCGCAGAATATGAAATACACTTTTGCATCGACGTCTTTATACTGTTTTTCACCACAAGGTTTAACAGGAACACACATCGTCGTGTTGAACTTTTCCGAGATCCTATGTGGTATAAACTTTATTGCTAGTTGTCTCGATCAGGCTGATGCGTCTTGTTGGCTCGTCATGCAACGTCAGCTACTACACCCTGTTCGTACGCCACCACCCGTAGCTCAAAATATTAATTGACACTGTCACAAATTTAATCAAGGTTCAATATTTTATAACACAATATAACAAAACACGTTAAAAATATTTCACAGAAAGGTGATTCTCTTCCATTTCATTTCGGTACTTTTCATTCTATTCGTGCCTTTAATCTAGCGGAACGTATGGCAGTGATCATTCCAACCAAATGCTCGAAAAGGATTCGCGTCGAATTTAAACGCAGTTTGACTTCCCACTAGACCGTTCTGTTTCGATTCCGAACCTAAATACTGTCGTTTAATGTCTGCGCCAATCTCCCTCTCCGTCTAATATACTGCTTGGTGGACGCTCTCTCACCCGCAATACTGTGTGGTGCAACCGTTTCGCGCCCGCTGCCGCTGCCGCCGACGCCGACGCCTTGAGAGGCTGGCGAACCTGCATCTTGGCTCCAGCCAATGGCGACGCCCGCTCGAAGCGACTCGCGAAGCGACTGGGAAAAAACTAATATAAAAGCTAGTTCGTTTCCCCGGCGCCCAGCGTAGATTTACTGCACTGGCACAGAGAGTAGTTAAACTTTGAAGGGTCTTTCCTTTCATCTCTCGCCGGCGCCTCTCATAGATTCCACTATTCGACATAGACTTTTCTCTTCGCACAGCATCAGTTTCTCCAGAAAGGTTTTTTTTATCGATTTTTAGAGGCGAGTTGAAAACTAGTTTCTCCGGTTCAAATTAGTAAAAAGACAAAAATAGTTGATTTAGTTTACATAAATGGATAGGTTGTAATGTACGGCATTTACAGCGCGACTTATACTTATATTGTACATCCATCAGTCGATCTTCTTTCATTAGTAAAACACCGTTTTAGGAGTAACAAGAAAGAACCATTAAGAAATGCATTTATGCATGGCGATAATGGGAATACTTTTGTCTATCTTGGTCCATCCTTTTACTTACTGCGTAATGACCAGAGAATCGTTTTGAACCTTTTTTATTCTAAATTCTCTTGCAGGCAGGAGCCTAAGCGCTATCATGTTTTTCTGGGTAAATAAACACAAACCCACATAGTTAACTTCTTAATTGAAACATCGGGGCAATTAACATGGTATGTACATAATTTACGTTTTGAGGAAACGGAGAAGAGTAAAGGTTTAGATATTGCACTCTACACACAATAAAGAAACATTAATTTATATACACTGCCATCTTCCAGCAAATCTTTAAAATAAAAACGCAACATCTAAATAGATTCTATGAGGCGTCGAAATACACTAATATTTCAAATCATCAGAAATGTGGCATAGCATGTTATTGCTCCAATAAGTTTTCAATAATATTATATACTCATTTGAGCTATAAATGATGAACATTCATATATTACGTATCAAATCGGTTCAGATCAGTTCTAAAACTCATTTCATCATAATATTGTATAACAGTTGCTATTCCACAATGTTCTCTCCAATACAAATAACTCTTCTGAACTCCCTCTGTCTCTGCTTGCGCGAGCAGTTCAAGAGATATCGGGGTAACCTGAATCGAATTTCCACTGAGCGGCCAATCATTGTAATGTATTTGTTTTCTAGAATAAGCTAACCTCTAAGAAGCAACTTTTTCATTGTGTTCATTCTTGCTCTTAAAATAGTGAATTTAACATTGAGAACACGAGGCTTTTGATTGTATAACGGCTAGCGTATCGGACTGTTATACTCAAGTTCAACTCGATCGAAGCGATGGAATTTTAAGGGTGAAAAAATCCTTCGTAGATCTTCCTTGGGAGGAGAAGTATAGCCGGATGTCGCATGTACTAGGTTTACTGCATATTAAAAATTCTCAAACAAAACAAGTCTCTGAGATAAATTTAAATCTCCTGTTTCATCGCCCGAGTGATATTTCTTTCTCCGCTAGATGGTGAAAGGAGCGTAACGGAATTTGCATGGTCCGGCAGAAGAGTAGGCTTGAGCCTCGACACGGAAAATAAGGCATTATTGAATTTAATTGAATTGAATTGCACGATGCTTCTTGCTCATCATCTCACTGTTAGCGACACATTGTGTTGCTTCCCGTCTTCTCTTTTTATCACAAGCTTGGTCATTTCGATACGTCGAGCTGTGTAGGTGCTTTGTATGTGCTGTGTGTGTGCTAGTGCTTTTGTCGGCGTGTTAATGCCCATCAAGGGCCTGGAATGACCTCGAGCATTCCGAGAAGGTCCGCCGCAAATGAAACTTGCTGCCTACTTCTGCATCTGCTTCTCGCAGAAGCAGGTAAGCATATTCGTTGAAGGCTTCGAATGCCGGAGCCTCCGTACGCTGTTGGAGACGATCGCAATTAAGCAAAAGGAGGAACAGGAAGACAGACAAAGACGAGATATGTGCACTGATAAGTATAAAAAACAAATTAATATAATGACAACCATTTTTTATTCGTAATCCTTTGTCTTGCCTAACGCTCCCATCCTAACTCCTACGCCACTATGTGCAAACTTCACAGAATTGGGTGGATGACGTTTTAAATTATTTATATACAATAACTAGTCATTGTACTATAACTAGTCAGATACACAGCATTGAATGGTATTATTAATTCGGATATTCAAATAAATGATACATTTTTAACTAATTTATAAATAATAAGTTTAAAAGAATGAAAAGTATTTGAAGATGTATACAGTAATGTATAGAGCAGTGTTGTGAAGGTCGATGCCACGAGCGGGAGTCCGTTGCACGAGTGCCACGACGAAATCGCCCCTCAACGCAGTTCATTACCCGCCACCAGACACAACGCCATTCCTATTGTAAAACGGCGGGGTTAATAGTTTCTTTTCCCGACGCTAGTTGCGCAGAGAAGCTCGTGGCGTAATATGGTGCCACGACGCGTGCCACTGCCACCAGTAGAAGACTTTGACACCACTGATATGGAGAAATGTTAATATTGCATAATTGCTCATTTCATTTATTTATTTAATAGTAACACAGTTCAAAGTACGTGAATTTTTGAGAGTGAGGAAAATCAATATGTATGGTGTATACGATTTCTGCATTGATACAAACACTTTATCTTTTTATTTATAAAACAGCGATATTCAGTTACAAAACCCAAAGTTCTCTGGACTACCAGACTGGTTTGTTACTGCTACAAACTGAGACTTTAGTCTACTAGAGCATAGACGCCCAACCTTGTCACTTAGTTGAAACTCCCCAATTTGTAACAAGGGAATTTTGTACTATTCTGCTTGGTATGAGTGCTAGTATGGCGCTGGCGTAAAGAGTGGAATCTTGGGAATGAGCCACTTCGACTAACCAGAGATAAGCCGGGCAACCTCTGCAGATGAGGTTGTTGCTAATTGTTGGGCCCCTTTCTCAGCGACGAGCCACTTAGGCTGGCCGCGATTCTAACGAGGACGCGAGTAAGTAGCCGCTGAACTGTACTAATAGCCGGGTCTTGTAATTAGAAGCTAATACGAAGTTGCCACTTGCTGAGTTGTGCCAGAAAGCGCAGGCGTCAGTTTCGCAAGTTTAGCCAAGTTCCCCTCGACTGGCAACGGACACTCGCCAACTTATTTGAGAAGTTGTTCGTGAGGTTGGAGTAGATTCACAGGCGCATAAAATACTCGAGGAACGTAGGTTGCTCGCTGCGTAATTTAATTTTTCTGCGCGTCTGTCGCCAGTGATTTATAATGATTTTTATACTACGAAAATTCTACGCCCAGTACTTGATTAAAGAAGATCTTCTTTCACGCCTAATATTTCGGACATTATTAAGTATCGTTTATGACTCCACTCCGTGACCTACTTCGAAAGAAAAAGTAGTGTTATTTTTATTTTCGTCTTTGTTTTTCGTGATAGCAGTAATAGAACAGATTTTTTGCTTTCACTCTTTCTCCGGCATTATTCGTTTATTTTAAAGAATAGCCACTGGGGAAGATTTTTTAAAGTCTCTCGTGCAAACTTCACTGCAAGTTATATAGCTTTTCGGAAGCATATACCCTTCGTAATTACTCGCTCCCTACGACTTTTTGTTTACCCACGATCCTATCTTCGCTCCCGGGACTGGTTCCTCAGTAGCTTGTGCGAGGCAATCGCAATTTTTGTCCCTGAGGACCGTGGTAATAGCGCTTGTGAACTACACGCCCGTGTAAACGTGCCGCCATGTTGTGGCTATCCCGAGGAATGGCCTTGTTGCAGAGATTGTTTCTGGGGCGTAAGGTACATGGTAATTTCCCGCAAAGGAGATCTAGATAATTGATTAATAGAAAGGAGAAATGATACCTGTAATAATTTCTAATCAATTATGGAGGTCCAGAACAAAAGGTCATAAGATATCTTTGTAAAATTTTGCTTTATATTGTTGAATCAGAAAAATTATTTATGTCCATCTTTCATCAAAAATCATCAAATTTCATCATTTAAAGAAAACAAAGTCTTTTTTTTAAATAACCATATTTTTGCACATTTTCCCTCAATTCCTTGGAAAAATAAAAACGAGGGATGTGACAAGGGCCAAAAAGAAATAAAATAACACATCCTAATATTTGGATGGAATTGCGGAATTGCGTGAATGTGTAGGATAAAGGTCTATATTACATTTTCTGCAAATAATGTTACATATTTCCTATTGAATTTTCTTCCTAAGTCATCGCGAACCTTGAAGAGCACCCCCATCTGTTGATTTTGGCTATGAATAGTAATAAATATTTTTTAAACAAAAACCGCTCCTTGATTACATTTTCTCTGAATTTATGACCAAGTGTTTGGATCAATGGACGAGTTGCAGAGAAAATCCAAGAAGTATAAAATCATTGTCTACGTTATTTTTAGGTACATCAGCTATGAATCTATGAGTACTACAAAAACATCCACAAAGTAAACAAAAATGCCTACCTCCATTTTCTCTAATTCCTTATCTGCATGCTGCTTCAGACTACTCCATTCCGTCCATGTCTTCTATGGTTAAATTATGTCTTCATTATTGTGGTTGTGTATCGGACACTTTGACAAACACAACGTATATACCTTTCTTCTATGAGCATCACTTAACAATTCCTATCAAGCCACTTGTATGTGCATCGGTGCGTCCTTTAACACACCGTTGCTCCTCGTGTGAGGGAAATCTCTGATTTATGCATTGATTTCAATGGCCTCGATCAACACGGTGATGCATTTCGAGGAATGCCTTCGGATACTCGTATGTCTCGTAACACACGCTTACGGAGAGTGCCAGAGTGATTGAAATGCCGAGAAACATGATGACACCCAATATTATACATTTCGACATGCTGGTTGCCGGGTAACACATGTTTGGAAATTCCATGACTCGCGATA
The DNA here is from genome assembly GCA_031308135.1 of Acheta domesticus. Classification (NCBI taxonomy): domain Eukaryota; kingdom Metazoa; phylum Arthropoda; class Insecta; order Orthoptera; family Gryllidae; genus Acheta; species Acheta domesticus. The sequence continues at coordinate 84,642,630 of JAHLJT010008446.1, read as the reverse complement.
CACCACGCGAACTCGCGTATGGTTAGTTAGTGGAAAAACAATATTCGCTCACTCCTGCAATATCTGCCATTTGAAAACAGTTGCGCAATAAGTAATTACAAGGATAATTGGTTGCGGTAAGCAATGTGGAAATATCGTCTTTTCTTATGACAACTGCGGTAACGGAGAACGGCGGACTGAAGATGTGATAAGTTCAAATTTCGCGGCGGAGTGGAGGGCATCGAGAAGGAAGTTTGAAGAACCTGAAATAACTCAGAATAAACCACCATCACCTTTATTAATGCCTCGAATACAATTTTTAGAGAACATGCTCAAAATGTCCCCCTCTTCCATGGCAACATGCCCGGCATACACGTTACTGTGCTAACCTCTCCGGTATACCGGAACATGTATGCCGAGCTTAAGGCACGAGTCGCAAGCCTTCGTTGCATACGCCCCTAAGTTTCGGCCGTCAAGATGGCCAGGCCACGACCGCGTGTGACCGTGCGACGCGTCTTGCGCGTCGTCCAGCGCGGTCGCATAAACACGATCATTGACGTACATTTCCTTCCTTCGTGAACCGTCCTAGAGGCTAGTTCCCGAGCGACTAAATGTGTTGGTGAATTTAAAATTCAAGGCCATTTCGTCTAGATGTACAAAGTTACGTTATATTTAACTGGAATTACCTTGTAATATAATTTGCATTAGTCTCAATTTTCCACTTAAAATTAATGATTTTCGAGCAAATTATGGACTGCACAAACAAGTCGGTTACTAACTGTATACCCAGAAGCAGAAATTCGGGGGCGTCAGATCGGGAGACCGTGGCGGCCATGCAAACTGGGGCCTCTGCGCCCAATCCTACAACCCGAAAAGTGCGCGTCGAGGCCAGCGAGTACGTCATGACGTTTGTGCCGCCGGTGCACCGTCGTTTTTAATCCACATCCTGCTGGGGAGCGCTAAGCACGAATTCTCTTGCAGTTGCGGGAGAACACGCTGCAAGAACATAAGGTACGCTTCAGCATGGAGATGATCCGAGATTACATACAGTCCAGTTATCTGATGGCCCAGATATTTATTTTCCAACGAAACTGGTAGTGGCACGGCCGCGCGATGTGTGCCCACCGCAACTGTGTGCTTTGAAGAATTTGGTGTAAATTTGGGCTCGTCGGTCCACAGCACGCACGCGGTGAATTCGCCTTCGGTTGCGTAGCGGTGCACCAGCCACTCACAGTACGCCATTCCTTGACCCTTGCGCCGGCGTGAAATGAAACGGGTGCGGGGCGTCCTCCTGCAGAACTCTTTTCTCTAAATTTATTTTGTCTAATCGACCATGTGTCCTTACAGAAGTAGGAAAATTTCACAATGACGTAATGGAGAACTTCTTAATGTTATTTTGAGTGATTTACTCAGCAAGTACTATACAGGATGTCCGGAGAGGAAACGTCGAAACATTAAAACTTTACTTTTGAAGTTGTTTTGAGTAAAAAATCTTTTAAAAACATGTAGTCAATTCTTCCTCTATTAGCGATATTCGCATAGTTAATTTTGTACAGTGTAGAAGTGATGCGGTTGGTACTCGCCAAGTGCGCGACACCGGGAATCGAACAGCCCGCCATATTCGAAGGCGGCGCATTACTCATCGCGCCACTGGGGTTTATTTCGAGAAACTTTGAAACAATGTCGAATATGGGTTTACTTACCTATCCTTTTGACTATTGCTACGTGGATTTCGCATGAAAATGCCGCGAAGTTACAGCAATGAGGAATACGCAGACATCATTTATGTTTCCGTTTTTTGTGACGGCTGTGCGGAAAGAGCGGTACGTGAATATCGCAGAAGATTTCCTAATCGTATTGTACCGCATAAAAGTGTATTTATTAACTCCTTCAGAAGGTTGCGAGAAACTGGCTCTTTATCTGCGACCACCTAATGCGGCTTTTCTCGAGCTACGGAATAAGCAAGTGACCTTGTTATGATAGAAGCTGAAGAAAATCCATCAACGAGTGTAAGAAGAATATCTTCTCGGTTGGGTGTTGTGAAGAGTGCAGTGTGGAAATTTCTTCACAATGAAGGTTTGTATCCTTACAAATTTTGCTATGTGCAACACTTACAACCACAAGACAGAGAATTGCGTATGAATTTTTGTACCTGGCTCCTTCAAAGACCTGATATTTGCAGGCAGATTTTATTCACAGACGAGACACAGTTCACTAGAAGTGGAATAATTAATTCTAGAAATAGTCATTTGTGAGCTTCCTCTAATGCACATGCAACACGTGAAAGACGATTCCAAGTAGAATTTTCCTTAAATGAGTGAGTCAGAATTGTTGGAAATCAAATTATAGGTCCTCGCTCCTTTGACGGAACGTTAACTGGAGACATGTATTTAATGTTCTTAGAATGTGAATTACCTTCCTTCTAGAAGATGTGCATCTCTCGCTGCGTTCCTCAATGTATTTTCAGCACGAAGGAGCGCCACCACATTTTAAAAGGAATGTACAAAACTATCTCCATATGAAGTATCCAGGAAGATGGAAAGGTCGCGGTGGATCTCAAAACTGGCCAGCAAGATCTCCCGATCTTACTCCACTTGATTTTGATCTTGGGGTCATTTAAAGAGTCTAGTATACACGCAAAATTTTGACAACAGAACTGCCCTGGTAACGCGAATTTGTGATGTTCTTGAGGAAATCGGGAGTAACCGGGATGTATTGTTGTCAGTAACGGTTTCCGTATTACGACGGGAAGAGTTGTGCATCACAGAAGGAGGAGGACATTTGGAACATCTTTTGTAAGTGTACACCAGCGACAATTGAAAGTCGCACCAAAGAAGACAAAGTGAGTTCAGTGCTGCCAAATGCTTCGGAAAGACCCAATTTGCCCAATTGTATTGCATTTTTATTTCTGTGATAATATTTATTTCTAAACAAATTTATTCATTTAGTTGGTAAGTAATAAACAATTTATATGCTTCTGGAGTGTTTCTATGCTTCTGCAATACAAATTTTTTCCTAGAAAGCGTGGTTTCAAACCAACTTTAGAGTGCTTATTGCGGCTCAGGAATTCGGAATATCCTAGTAGTTTCTTAGACAAAAATATGCTTAAAATTGTCTTAAGAACTTATTTTCGAAGTTTCGACGTTTCCTCCCCGGACACCTGTATATAATATTATAATTGAATTTTGTTGATAGTGGTAAATGGTTTAGGAAAGGGGAAGAAAAGGTATATTTATAAGGGTTTGGAAGCTTTTTGTTGTGTTTTGATTTTAAGGTAATTTGAAAATGCCTTAGGGAATCTCGATTTGATTCTGTTTGGGGTGTTTGCTTATTAACCTAGTTGAAAGTGGGCTGTACTTGGGCAGGATGGTAGGAGAGTGAAAAATTTAGAAGATAGGTTGATCAGATGATCTCTAATTAAAGGTATTCGGAATTCGTAATGCCTTTGACTATTGGGTATAAACCATGATGCGATGTTGAGTCTACAAAGAAATTTGTTTTGGAAATTTTGTAGAGGGTTGACATTACTAGGAGCTATGTTTATCCAGGCTGGACAGACATATGTCAGTGTGGGTCTGAAAATACTTTCGTAGAGAAGCAATTTGGTTTCAACTGATGCAGAATTGATGAGTGAATATAGTTTGACTGCTTTAGCAGTTGCTTTTCTAGGACTGACTTAATGTGTTGCTTCCATGTTAAAGACTGTCTATTAGTACTCCCAGGTATTTTATGGGTGTGGAGTTGTTTGACCAGGGGAGTTCCGAGCTATCAATTTTTAGAGATGATTTTTTTAGGTTTTGTTTGTTTTTATGGGAATTATCTTGAGTGGCCATTTGTGAAACCAGCTGTTGAGAGTGTGAAGGTGAGATTGAATATGATCATATTCTAATAAAATGTTTTGACGAGATGAGAGTAATGCTATATCATCTGTAAGGTCCTGCGGAACTCGATGTACAGTCGCCATGATGTTAAGTTTATGTTTGCTGCAGCAGGCAATTAAGCCGTAGTTTTGGCGTTATTATAAAACTGTCACCCCTAAGAAAATGAACATCGGCTTTTCTATATATGATACATACGGTGGCATATACTGTGTGCGAGTATTGAGGGATCACCTTATGTATCAATTTGGCTCATGTTTCTCATTTCTGCGAATTGTCTTATGAAGCATTTATTGCTGTAGGCGCGAGACCTTAAAAATAGTATTTTAATAGACTTCTGAAACAGAGCCTGTTGAGAAAATAAATGTGAAAGTGTCATTGTTAACAAACGTGTCAAACATTTCAAAAGACTTTCACATCTAATGTTTTAGTGAATGTAACAGTGGTATGTGAATATACTATTAGTAATAAATAAGTTCCCTGGATATATTACGTCAGCACATCTTCGTATTCGTATTTAAGTTTACTTTAATTACTAATTAACTTTGACTTACATGCCGAAAAAACCTGACTGAACAATAAGACTAGTCGGGTTTTTCAATAGAGTAAATTATATTTGGTAGACCAAAATGAATCCACGTCATTAAGGGTGATCGACATCAAGGGGTTGCTCTGATGTTTATTTGCTGTTTTAAAATATTTAAACAATTTGGTCAACTATTTAATAAGTCAGCTACCCAGTCTCTTATTCAGTTAATTACAGAATCAGATCGTCAACCATTAGTTAATAGTTTCTTCGTCATCCACACAATTACTTAGTGAATTCGTTATAGTTAGTTATTCTGTTTTACAGTTTTTAAAAAAAATGTTAAATATGGATTTTTGACTGATAAAAAATTATTCAATTTTTGTTATTGCACAATCTCTACTTTAAATAACGTTAGATAAAATTCAATTTAAAAAAGTGAAAGAAAGCCTACGGAAATTACTTTCGTGAGCAAAATGATCATAGAAATACGAAAAATGTCAGATAAATAAAATTATCGTAATACTGATATTATGTAGTACTGAAAAGGTAAACTAAAACCTTAATATTGCTTGAAAATTGTAAGAGAGAACACATCCGAATTTCAGAGATAAAATCAACATAATAAATACTGCCGAAAGGAATAATATTTCCAATCCAACAGTTACAAAAGAAAGATCGATTACAAACGGAGGCTTCCAATATTATGACGGTCGTTGAAATGAAATATGGACGCCTTTCTCGACAATTGAGTACACCCTCGAGAAAGAAAACGGACGTTGAAAAACAAGTCAGACAACAGCATTTTTCTCCAGACAAGGATGGATTTTAATGGATTACAGTATCTGTTGACCTATTAAAGTGCAGATTTTCATTATAATAATATACGTGACTCATTAATATTATGACGGACTTACATTATTTTGATTAGAAATTAGTATACGACATAGAAAAGATTCATTATATTATAGAAACTTACACGAAAAAAATATTTTTTTAAATATTTTAACTATGTACGAAATATTTGAATTGTGAACGAAACAAACATTCACTAAAATATTTCTCTTAATTTGCTACGACACATCATCCGTTTTCTGATCCATATGAAAGGAATTTTAGTAATATTACAAGGGTAAGGTGTCCGATCTAGCTTATTTCTGGCGAAGAAACCCGCGAACTTTTTATTTTCTTTACGGGTGACTAAAACAGAGGTGTTCGTATCGGAAGCCTTCATGAAGCTACAGTGGCCTTACGAATGATCTGCTGTCGGTGACGCCAAATGACCTAAGCACCTCATCCCTGACGAAGACTGCGATAAGATGATCAATACATCGGCATCACAGCCTTTGACGCGGCGTCACCGTACCCACAGTCTCGTTCGCATGACAGCCTCGCCGCGGAAGTCTTCGATATGACTTACAGCGGGCTAGTTGATGTTTCTAGGGCTCAATCACTGTTCAAAGGAATTCATTTTTTCGAACATTACAAATGTGTTAGTGACATGGAAAATAAATTGTCTTACGTGAGTGGACGTTAGTTAAAGTGTGTGTTTTATGATGTCGTTAAAGTCTGAAAGGAGTCGCTGAAACTCCCGAGTTTTATTTACAAAAAGTACTATTATGTGCATATTTTTCTTCCCTTTGATGTGTCCTAATTCAGTCTCCGGTTCTTGTCCACAAGCCATAAAGTACTTTTTGTGTGACTGCTGAATACAGGTGAAAAGTCCTGACATTGTGTGACACTTTATGTGACGACTAAAATTATTCTTTGCGATGTTTTCAAAAAGTGTGAAATGAAGTTTATTTTTAATCGAGCATATATTACTATGTGAAATTATATTTTTGTTAATAAATATTTTATACTGAATTTGCTTTCAGGCCCGATTTCTAGTGGAGTTACGACCCATAGGCTAATGTTTCAGGGTGCTAACCATTTATGCTGACTGGTCAGATATTTTTGCTTTACTTAGTTTTTGCTTTAGAAAACTGATTATGCTACAAGAGCGCATATTTTCTTGCAGTATTGGTGATGGTGCGTAATATTATAATACTGCAACTTCTTCCCCACTCTTTTTCACCCCTCACATGAGAAATTCCTAACCAAATAAAGCGCCAGAGTTTCTAAAAACATCCTTAATTTCCCAAAAATTCAAAAGTTGAAATGAAAACGGCTTTCTGCCATTAAATTCCGTGTTTTGTGCTATATTCTTACAAAACGCGAAAGAAAAATTGCGGTGCTACACATTCTGTTATTTCTAACTTTTGTAATTTTTGGAAAGTCGAGCTCGATGAAATTAAGACCAACAACATTTTTTAAGCGTCATTTGCTGTATCTATAAACAAAATTAAAAATTGAGGCGTTTCTGAGAAAATCACCGCAATGTTACAGTTGTTAATGTTGTGTACAGTTAACCACCTGGTCATAGTTGAAAGTGTAACAAGTACGTCAGAATACATTTCCCGTTTCGTAATTATCAACTATCGTCGCAACCCCACAGCTACTAATCGTGATGTAATTGTTGCATATTACATCAATATAATAAATAATTTAGAAAATGGTGTAGATTTTTATTTGCAAAAAATCGAATTTTTTAACTGCTTCAGCACAATTAATTACATATTATATTTTATTATAAAAAGTTTTAGAGGTGCTTTAGATAACAGTAGTTAAAATAATAAATATTTAATATGTGATATATATTATAATCATAAGATACATTTTCTGTTGTGTCGCTCATATTGACGCGGATTTTGTATTGTCCAACTTCGGACTAGCTATTATTTTCTGTCGACTACAATTTGTGAAGTCCATCTCACAGAAATCCATTGCGGTGCTTTAAAACGGGTCGGTCAACTAATCTGCGACCTAAAGTGCTGTGCTAGCAAGCAGTAGAAAGATCTATAAAGCAGTCTTTGACCTGACAAATACATTTTTTTTACAAAAAATGTATTTGTCAAGTAAAGACAGGTAAAGACAACACGCAAACAAATTGTTCAAAGTATCGCCAATGATGAGTTTTGAGTTCTTCAATCATTAATTTCATCTTTTCACTTCGTCGAAAATGAAGGGCATTCACCACCATTCCGTAAACTTTCTTTCATTTTGCATATCCACAAACATTTACATTACATGTGTGGCCCCATTGCATTTTCCACGGCGTAACCCCGGATTCGATTCCCGGCGGGGGCAAAAATTAACTGTGCGCTTTTCTTACAAAGTCCCAGTATCTGTTGCTGTGTGATGATGAGAAAGATAACTCCTCAAGAGAAGATCAGAAATGCGGCGTAGAGTCGCAAGGCCGGGACTGTTAACCCATGGCCGCAAGGCCGGGACACCGCGCCGCTGGTAGGCCTTACCTCGTAATGAGCTGTTGTGCCAGAGTATATACATACAAACATACATACATACCTACCCCAAACATACATACCCCAAACATTATATGTGCTAACTTAACATCATCGGTCTCGTTTTGTTATCATGTATACTCTTCATTCATAATATTGATCCTATGTTCATTGAAAATTACTTCTAGAATAACCTAAAATCCCGATCTAACTCTAAGGGAGACTCAACTTCTTTTTTTTCTACTACTTTACATAATTAGGAGAAATATGCTTACTTGTTATGTTGTTACGTCCCTTTGGTTCTCCTCTAGAAAATACGACATAAACCGCTCCAAGTGACGATTTCCGCGAAAAAGCGAAATGAAAAATATGTATGAACTTTGAATTACGTGATTTAATTGTACTGGATTAAAACTGAATTGCTGTCCACGAAGAACGAATGTAATTTTATTTCAGCTTACTTGTAGCTCACTGCAGTACGGAACGTTATTTTCCATGACATGTGCAGACACTGCACGCAAAAGATCTGCAGAAAGCAGCAAAAGCACGCTCATGACCGCACGGAACTTGACGCAAAGCACAAAGAAATACGAGACAAAAATCGTGAGTGTCCAGCAATCAGTCAAGATAAGAATATGTAAAGGAAAATAATTTAGGAGAAAAACGCGCTTCTTAAGTTTTCGATTATTTTAAATTTTAGGTCAAGGAAAAAAAAATTACACTTGGTATTCCTATCTCTGGCGCATATTAATTAACATTGAACATAAATGAGCAACTGATTGAATCACGTGAAATGTGAAAAGTTGGCTGTACAACAAACAGGTGGGAGAAATTGAATGAAGAAACGAAATAGATTGAAATTAATGATCAATTCATGATTAAACGATAGAATGATTATATGGCAGATATGTTGAAAAATGTGTAAAGAAAGAGTTTTTTTTATTTATTTATTTTATTGTTTCATTTAGTATCAAAACTGAGAGAGTACAATCTGCACTCGTGATCCTCAGCTCCTAACCTTCTACAATCTCTCTTTTACTATACTTAGTTAAATTATTAATAAAGGTAGCAAGTACGTTTTTTACATTATTTGATAACAGACATATCCGTTTCTTTGTAATAAACTATTTGCATCTCCAAACGAGCTACAGATTTGATTTTAAAATACTGCCGGCAAAGTAAGTAGCACCCTCACAACTCTTCCTGCCTTTACTAAAATGAGATCTCAAGAAAATATGCGTAAATATAGAATTATTTACAGCCCGGAAGTGAAGCAAGCATACATTTCATCATTTGCTCAATAAATCAAGGAAAACAGGACAAAAAACTGATTGAGATAGGGTAATAATCTCAGAAGATGATTTTCAATATTTGTTAGATATTCAAATTTGTATCACTAACATGACGTATCAGTAAAACATGTAACATTACTCGTAACATTGAAATGTATTTATACTTCCAAATAGACAAGTTGAAATATATTTATATTTTTCAATGATGATATTTATTGTTTTATTTTTAAAATAGAATGTTCCTCCTATTGTCATTTTACTAAGCCATTCTAGTCTTTAGTGGTGTAAAGACTGTTTTGTAGCAGAAAATATTCTACTTTTTTTAAAGAATGCAATGTTTTTACGTTTCTAATGTCAAATCGTAAAAAGATGTAAAGAGTCTACATCACTTGATTACCAACTTTTAATGATGTGTTATTGATACTGGCATTTGGTGATGGGGTTTATTGAATCGTGTCCTGTAGAATAAATATATGCGTATCGTAATAATAGTTTTGTTTCCAGTAAGTAAATACTTTTCTATAAAAAGTACTGATTCGTAAATAAACGCCACGACAGCAGTAATATTTGCATGAAGTTGCATTAAAAGAATACTAAAACATTATATGGGTGGCGCTTATTCATTATTCGTGTATTTTTTTCGTCACTCTGTGTCTGTATGATGTACGAGGTATTTTCCCAGAGAATTATTCACAAAACACGCACATCGAATTGTGTGTAGTAGGGTGAAGTGGAAAACTTTTTTTTATTTGTAAGTGTATTAGTATAGCAAATTGTATTATGTAGTAGATAGAGATTCTGAAAAAATGTACTCTTAATGTTTCTAGCTTTCCTAAGCAATCTCAATGATTGTAATAAGTAATGCTATATGACATGCCATCATGCATAAAATGCAGTTTAGCATCACGTGACTTCAAGAGAATTTATTTCTGGCAATGTTAATAGAATCACATACTCAAATGAGTTGGTAATGCGAACAATATAGAAAGTCCAATCTGAATTCCAGTCTTCAATTTTGATACTGCCTTACTTAACTGTCAACAGGAACATCATCCTTTACTTTAAAACCGGTCAGATGAAGTCCTCGTTAAAACATGCTGATTAATCTTTGAACTTTCAAAGACTTCCCTCAGTTACGTTAAAATAAGTGATATCAAATAATAATTTGCATCCAATCTTTTATTTTCCTTAATCTCATCTCGACCACAACATTGAGAAACAAAATAATGTAAAAATAGTTATTTTTGCACCAAGGGCATTATAAGGGTTGTAATGATGGAGTGGCAAAAAAAAAGCTCTCGGGCCAAAGGCCACAACCAGGTAACTCCAGTGGTGCATACAAGATTTTATTTTTTACCATAATTCCTTCTCATAATTCCCTTCATAAAAGAACAAGTAGCGTCATTGAACAGTTTTCATATTTCCTTCGTAACTATTATCCTCTCGATGCAGGTAAGTTGTGCAGTATATATCGAGCTCCGTTTCGAAGACAAAAATAAGCAATGACGTATCAGTAAAAATATTTATTTATTGTTAAAACGTTTGCGCCATTTGAGAAGGAGGCTGCGGTTGGTCTCTCAAAGCAAAGAAAATGACAGTACAAAAAATCTCGGTACTTGGGAGATATATCAAGAGAAATGGGATGAAAATTTCGATCTACAGTGAGTTCGCCGAATTTTACAATTTATAAAAATATAATAAAACTGTAAAAAAATTTAATTGAACGTGAAATTCCAAATAGACAAATCAAAAATGGACGAGAACTGAATATTCATAATAATTAGTTGTTTTCCTTAGCGTGAAGCACTTTATTATTCACGATTCGAAAATATCATTGAGCCTCTGCGCATGGGCCAACGCTAACCTTACGATAGAGTGACATCGAAAAACGATACTCCCCCAACATTAGCGGATGTAATCACATGACATATCGTGTTCGGTACCAGTCACGTCATCACGATAAATGAAATTTTTTGCGACCGTTGTGTGTGCTACCAACTTTATGTTCTCATGATGGAACATCATGTTGCTAAGCAGCAATAGTCGAAGAAATGCAAATCAGGAGAATGTGGCATTAGGGAAATTTTATTGTTGTCGTCTTAGATTAGTCACGTTATGCAAAACCTGTTGACATATCAAGCGATACAGGACATGTACTTGCCTCTAATGTGCATCATGTCGTTTCCCGACACTCCCCAAAAATTCCCTACGAAACTACAGTGCGCCAGGAAAGTCTCTTCGCATCGAGCCAAATCAGGGCCTCCTAATGAAAATTGCATTTCTGTTGGTAGCAAGCAGATCACTGGGAAACAAGTGAAGGTTACAACGCTTCCAGCATTTATTATGATTGTGGCGAGTACGCAATTTACGTTTTCTTTTGTAGCAAGCTGCAGCTCTTGCTACCAACAGAATTTCTGCTTTAAGCACTCAAGGTGCCTCTGCGGAGAGTCTTTCCAGGCGCGCTCTACAAACATGCAAGTATCCACGCGCCATTTTGGAAACAGTTGAGTCGCACGTGGCGCTCCCATGCAGCGCGCGGCGCGCGCGGGTACTCACCGACCACCTTGCGCCAGACCAGAGTGGGCGCGGGGAAGCCGTCGGCCTGGCAGTCGAAGGCGGCCGCCTGCCCGCGGGTCACGTTCACGTCCCGGGGCTCCAGCAGCCAGCGCGGGGGCACTGCGCAACGGGCGGGCGGCCGCTGCTGCGCCGGCCGAGACCGGCGGACGCGTGCGTGCGTACACGCGCGCGCGCGGAGGAACGCCAGCGGGCGGGGGCGGGTGACGGACGGACGGGTGGGTGGGTCGTGAGCGGACGTGCGTGCTTGCGTACGCGCCACGCCGCTGCACCCGCCCGCCCGCCCGCTCGCCCGCTCACCAACCCGGCTCGCTTGCCTGTCTGTCCACCGCTCACGCTGTGCACCCCGCGTACCGACAAGTCGCTCGGACTGACAGATTGCGTGTGGGAATGTTAAGTACATGAAAGAACGGGTGGCACAGAGCTAAGGGCACTACGTTGCAGCGGACTGTGGTGAGCTGAGGGCCTGCCCGTAGCGGAGACGGGGCCGGATGGGCGCGGGGCTCTGGCCTCTGGTTGAGACGCGTGTAATTAAGTTTCCATAGCCTTTTATTTCTAAAGTTGCGTATGTTTGTCTTCATCTCGATAGATACATAGTCATTGTTGGAATACGAAAATGTTTTTTTCGAGATAAATAGACGTAACCCATAGAAGGGATGCCACCTAATTCTTACCCATTACAGCTTGTCAAAAGTCTTCAAATATTCAGGCTGAGCCTTGAACATTGACTAGTTTAATTAGTATTCCGGAGTTTTCACAGACGAAGTTAAACACTGCATATTTATCTCTAGAAAACTATATATTCAGTATAGAATAATAATAGTTCAGGAGGAAAGCTATCTTCTACAAAATTATTGATTTAGCAAGTGTTACTAAGAAGGTAATGGCAAGATTATCTAATGTTTATTACCAAATTTCAAGATCTAGTCTAATTTTCGTAATTAGTGTCTCTCAAAAGAATTTTGATTCACTCCGTTTATACAACTACGTCTTTTTTTTTTTTTTTTTTTTTTGAAAATGTGTTCACATCGTGATAATTATGTGCATTTGAATTCACAACATATGAGAATTGTAGCATTTTACACCGCGTGTTGGCTTCTTTCCCTGAATATCCTTTAATTTGTCAAAATTTATGTTGTGATCTTAAACGTGTGTGTCAATTATTAGTGACAAAAGCAACAATATAAACTAATTTAGTACTGCTCTTTATCATTTAGTACAGAAAACAAGAAGGTACTCTGATATGCATATACTCGAGTGTTTACTTTCTCTTTGTGTCTCACATATTTCACATAATAATTGAAGTTAGAAAGCATGTTCTCTTGTTTTTCGTTGACAGTATCTTATGAAAACAGACCCAGGCGCCAGCCCGTCACTTTTTCATGTCAGTTTTTGAGAGACACGAAATAAATTCCATCTCCGTTTTTTTCGCAACAGCACATGATTAAGAATTCTTTCCGTCACGCGCTTTCTGTCGTTGGCTGGCGATGTGCAGCAAAGCCTTATGCGTGCGAACCGCGGTTGAAGTTCTGCTCCGAGATAGCACAGTTTCTCGTATGGCTCCCGTGATAATTCGTGCGCCCTCCGGCCCCGCACTCAACATGTGTCTAATTTGCCGTAAAGTCTGCACTGCCTCGTGTCGCAGATTTCTAATGGAAGGCTCTTACTTTTTGCTTAGTGCAATAAAATTTTCATCCCGTCTTTATTGCCGTTGCACTTAAAATTACTCGAGGTATTTTTCAGTTTGGAACGATGTTACTGTACAAAGTAATGCAATCTGCAATATAACACTCTTATATCTGAACCATCCGAGGCAATGTCGTTAATTCTCAAAATAGTATTTAGTTTTAAATACCACTGTAGGGGGTATTATATTCAATAATTACATACGTACATGAAATGAGCATTCGTTGAAGGTTCTTTGTGATTCGTAATTGTGCGCAGTAATGTCTCCCTTTCCGTGAAACTCTTTAATGTGCGTAAGCCGAATGGGTCTCTCTCAAACACGGGAATTCACGAGGAGCCTTCCCCGAATGCATGTACGTGTGAGTCCACAGGGTCGGTAGAAACGGGCTTGCTAGCACCCAGGAGCCGAGGGGGGTGGGGAGTTGCGGAGCAACGCACACGAACTCTGCGAAGAGGATGAGGAGGCGAGGGCAGGGGAGGGGCAAGAGACAGGGAACTGGATGGAGGCGACTATCTGGACCGGCGGAGCCTAAAGTCCCCGCGCGGCACGTTGGGTACACACACGAGGAAACAACACACATCATTCAAGTCCCAGGTCGCATACAAGAGTCAAGTGCCTCACATCGAAAAGCAGTCACGCAGGCCACAGCTAAGGCTACTGCCACCAACACATTGAAGCACACAGGAACTAGACAGAACACTCCCCGGCATCCCGGCCGCGGGCGGCCGCCGCTCGGGGGCCGAGACGGCTACTGCGACGGTGGTAGCGGTGATGGTGAAGAGACACAGGTGGTAGTGGTGGTGATGGTGTGGAGCGAGCGTCCGCGGCGGCGGGGACCGCTGCCGCCCGGCGGGGCGACGGCGGCGGTCTCCTCGCCGCCGCGGACTCAAGCACGCGCCTTCTAGGTGCAACTGACAAAGCCATCAAGCGGTGCAGACAGGGGCGTCGGAACGGGGTGTGGGCGGATCGAGGGCGGGGCGGAATGGAGCGGGCCAGCCGGTGCGCCGCGCCGCGCCGTGCCACACCGCGGAGCCGAGCGCCGTGCCGTGGTCGCAGCGGGGCGGCGGCGGCGGGGCGGGCCTGGGCGTGGTGCGTGGACGCCGTCGCCTGGCCGGCACGCGGCACGCAGCAGGGAGCGGCGCGGAGGGCGCGGGGCGGGGCGGCGCGGGAGGGGGTGTGGCACGAGGGCGGCGACGGGGGGTCGGCCGCCGAGCGCGCGAAGCGTTCCGACGCCGCTGGGTGCAAAGGAACCCAAGACAGGGGTGCGGCGCGCGCGGGCGGGCCGGCCGGGGCCGGCTGGCGGCCGCGCGGCTGGCGTGTGGCGGGCAGTGGCAGTGGTGAGAAAAAGAGAGAGAGATAGTGTGGTGAGAGTGGTGGCTGGTGAGTGGTGGCGGGGCGGTGAGAGCCGCGCAGTGCAGTGAAGCTGGTGAGTTGGCGGTGCGCGCGGTGCGGAGCGTGCCGTGGGTGCCACACGACCAACGGAAGAGAGACCACACACTTTGGCGGGCGGGGCTACTTTACCGCTGACAATGAGAGGCGCCGTGGCGCGAGTCGTCTTGGCCCTGTTGCTGGCCACGCATGTGTAGTTGCCGGCGTGGGCGCGGCCCACATGCGGAATGGCCAGAGTGCTAGAGAACGCGTCTTGCGACACGTGCGTTCCTAACTCAGGGGGGAGCGGACCTCCGTCCTTTAGCCACTCCAGTTTGACCGGGCCGTCGCCCTGTTGCACCACGCACTGAACCTGCGTGCGCACGCCCTCGATAAGGTCTCCGAAAGTGAACGGCCCTATCCTCGGGGGCACTGGAAGAAGAAAGCGGCTCTTGGCGTCCCAGCGGAAGCCGAGCAACCATCGTCCGGCTGAGCGAGGGGTGGGGCGAGGGAGGAGGTGGAGGGGAGGCGGGAGAGTGGGCCGGCGGAGAGGGGCACTAAAGAACTGGTGGAGCCTCACTGTAATGGCCGTAGTGAATAATGCACAGAAAATGTTATTTCTTCGTGACAAATGCTCTTGGAATAATATTATGAATTAGGAAGAGAATCCGTGCATAATGTTTGAATCGCAATGAGGGCAATTTGCTGAAAATGAGTGAATGTATTTTCATCTAATAAAAATATATGAGCCGGTAATTTTGTATTGATGAAGTTTGACTTGTAAAGTGTGTTTTGTTGTACAGTTACAATAGATGGCGCGCTACTATTGCTCGTGCATGATTTAATGATTCATGAAATGTATTTCTGCAATGTTTTCTGTGCACCTAAAGTGCTGAAATATTATTTGAAATTGTGTTTGAACGATCTTGCGAACGAACTAAGAGAACGTCATATTACCCCGTTTTTAATTGAATTATATTTTAATATGACGTCTTTTTACTTAATATTACTAATGAATTGATCGTACAACTTTCAAGATATTATCTCGTTGACTCTTATGATCTGCGGAACCCACTAATGAATTTTCTTAGGAAACCACTCTTAAAAGCTAATCCTTTCACTTATAACCTCCCTTAGCCGACGGGCGAGCCGGCTCTTTAGAAATCCACGGCTTTAGAGAGGGTTTACCTACAAAATTCGCGCGGCTATATAGTTCTCTGCGGCAGTCCGGAATACGACCCGGCTGCGGTAGGTCTGCGGCTGGCCGGCTCGCCGGCAGAGGGCGCTGTTTGCGGGGGGTAGGAGGGCGGAGGCGGTCAGTCCGTCAGAGGGACGAGGGAGGGGCAATCATAGGGGATACAGAGGGTGGTGTGTGTAAATAGGACTGCTGTGACGATAGGATTGGGAGAGGGAGGGAAACCGGGGTGGACGGGAAAGGTGTGTGGGGGAGATGAGAGACGGGGGTGATGGTTTGGGGTGGGGGGGTCGGGGGGTTGTTGTGGTGAGGATCCACGGAATGAAGTTTGGCGCAGGACACAAATAGTATGAGGTTTGCGGTGAGGCACGACGGAGCCGGAGGGGAGAGACGCTGTGGAGGGGAGTGAGGGCGGGGCGGGGTCTAGACGGGAACGGGAGCGGGGGCGTGGGCGGGGCGTAGCCAGACGATGTTGCGGTGTTTACCGTTGACCAGCAGCTGCGAGGAGTGCGTGGCGTTGGCGGCGGCGTTGACGGCGGAGCACGAGTAGTTGCCCGCGTGCTCGGGCCGCAGGCTCTCGATGCTTAGAGCGCTGACGTGCTCGCCCAAGGCGCGCACCGCCACGCCCTCGCCCAGGGCGAGGCCGTCGCGCCGCCACTCGAAGCGGAGCGGCAGGTCGCCCTTGGGCACGAAGCACTGCACGCCGGCGCGGTCCCCCACGTGCAGGTCCGTTTGGAAGTCAAAGGGCGCGATCTTGGGCGGCACTACAACATAAACTCTCTTGCACGCCGTCTGGGGACGGCCGACAAAGCTTACCTTAGTCGTTGCCCTTCAGCTCACTTGCCTGCCTGGCTTCCTGACTGCTTGCTGCCTGCCTGCCGAGCGATGCCGGGGATTACAGTCGGCGTCGTTTTTTGCGGCGCGCTCTTGTGTTGTGAAGTTGTGCATGCCGTTAAAAAGTCGCGGTTCCGCCGTTTATATGCGGTGCGGAACCCTCGACGCCAACCAACTTCGCCAGTCCGTTATTTCACCTTTTCCTCTAACCCTAATGTTTGTTTTCTGCTGTATTCGTTTTAAGACGAAGTTCACATAAGGTGACCCCCGCAAGCTACCTTTCTCTCAAATGATTGGCATTACCGGTTGAATATCGTAAAATTATAAAACCAGAATAACAACGTAAAAACACGTTTAATATGTATTACTGATCATCATTCAGCAGCATATTCTGAGGTGTTTTGAAACTCGGCGGACCGTGAAGATGGTGCTTTAATTTGGATTGCAACAGTTAAAGGAGATAGCCCGACCTCTGGGGCCTCCGGTGAGGTTTTCACGCACAGGATAATACGAAGGTATTTCTATGGATGGATTCCGGGCTTTGTTTGAATTGTTCTGCGAAAGTGAGAATAATGGAAGCAGGGTGTTAATAAACATGGGCGTTTGAAATTACGAAACACTTTTGTACTCTTTCCGAACTAATTTATTTCCGTTTGGTGGCCTCACACCAACAGAATTTCCACGTGGAGAAGTATTGAAGCTATTTGTAGCTCTTTTAACTTCTTGCTGATCTTCTATTTAACGAGTATTTTGTTTATGTGTATGTAACATACTACAAAACAAAACAATATTTTACATTACATGCTTGTTTATTCTTTGAGAATAGTGTTTTCGTTTTTAACGCTGCCATGCAAAGTTTTATTTTATACACAAAAATACCTTACATTACGTAAAACGAAATATTGTGACTACATGATCTATTTACTGTTGGTGCTTCGAATTTTAGTATCAGAATCATAGCTCACAGGTTTACCGTGCTTTTATCTATACTTTATTTCTATGTTTTTGAAGTTTTTTTCGTCAACTAGTGTTCAGTTGGATTCTAGAAGTGTCATAAAAATGCATAGAAACGCAAAAATACTGCACGGATTTGTGATTTCCTTGCTATGTGATTTTTCCTGTGACTATCTCTGGGAAACATAAAGTACCGGTTGTGTATTGTGCTATACCAGGTGATAAAACAAAAGAACAGAAAGCACGTTATTATTTATGGAATACGATTAGAACAATTTTTCACATCTTCACTCAAAAGTGTCTCGTACTTCTCTTTAATTCTTCGCAATTCTTTACATTTTCAATAAAGTTTTTAATGTACAACAACAATGTATTTTGTATTCCGATAGTGGTTGTGTCTAAAGCGGTGTGTTCTTTCAGACAAATTGAGAAAAAATGTCGGTCTTTCACAGAACATTTTGGGAATTCTCAGATTGTACACGGGCATTTTGTGATGGGAAATTTCACGCAAAGCTTGCATCTTTGTTCATTTTATCTAGCTTCGAAATTCATTCATTCGAACATTGGACGTTCTGCTTTAATAAAGTGGATAATTTAACGTTCGGCGCAAATCCTATGCTTTTTCGAATTAAAGATCGAATTTCTAACGGGTAATTTTTAAAAACTAAATACTAAGGCAGTTTTTCAATTAGATCTTCACAGGTATATGAATTGCTTTTATGAACAATAAATTCTAAAATGGTAATTTGTGAGATGGCTTTTGTAACTTTTTCCTTGTTTATAAATGCAAAAAATAATTACTTTTCGAAAAAAAATGTAAAAACGTATTTGATGTAATGGACATAAAATTTTCAGTATAGAAAAGATTAGGGGATTAAAACAAGCAAAAAGTACATGAAACAGAGGAAAATGCGGTTTTATAAATATGTTTTCGCCATGCGGGAATTTTATATTCTATAATATACTGCTTTTTGCACTCAAATATATAACGTATATAATGGGTCTAGATGGAATAAAAACGAAATTAATTAAATATGTTTGAATAAGTTTCGTATTACGTTGACTTATGAAATGAAACTAGTCTAATGGAAGAATCTACTTTATAGAATTAACTTTTATTTCAAGCACAACCTTTTAGTACGCTTTATTTTATAGAGTTATTATTTTGTTCTTAAAAATTTATCAGATTTGAACTTTTAGATTTCTGATTTTGAAGATTATTGGAATTTAAGTAAGAATAAATCACAAAACAACATCTAATGAAGTGACTGAAAAAACAAGGAAATTATTATACTCATTCACATATTATCTAGTTCACCACTAATCATATTTTCACAGAGACGAGATAATGATCCAAGCTATGCAAATTTGGCTTAACTCACTGTAGAGAGATGAGTTGAATAACTTAAATAATAATTAAGATAAGTTATAAAGAGATTGATGACACTGTCCAAAGAAGTTTCTCTTGCAGCCTTGAAAGAAAATTACTTCGTAAACGAGCCTGAAATAAGGGCGTCTTGGTTCTGGTCTTTCAGACACTTCTTTGGAAAACGTTAGGAAGTCAGCTCATACAAATACGTTATATTGAGGTTAATCTGAAATTCTCACAACAGTGTCAGAAGAGTATCCAAATATTTGTAGAGGTCAGATTTAGCGTAGCCTCTGCTCTGCAAAAGGTAAGTTCACATCATCCCTGTCTGGCTAAATAATTGACAGTAAATGCGAACCACCAAACCACTTTGGATCATCGAGGATCAGAAAAAAATGCTTAATCCTCGGCTTTCAGCCTGTAAATGATTTTCTTTACAGACAAACATATTGCTTCAATTCAGAATATAACCCTTGATCAACTAACCTAATCCATGAGTATTAGTTTGCAGAACTATTAACGTCATACTTTCGTCTCAGCGAATGACTAACTACCGTCAATTGAAGGAGTGAGATCAACACAGTGGTCACCCTACTGTATCTATTTTTGTAACATAGAGGAAAACAAACGTTTGTATAAATTTAAGCATTTCTCAGTGGGTGTACATGTTACGGATAAGGCCCTAAACTAGCTTATTTCCGGATCAACACACGTTTATTAATGTTAATATTATCCAAAATGGGTGAATAAAGTATAAAGTAGGAACAATTTCGGATTTTAACCGGAGCAAGTTGGCATTAGACAACAGAGGGTGGATGGGGTAGGTAAAGTGGATATGGTGGCGAGTAATATCAGATACGTGATAAACACACACCGGAATGCTGACGGGAAGTTTCTGAAGGTAAATGAGAAAATAAGAGAAGATGAGAAGCTAGAAGGAGAGATAAGATATATAGTTTCGAGTTAAACAGTAGCAGCCATAAATGTTTATTTACAAGATTGTACCTATAAGTAATCTCATTATATACCTTATCTGACTCTTTGCTACATATTTCGGAGGCTGGGACTTTCGGGCTTCGCGATTTTCATAAACCAACCTTAATTCTGTGCACCGCATAATTTTAAACGAAATTTTATGCCAGTACATTTCTTGTGAACACACAAGACGTCTCACACACGGACAATCACCTTATTTTAGACAGCACACTCTGTTAAAACCAATATTAGCCGTATATAGACCGAAACGATCAGTTTGTCATTCGTAAATATAATCCGCCCTGCCTGGCTAATGTATGAATTAATCGGCCACTTCTAACGTATGCCATAATTCGGACCTTTTCCGTAACATCACATACACACTTCCCGTTATTTTTACAAAAGTGTCTCAGAATAAACGTTACAAAATTTCTCGGAGGGTAGTAGTAGAGGGATCTAAAGTAATCACTTTCTCCAATGAAAATTTCAAATAATGGAGTTACACATGCAATATTTGCCCCAAATTTTTAGGGCACTCCTTACGTACTAGTGATCGGCGTGCCACGTTGCCACACAGACAAGGAGACTGCAATTATCTACTGAGCATCAGTGCATCCGGAATTGCATAACAGTCAGGGGCAAATGGCATTTGTGTAACTCCGTTTTACAGTACATGTGCATTGGCAAAACGTTGCAGTTTTAGAATTCTTTTATGCTCTAGAAATTTCTAACATTTATTTTGAGACACCTGTTTACATATTGAATTTACGTGAATGCATTTATACAACGTTTGAATCACAATCTTTTTGGGGGAGATATGATAAAATATTAATTTGAACGCGTACAATTTGGGTCATCATTGTGTTGCCCTGACTCCAATTCCGAGAAATCACTACACCATAACTGTAGCCTACGCAAAGCGGCCGTGCCCGGCCGAGGTTCTCACCTATGACGCTGAGCGGCAGCACTTGCGCGGCAACGTGACCTTGGCGGTCGCTGGCCACGCAGCGGTAGAGGCCGGCGTCCGGAGCTCGCTGTACGTTCTCCAGCAGCAGCGTGCCGTTGCCGAACACGTGCTGGCGTCGGTTCAGCGGCAGCAGTTTCCCGTCTGCGCACCCACCCCGCCCGCCACGCCCTTTGGTACGCACCGCTTTGCTTTTCATTTATTTGCCTCCGCAGTGCCACGCGTGCTTTATTCGGAAATGTTGCTGTCTATAACATGGCGCCGTGCTATTGTTTTCGGATTTTTTTTCGTTAAATGGATATTCTAAAAGAACATTCAAAAACATGTTTAAGCTCGCGCGGAAAGTAGTGGCTGACGCGTTGAAAATTGAAACCCACTCATTTAAAATTCCGACGAGTTTGTCCCGTTTATTGCTAGCAGTGACGCATTCCTCCTCCTTTCTGTGTGTGCAATTAAAAATAGTTTGTTCAATTAGAGCGTAGCCGAGTTGGTGGGTACAAATTTGTGCTCATTTGCAGGAAGAAGAGCACTGTGCTGGCTTAATATGAATACTCTCGGTCAAACATCTTACAAATATTGAATCTGTGAGCTAAATTTAAAAACAATTACTGGCATTCTCCCGATTACAAATAACAAAGAGGAATTTTCGGTATCCCAGTGCTAAAAATACATTAAAATTAATGTGATTGAAATATTGGCTGTTTACAAGCTGACTGAAATTACGAAGGATTTTGCAATAATAATTCCACTGATGAATAATCAGGCTGATTAGTAAATTGTACACAATGGTTTATGCACAGTTTCTCTTTCTTGAGAAATATTCGTAATTACAGATAAAGAAAATAGTTGACGTCATGATCCATACAGCATACGAAAGTATAATTTCATAGCTTGAAACACTGTTTGGTTGCGTAAGCATTTCCATCAACATATCTCACTACTTTATAATAAACTAACATTATGTTCTTTTTCATAATCTCACTTTTATTGCATCTGTTTTCCTTTTGCATTTTTTCCATGATGTGAAAGCGCCCGTAGAATTTCAAGTATAATTGACACTGCGTTGTACAACAGTTGCGAAACCCTCATATTTCAATGGCATCAGCAAATAAAATTTTATTCAAAATTACATTATCTTCTTCACTTTACGTCGGAGATGAAAGTAACAAGAAAGTCGTAGATCCGTGTATAGGAATGAAAAGGCGATTACGGAAATGGAAGGATGTAAGCGTAACGCTAGCTTCTACGAGATAATGCAATGAAGAGCCTTCTAAATTTTATATGTTAACATTTACGATATTAAAAGCCGCGGGCGCCAGAAATGACGCGTCGCTTTTCAGACGCCAGGAAACGCGTTTAGAAGAGGCGCCGCGCTGCGGCAGTGAGGCAGAAAGGGAGGAAGTTAGAGAAAAGAAAATCGGCAGCATATAGAAGGTCGACGAAAAGCTAAGCGAAAAGTTTTGAAAATAGGAAGAATGCATAAATGGACAAAATTAAGAGTGAAGAATTTTTACCGGTGGTATGATGCAGAAGGGAAATCTGAAGAAAACGTAAGGATAACAATTAAAAGAAGAAAGAAATGAGATGGCAAACAAGTAGCGTGATGAAAAGATAAAGTGGAAATGCATTTCAGAATATATTTTATGCGATAATAAAGAAGGACTGGTATGCGAGTTTGAATGATAACAAGAAAAATATTTCACAGGCTTATGATAGGTGGTAGAGAGAAAGATATTATGTGTGGGTGTGAAAGGGAAGAGAGAGTAAACAAGAGGAAGAGAGAAAAGGAGAGGAAGAGAGGAAATCAGATAGAGGTAGAGAGATAGATAGAGATAGAGATAGAGAGATAGATAGAGATAGAGAGGTAGATAGAGATAGAGAGGTAGATAGAGATAGAGAGGTAGATAGAGATAGAGAGGTAGATAGAGATAGAGAGGTAGATAGAGATAGAGAGGTAGATAGAGATAGAGAGGTAGATAGAGATAGAGAGGTAGATAGAGATAGAGAGGTAGATAGAGATAGAGAGGTAGATAGAGATAGAGAGGTAGATAGAGATAGAGAGGTAGATAGAGATAGAGAGGTAGATAGAGATAGAGAGGTAGATAGAGATAGAGAGGTAGATAGAGATAGAGAGGTAGATAGAGATAGAGAGGTAGATAGAGATAGAGAGGTAGATAGAGATAGAGAGGTAGATAGAGATAGAGAGGTAGAGAGAAAGAGAAAGCAAAGAAATAGATGATAGACTTGTGTACATACTCCACGGCATATACTACATTATGAATAGAGAGAAAATGAACTCACTGGGTGCACAATTTAAGTTTGTGAAATGAAACAAAATCGTATAGAAAAACGGAAGGAATAATGCAGGAACATAATTAAACGAAACGAAGAAAAACTGATGCGCAAAAGGGAAAGAGTACGCGCACTGGAAAGCGTAATGAAGAGAGTGAAGGCAACAAGCCGAAAAAGGAAAGAAGGCGGCACCAGAAAAGCGCGAAGTGTCCAGCAATTCAGCCACCGGACGGAACGCCCCGCAGCGCCCGGCCACGCCGCACAAGGGACTGGGCGCGGCGCGCTCGGCGGTGCCGCAAAACTCGCGCGTCGTCCGGGTGGCCTAACTCTGACGTCATCCCACAGAATATACAGCCCCGCCCCTCTCGCCCTTCCGCCAGCTCGCCTGGCCGTCGTCGTGCGCCTCTTCTCCCCACCCCTTCTTTCATCTCCCCTTCCCTCCCGCACCATCCCCTTTCCACGCTCCGCCGCGGCCGTCTCGTTCCCTGCGCGCCGCCGCGAGCCGGCAGGCGCCGGCGACCGGCGCGCGGGCAGCGGGCGCCCAGGGAAATTTCATGGTCGAGATTCACCGTTTGCAGCTTATGCGCGCCCGAAGAGCTACGTACCTTTCTCCCATGTGATGGTGTTGATGGGGTAGCCGGCCACCGGGCACGCCACATACAGCCGCTCCCCGGCCACCGCCGTCACGTTGGGCATGGGGCGCACGTACGGCAGACCTGCGGACCCGCCGGCGACGCGCGCTCGAGATCTATCGCCATCGTAAAAGGAGCTGCGCGGAGCGGTGCAGCGCCCGCCTTGAGTTTAACGGTGCAGACAGACGACATGTCTTCCGCCTCCCGCCTCGCTTATGGACGTCTAGCGGAATACGTCTGGCCGGTCGCATAGATGTCTATGGGCGCCCGTATTATCGATGTCTTGTATAACACGGGGCGTGTATAATGTAATCACCGTTAACCTACAATTTGTTTGTAGAGTGTTTACGAATGGACAATATTTCTTATATTTTTCGACTCACCTGTTAGTTGATATATACAACATTTTAAATTATATTTTTCGCCAAAATTGTTTTAGACCAATTTATTTATAAGAATAAAAATATTATAAAATATTGTCAAATAGTCATAACTAAAAGGTTTTGGTTGCATAATGCAAAATATGTTGCTGAACCGGTTTTTTAATTAACTAATATTCGTTTACTTTTAGAAAATTATTTAACGTTACTTCATTAGATAAAAAGAAGAACGGAATAAAAATTATTCGAGGGACTTGAAATTATTTTAAGAATTCAGCGTTATACAAAATACAGTAATTTTCGTAAAGCGAGTATCAATAAACGTTATTCCTTACACTTCATATATGTACGAATGTTCTTGACATGAATATATCAGTTAATAGTGTAATGTGCATTTGAAATGTTCTCGAGAGATATCTCAAGACAGTGGTTTCCGCCTAAGAACGGCATTAGTGGAAGCAAAGTAATTTTGATCATGCTCTATATATTATAGTAAGGTATCTAAACTCAGCTAATGGCAACGTTAGTTACCTAATTACCTTTATTTATGATCTACTTGGAAATTCTCTGCAATTGACATTAAGTAAGCAATTTCCGTATTTCTTGCGGTAATGTTTCGACTATCGGGAAACACATATTTATTAATGTCTTCCTAACGCTTACATCAACTCTCGAGATGAGAGCCACACTTTTAATTTAATAAAAGCTAATATACGAAAGTTGATAGATAATGCAATAAAGATTTGGGAAATATTGGAATTATGTAGCCATGATTTATTATTTTTTTGTTATTATTTACACTTTATAAAATTATATTTTTATTTATTTCCATCATACTTTTGTAGAGCAAAAGTATTAAGCAAAAGGGATTTTTATGCATAATATTTCTTTTTACCATGAAATTCACTTTGAAAATACTGAAAACATTCGTGTATCAAATATGAAACTCGCCATAATCTGTCATAATTTCATATTTTTTCATAATATAGAAATTTCATGTTACGTAAAATTAATGTGACAATTAAAGATGATGGAGCAGAGCTTTCGTGTATAAGAGAACATGTGCGACAAGCTGTCGCTCTATAGGCGCTGATCACTGGCCACAATTCAATATCCAGCTTGTCATTCAATTAAATTTCAAACACTTTCGACAAGTCTGCCAATAAAAGTGAGTCAGTTAACTTTAGCTTGCCACGATCCAAAATTATTTTACTGTTACAATGTTGATCGCTCTATTGAAACATTCGTTTATTTCAGGTTCTCTTGGAGGGAATTTTATACAGGATCATGTTTTCTGTCAACTGTTATTGGAATCGGAAATGCGGGCAGGAATAAACAGGGATGCAAATAGTTGACGTATACTTTTTATGTACTCTGAAGCTTAACTACAGGTGAGCTGTAATTGGGGACAATTATAAAGGGGATTTACTAGGGAAAAATATGGTCAGTTTTATTTCCGCAAATCCCGCGTTCAGCCTGGCAATCTGCCATTACAATAAAATGTGTTTTAATTATAAATTTTTGGAGTTTCTACCAGCAAAAAGAGTTTATAAGGAATGGATATATAATGGAGCAGGCAGAAATCTTACCTCTTATTTATTAAAGAATAAATTTAATTACTGAAGAATTCCTTGTCAATGTAAGGTCTCATTTAAATAGTTACAACGCCGGTATTTCGTGATAGTTATTTTGATTGCAATCGAGTCTGTGATTATATCCCATAGAAACTGGAAAAGTACGACGAATAAGGAGAGTGTAAAAAGTATTTATTGACGATGATTATTTGCAGCTAAGTCTGATACGTTTACCACGGCTGGTAAGTAAGGTGATGAGAAAATCACGATGATGATGATGATGGAGGAAGCAGAGCCGGTGAAAACGGGAAGGGAGTAAACGGTGTGAGAATCCAAGGGGATATGCTCCCGTACTTACCGTAAACACGCATCTCTGCGGAATGGCTGTCTGATCCCACGCGGTTAGTGGCAGTGCATCTATAGATCCCTCCATCCTCCACTGCCACAACGCTGATGTTCACATGGCTTATGACATCACCGTGCAGCGTCAAGTACTGACCGATAACAAACCTGTAAAGTGACAAAACATTCTGTGCCACCATTTTTTGGTTGTGACATTTCTCTCATATCGAACGCAACAATGGAGCCAAAAAACGAACGCTTATTGATGTCAAGGTTCTGCAAGAATGTGTACAAAGGAAATAACGAGAGAACGTGTTAGTTATTCCTTGTTTAAAAAAAGAGGGAACTGTAGTTTATGCTTGGTGCTTCCGGACCAAGAAAGCACCAGATCAAGAAAAGTGCTGCAATGGAAGGGGTGTGAGATGCCAGTATGCAAATTTTATCTTCCGTTTAAACAGGCTAATTTAGCTTAAATTTTACCAGCCCTAATTCAGTGGCGTAATCCGAGATAATGTCGCATGAATCGTAGGAAGGTCGCAGCTGCGGCGCCTCGGGAGGGAACGTACTCACCCAACAGGTTATGGTGCATTCGGAGGGCGGGGGGGGGGGTACTGCGAGGTACTCACAAGTGCAGGACTCCGCCGGCCGTCGCGCCTGCCGAGCGGGCCTGGCAACGCCGCGCCGTGGTGGTGG
Source organism: Acheta domesticus (assembly GCA_031308135.1). NCBI lineage: Eukaryota > Metazoa > Arthropoda > Insecta > Orthoptera > Gryllidae > Acheta > Acheta domesticus. The sequence continues at coordinate 84,615,778 of JAHLJT010008446.1, read as the reverse complement.
ATGGGTGGGTGGGGTGGGGTGGGGGATGGGGGAACAGGAGCGGCGGAGTAGCCGGGCGGACGCTCGAGTAGGTGCTTCAGCGAGCGAACGAGAAGGGGGTGCAGGGAACGGGGAGACCGGGGGGGCAGGGCTTGTGGGGGCCGGTGGGAAGGGAAGGCGCACGGATCGTATGAAGGCGTCGATAGCGCCGCCAGAGAGGAAAGGGAGCTGGCGGGAAGCGCAAGTAGATGCATCCGGGGTGGATTACGCTTTGGAGGTGGCGGTGGATGGGAAAATCAAATTTGGGGAGCACCTTCTGTTTACTGGAAAAGTTGAAACCGAAGTTCCAACACTTTAAAGAGTTCTTGACTTCCGATTTATATATAAAGATTCTTTTTTATTTTTGAGTTAATTTTTCTTTCTGAACGAATATATTAATTTATTTTGTAAATAATAAAAATTTACATGTTTTTCGAGTGATTGTGATTATGAAAAGCAAATTTCTTTTTAGAAAGTATTTTATCAAACCAAATTTTGAGTGCTTATTGCGGCTTATCCATCGGAATATCCAAGGAGGTAATTAGACAAAATATGCCTAAAATTGCCTTAAGAGTTATTCTCGAAGTTTCTTCTTTCTTTCCTGAATATTCTGTACATTACGGATCGCGTGTAGGAAGGAATTGAGTGTGAGGGCATTTAATGTATTGTCTTTCACATGACTAAAAAATTACCACTAAAAATACGAATTAGATGAAAACTTTCAAAACATTAGAGAGTTTGTGACAATGACTTGCAAAATTGTTTTGTATGTATGTAGTAAAATTGTATTAGATTACAGTGATCAAGGTGTACATTATTTTAGTTGGTTCTTTATATTCCGAAAATTAAACATGAAAAGAATGTTCAAAACAAAATATTAAAGTTCGAATATATTGGAGGTTTCGGTCATAGAAGTGTGTAAGATATCTCTGCTGAGAATATTGACCGAGACATGTGATTTGTATTCCCTGAAACAAAACATAGTACGTAAACGATATGCATTAGCTATGGCTGTTTGCGGATGGGAGTATGAATTACACGTTTGCTGACATAGCCGCCAGGAAGAGAAATTACTCGCATGTCGATATTTCCGATTCGATGAAGAAACATCTGAGGCGGGAGTGGCAACCTCCGCTCAGATATGTACTATCTCATTTCCATTATTAATTCATCGGGAATTTATGCTCTGTTTTCAAGTCGATCTTTGGAAATTGCATTGTACATTAGCTCGCATTAATATTGTATTTGCAATCTAATGTTTCCGTATTTTTAATAAGTGAACACACTTTTATTATTTGCATCATCAGATGTTTGACCTTTCAAAGCACAATTTTGTAATTAAATAACTGAGTGGCTTTTAGAATAAAAAGAAAGCATTTTGGCGATCAGTGATTAAGTTATTTGAGCAAACGTACGCTTTTCAATTTTTATTTTTTTATAAACACGTCAATATAGACGTTCCTTGAATCTGATCAGGTAATCAAACAAAAATAGAACTAAAACTCTGAAAAATTATTTTCGCACTGGATGAAAAAGAGCAGTAGTGTGCTTTGTTGTGCGTTTACGATGAAACCTTTTGATTGCAGGGACCTTGTGTTTGGAGCTTTCATATTTCATTAACTAGGAAACCTTCTTTGTTTTGGAAAATGAGCGCGCGGAGGCGGCGCTGGTCGGCGCCAGCGCAAACACACGCTTACCGGTCGTTGGTGGGCAGCGGGAATCCGTCCAGTTCCCACGAGATCTGCGGAGGCGGATTGCCCGACGCAATGCACTTGAGGGAGACGGGCGGGCCGGGCTGCAGCGTCTGGTTGATGAACTTGTACAGCAGCTGGGGTTGCGCCGCTGCCAACACGAACGGAGCGCCAGTCAGCCCTCCCTCGCCACCAGCTCTCCGCCGCTGCCCCACTTCCCAGCTCCCCCGCATTCCGCTCCCCGCTTCTTCGCTTCCCTACGTCTCAACTAGCCCGCTCTCTCCGTTCCCCTGCTTCCCGCACTCTTCCGCTCCCCGCAATCCACCACTCCCCGTTCCCCAATCCCATGCTACACGCACTCCCTCACTCCCCGCACTCCCTCGCTCCCAGCACTGCCCCGCTCCCCGCTCTCCCCCTTCCCGCACTTCCCCCTCCCCGCACTCTCCCTCCCTGCACTGCCCCTCTCCCCGCACTCCCCTCTCCCAGCACTTCCCCTCCCCGGACTCTCCCGCTGCCCGCACACCCCTGCTTCCCGCATTTCCCAGCTCCCCATACTCCCTCGGTCCCCGCTCTTCCCCCATCCCCACACACCCCCGCTCCCGGCATTCTTGCTGCTCCACCCTTCCGATGTCCGCTCCCCCTCCCTCTTTCCGGAACCTGCGTTTCTCTGTTCCCCAGCTTCTCCGCTACCCCGCTTTCCCGCCTCCCCACCCCATTGCTCCACGCCTATTGCTGCTGCGCACCTCTGCTGCCCCGCTCCTCCTCTCCCCGCTTTCCCCACTCTCCGCTCTGTCCGCTCGTCGGCGCGCGTGCTACCCTTCCGCGCCCTACCCCGCTTCCGCTGCCCCTCCACTGCCACTGCCGCCCCCTTCCCCGCGGCCGTGTCGCGTTAATCGAGCGGCTGGGCGCGACAAGTGGTGGCGATTCGGCCGTTGCCCGACACGCACATACTTTCTGTGCGTAGGTGGTGAGCGTGCGTGCGTGTGGCTGCGCGCGCGCGCGCGCGAGAGAGAGAGAGAGAGAGAGAGAGAGAGAGAGCGAGCGGGCGGGAGAGGGGGCAGCCGGGGGTGGGGGCGTGAGTGCGCATGGGAAGGGCGTGAGGAGAGGCCGGGATGGCAGTGGGAAAGTGATCGAGCGGGTGTGATGGAGTGGGGCCCTGGGGGAGTCCACGGCAGCGGAGTGCCATGGGCGAGGGAATGGGGGGCTTGTAGTCGAATTAATAGGTGAACACAGCGTTGAACGAGACACAAGGTGAGCGAACGAGAAGATAGAGGAGCCGGATTACGAGGAAGAGGCTAACACGTCATGCTGAGAGAAAGTTTTTTAAAAAAGTTAGATAAATACGCTCTTGGAAACTGACTGTTGGAAATTGAGAGAAAATATTGTAGGGAAGATGTGTGAAAGAGAGAATGATAATGAAGGAGAACGAAGAAGCAATGAGAACAGAGAGGTAGATGAAAGCAACGAGTTGGAAGGAAAACGTTTGGAAGAGAAAGTTGGGAACAAGCAAAGTTAGGGCGGAGAGAAAGGAAAGCCAGGACAGCAAGTACGCGATGAAGTTAGAGAGAGGAGTTACAGCCGCCAGGTGGCAAATGCCAGGGGAGAAGCAGGCGTGCGGGGAAGAGGAGCGACAAACGAACGGGCAAATGGACGAGCTGAGGCAGCGGCGGGCTAGCGGGACCACGTGGCGACTGGGGGCCGGGGAGCGCAGAGAGGGTGACTGGCATGCACACGCGCAGCCCAGGCTGGGTCCTTTCACCCAACTCTTACATCAACTTGCGCCGGAAACCGCCAGGCAAATGGACGACAACGAAATGCTCGTCGCTCGCTATCTTTACTCACATTTCTCTCTCACGAGTTTTTTGCTCTGCACACTTTTACTACTCGTTTTAGTCGGCGGAGTCAACTGTTGCCGGAGGTACGAGTTATTCACAGGCACTGTCGTTATAGAACGTTAATGCTTACGGAGTCCATTCCAGGTGGACGCGATCTTCCTACACATCGCATCGGCCAGTTTTGCCGAAGAACGGAGTAGTTTATCGCAGCTTCTATTCATGTCCGTCCTTCAGATCGTTATCGTTTTGAAGGATTGCGTCATTCTACAGTGGATGAACGGAATGCGCACATTTAATTGAGGCACACACATATTTTCAAAAGAAAATATTTTTTGCGTTCTTTCTCACTTGTTACTATTGTGTGAGTTGCGCCGTGTACAATGCAAAGGGAATCAGAAAAAGTGTTCATTGAAGTTTAACTAATTGAATAATGTATAAATAAGTACATTTGATAAATAAATTTCAATGTGGTGGTTTCAACATAATTTTTATGAATTTGATTAAAGAAACATCATTCTGATACTGATTGAATCTTCAACATGTTCTCTATTATTTACTGAAAAAATTGTTTTGTTACTTTTGCTCTCTAATCTACGAAATATTTCTGGTTAATGTAGTTGTGTTATATAATGTATTGCTTTTAATTATGTACGTTTTATTTCATTCTGTTTATTAAAAGTGCTTCTTTGTAAAGGCAAACTGTAATTTTACATTATAATTTACTATAAAAATATCCTGCATAACAAATATGAGTTTAATAGTTTCATCGAACATGTTGATCAGCATATTACAGGATGTGTACTTTAACTTTAATTCAAGTTCATTATGAGAAGTAGGCTTAATTTATTACATTTAACGCGCGTTAATTAACTTTGTTGCGAACTCGAATATGTACATTGAGAGAAGCGTTCTTTGTTTTCCCAAAACTCCGAAGTAGTACAACTTGTTTAACGTAATAAAAGCATATTCGTAAAACGCGTTTTTGTAAATTACATCTGTGGCTTTTCTATATCAGAAAAAGTACGAATAAACAGGAGGTGATAGTTAACTCTGTTTGTGCCTCCTTTTAAACGTTCAAAGCTTCCTTTCAGGAATTGAAAAAAACCTGCGAAATTAATTTTCGTTAAAATTCTGTGGTAGTGTACATCTGTTGCTAACGCCTGTGACAACAATAGAGCGAAAATATTCACCTCCATAAAACTCCGAAATCACACACATAGAAACATCAAAAAGTAACTTAGCGCTCGTTATGAAACGCCCTCGTGTTATAGAGCTTCGTCGTTAATCAATATAACGCGCCGCGATTTTTCACAAAGGCGTTTTTAAAAGGAGCCTGGACTTAGCCATTAGCGTGCTTTGCGAGGAAGTCCGCAGGAGCAAGAGAGCACGAATTTTGTCCGATTAAAGAGGGCCATAAAGAGGCGAGCGTTGCAACGAATGTGTTCTTCGGCAATGTGCATTTTCCGACGCTGCACCTTGTGATGTTGGCAATGCTTGTGTTATCAAGTCTTGCTTCTCGAGAAGATTAGGTAGACACTTGAAAACTGACGATAGTCAATAGTGAGAAAATAGTATATGGAAGATGTGCGAAAGAGAGAATGATAGTGAAGGAGAACGAGGCAATGAGAACTCGTTCTATACTATATACTTCTCTCTCGCAATTCACAAACATTTACACCAAAGAAATGGAGACACTTGCTATGGTATTTTCACTTCATTAATTTGAAGATAGTTTTATGAAGATTAAATCATTAAACAATATATCTTTCAAAGCGGATTGGGAAACAAAAATATATGAAGGAAGAAATAAGTTTAATTTCTCTCTTATTTTTATGGCTTTTCTCTCACATTTCAACGCTTGATAGCCAATTCATCTGCTAATATTGGAAAATCGAAGTAAAGAAAGATGTCAATAACAATAGCAGTTTTCTTCTCTTTTTATATCAACAAAACTTTACAGATGTATGTGTAAATTGATTAATTAATTCTACGCTATACGCTCCCCTCTCGCAACTCACAAATATGAAAACTGAATCTCATGGTTAGAATAACATTTACAAAGATTATCCCAGTAAAAATGCTCAAATTTGTAGACAGAAATGAGAAAATGTTCACTTATTGATTCAAACGTTTAAAGTAATTATCACGTTAACGATATGACGCCAATATTTTCACTTTGTAAACACTACAAATAAGAAAATGATTATTGAATAAAATCAAAACCAATCGATATAATTTGCTTGAACTCGTGTTATTGCACATAGTCGGATCTAGCAATTAAAAGCGCTGTTAAACACGCAAAATAATACGTTCAAAAGGAATTATCAGTTGTCAAGGACCTTGATAATATATTGCGATTTTTTTACAGCAGGGCCCGGCTTTTACGACTCTGGCAAAATGTGGTCAGGAAACGATCTATTCTATATTGCTCTACAAAGGCTGTTAATATAATGGAAATCGTTTTTATTTCCTTCTGTTCGGTTATAGAGACATGATACTACTAAAAATAAACCTCATCCTCTCACGGAAAACTGGAGTGAAAATTATAAAACAGTTGTTGCCTGGAAAATAACTTTATTGGATTGTAAGGTTTTATGGCGTCATTGTTCGATATAAATATGCTATTAGTCAATATTTATTTCACTTTTCACTTTCTCATTTCGAGTTTCTCTTTCTTTTTTGGATATTTCGTGATAGGTTGGCTACAAAAGTGAGTGGTGTGGTGAGTCACCAATCTGCATTGCACTAAATTTCATAAAAAACAAAAGTAAAATATAGTTTGAAATTGTATTTTTTCGTGTAATTCTTTACAAATAAAGTAGTAAAATGCAGCTGTTTGCCTGTCATGAAACAAATGAAGAAATAAGTAAAATATTTTAGCATGATTAATTGTAATAATTATTAATTAATTATTGAATAGTACCAGGTGAAATGAGATTAATAATTAGTTTAGCAAAATAATCAATATTTTTCATATAAACATTAATTTGGATTTCGGTAATATCAATATTAGTTTTGTTTTAAGTGGATCAATAACGGCATTTAAGGAAGAGGATAGTATGTTTCACAGACTGTTACCATCTACACCAAACAGTTTACATCACATTGCATGCTTAACATTGTACATCGATTCACCGTGTAAAATAAATACCAAATGTTGACAAACAAATTATGTTTCATAGTAATTCAAGACAATAAAGTATGACATAGAAGGTATATCATGTATTTTATTAGCTTTTTATATTTGACGTGTATTTTTCAGTCACTCTATGCAATATATTTGTAAGCAAAAGAAATTAGAAATTCGTTCTATTCAATAACTCTTCAGCGCAGTCTCGAAATGCGTTGTCAACAAGAACTCGTTTGTTTCAAGCTTACTGTGTTTCGGGCACTTTTCTCCTCATTGAGTAGCCGTGTACTTAGTAAAGTGACGCCTTTCAAGAATGTAAACAATTGCCAAGCGTCTCAATCGCCATGTTTGTGTTTCCTTCTACTGACATCTGCTCTTGGGACCTTCCCTATCACTACATTTTTTATCAATAAAAGGATAAAAAGACGGCAAGTGTTAAATGATATTAACGAATAATTGCATTTTGGAATAAGGAAGTAAGAATTAATATTTTTATATTTTGAATTCCCGAAATCTCATTGTATTTAATATTGATGCACAGTAAACAATCAACTAGCCGACCTTGATGGCCGAGGTGGCTAAGAGCGTACCTACTCAGCGCTTCGGCCCGAAGGGCCGCAGGTTCGAAACCCGTCTTGAACATGGTTGTTTCTCCCTTGTCCCTCATGCGTATGCATGCACCTCGCTTTCTGGTGACTCCAGAACACAGGAGCTCGCAAATGTGTTGGTGTCTAGTCAGTTATGCGTCTTATCTGGACGTAAAGGGTAACCGGCTGTCGGCTGGATAAAAGCCAGAGAAAAAAAGTGATCAACTAACTCATATCGTGGGATAAACTCGAAAACTCATTATTAATACTTTATTAATTCAATACGTATCAGTACAGTCTTCAAAAATATTCGCACCAAGTTTATTCAAAACGAACAAAAGTAGAACGATATGGAATTTGGATTGAAAATGATTGAATAAAAACTGAAAATTCAATCCTTACTGATACTTTTAACATTTAACCGAAAAAAATAGAAGTTCCATAAGAGAGGACAACTCTTATTTACAGAGCTTTAGGACAAATTAACAATAAAAAAGTATTCCAAATATCTATATATTAGGACAGTTTTTGTTACAGCGAATTCAGAATGTCCTTTCAAACGAAATCTTAGAAAACGTCAATATATCTTCTAATTTTTGAAGAATTAAATGCTAAATCACAATGTACCTCTAACACGATGTTACGTATTACCATTCCAAAATATCAGTAAATATTTAAGATCTCCATAAGCAACGAAATATTGATCTCAGAAAGGGCTTCTATTGTCACAGTAACTTGATCAGGAAACAGAAAAATAGTATCGTCGAATGTGGAGTCTTAATGAAGTCGGTGAATAAAAATGACAAATTACTACAAAAACTCGTAGTAATTCATCCTGATGTAGGAAATAGGTACACTACAGGTCAAGTAAAGTGTAGGTCCAAATGAGAAATAAAATTCCTAGGAAATTCGGAGTTGGCCCATTGGTAAAAGTCGGACATTGTGTATGACGAATTTTGAAATAATACAAATTCTTAAAGTTAAAAGTGTTAGTTATTCAAGAATTCGAGGTTTGTCAGCCATGTAATGTATGAGTGTCTTGGTGGTAGGTGACAGGGATTTATCAATGAAATTAAAGACGTTGACGGTCACCTAACTAATAGATGCACGTGTCGTCGGCGAAGTCGTACTCATGAAAATATACGACCAAATTTCTCAAATGTTTGTGATTTAGTCGGTACCGAGAGTGCGAACAAAATATGTTTATTTTTTCATAACCTGGCAACATCCCCTTAGAAGTTACATTTTTACTTGGTCCCTTGTCTAACAAATGGATAAATAGTTTGCCATACGAGCTTCGCGTTTACAAATACTTTGTTTATATTTCTTCTGAATCTGTGAACTCACGTTTTAAAATATTTGGGTAGTCACGCAGTATGTGTATGCAGCATCCGTCTATGTAGCAAGTGTCTATGTGTCATGAGTCTGTGTATCGTGGGTCTGTGTATCGTGGGTCTGTGTATCGTGAGACTGTGTATCGTGAGTCTGCGTATCGTGAGTCTGCGTATCGTGAGTCTGCGTATCGTGAGTCTGCGTATCGTGAGTCTGCGTATCGTGAGTCTGCGTATCGTGAGTCTGCGTATCGTGAGTCTGCGTATCGTGAGTCTGCGTATCGTGAGTCTGCGTATCGTGAGTCTGCGTATCGTGAGTCTGCGTATCGTGAGTCTGCGTATCGTGAGTCTGCGTATCGTGAGTCTGTGTATCGTGAGTCTACGAGGCACGTGCGTATTTAACTTATGTGTATGCAGCTTGTGTGCATGTTATTTGTGTGCATTTAGCTTGCGCGTATGTAGATTTGTATAAGCAGTAAGAGTATGTAGCGTGCGTGTTCTTGCATGATTGCATCATGCATGTGTGTATGTATGTGTATATGAGTGCCTTTGTTTCTCTGCATGGACGTGTACGTCTTTGCATGGGTGTGTACGTGTGTAGAGGGTGCTCATGCAGTGGGTACGTGTGTGGTTTGTATGTGTGTGGTGTGCAACATATGTACACAGGATGGTTCAGAATAAATGTTAGAATCATCTGGGGAATGTAGGGGTTTCAAAGGAAATTACATTTTGCCAATAAATATATGCCGAGAAATCACAAATAATGAGGTTGCGCAAGTGATATACCTGAGAGTGCACCACTGATGGATAATTTAACTACACCGATGGTAACATTCTGCACTGGCGTTTAGGAGGTACTCAAATTCTCAGGGGCCGACCTGTTCACTGGCAGTGTCGAGTCTGTCTAAGACTTAACTCCGTATTGTAATTGCCAATGGAGAATGTCGCCAACTAACTCCCTGAACCACAATGTATGTAGTGTGTAAGTGCGTACGTGTAAACGTAACTATGTCAAATTGTACTGTACTATATACTATGTGCATAATATTTGAAAAGTATGAAATAATGCGACGAAAAACGGGGTTTTTGGTCTGAAAAACTCGATATTGTAAGGCATTGATGAACTTCTTTTTCTAACACTATGAAGTAAACTTCTTTTTCTATTGTCGGAATCCACGTTTTGTGGGTCCTTATATTAAATGTAGAGGCACTACAACAACACATGCTTACTAGCATTATTTATAACTTTTGCAATTTTTGAAAATTCACAGTGTTCAACGAAAATTAAATCTTCGTCATTTTTAAGCGTCCCTTCCTCTATCCGAGAAAACGTTAAAAAAAAGTGTGATCATTTATGAGCAAAAATTTGTGTAAAAGGTACCTTTATTTCATACAAACGAACGTGAAAAGTGCTTACATTTTCGAAAAATTGTACTTGATATTATTGAAAGATCTGTCTTGCCGGCCCCGTGGCCGAGATCGCTAATACAGCAGTGCCGTAGTGATCTTGGACCGTGGGGTAGCGTGTTCGAGTCCCGCCTCGGGTATGGTTGTATGTATTCGTCCTTTCACCCCCTATCATCACCATATCGTGTCATCATCATGTCACAACGTTACGTCCAATAGTGGTCGCTAATGACCGAGTAGTTGATGCAACCTTAAATAACAAAAAAAAAATATCTGTCTTGGCAGAACTGTTTTCATTAAAGATTTGTTTTTGAGGCTGTTAAGGCTTCACGTAAAGTATCTTCAAAAATCAAAATCTGTTTGAAAATCGTAGGACCTTGAGTTGTGTCCAATCGATAGGGGAATAGAAATTTTGGAGAAAATCGTCTGAACTGTTCAGGCGCTGGCGTTGAGCACGGAAAGATGACGGACGGACTCACAGACGCTTTGCCGTAAACCAATTTTCCGCTATCAAGGATTCATTAAAGGTGGATTATGATTACACAACGTGCTAGAGTAAGTAATTTATTACATGAAGGAACAAGATTTATTCAGTTTTCTAAAACCCAAGCACCGAATACGAGTTTTTCAGAAGACAAATATCACTTTCTGCTGCAGCATTACACTACATTCTCTTCACTATGTAAGAACGTAAGATAGCGAGAAAGTAAAATTGGTTCATGGAAACACGTATGTCCGTCCGTACATCCGTGTGTGATGCCGGCCAGTGGCTAAACCGTTTAGACGATTTCACGGGCATCAGTCATTTTCAAACATTCTAAAAATAGCTTCAAATTTATTGTTTTCCTCGTGTAGAGCAAAATGCACTTAAAAATGGCGGGTAAAACTTTTCGCTGACTTATCTGAATTTTCGAACATTGCAAAAATTCAATTATTTTTCTCCATCTGCTTATTATTACAATTTTGAAGATGGACTTTTTGCTGTAATGAAATCCATTCTTGAAAGACATCCTTGAGAAAGCCGTGTGTACATTTCCGAAACAATGTTATTTTTGCATAATTTTACGTTAATAGTGGGCATTTTTCAAACAATTCTTTTCTCAAAAGCTCCATTTTTTAATATTTTTTATTCAATAGAGCATTGTATGTTTTTAAAAATGGTGCAGGTTCCAATGAATTATATTTTTCTTCTTAATGAAATCTGTTCTGAAAAATCGGGTATTTAAAGATTGTCATACACAATTGTTTTTCAAAAAACAAAAAGAGTTCGTCTAAATTTTACTTGAAGTAAGGCAATATTAAAGTATTCTTTTCTAAAAACGGCTGATTTTTTTTTCAATTTCTCTTTTCCCCGGGTAAAGGACGCTTTAAACCTGGCGAAGGTCTCATTTTTTATTCAATTATCTGAATTACCGAAAATTTCAAAAAAAGACTTATTATGCGAGAAAGCAAGTCAGGTTCTTCCCTAGTACCATTAGATAAACATATTTGCATATACTTCGTTGTATTGAAGCTTTGATTAGTGCCCTCACAATCACGAGTACGCATGTATAGTTTCAGTGAGATGGTGCAACGTTTAATTCATAAAATTCAAGTACTAATATCTTGCTTCTCTACTCAGCAGTCTTCTTGTAATGCAATCGTGTTTCGGTTTATGTACTCGTTTGTACTTCCATCAAAGGTTGGCAATCATCCCTACTATACGATTCACTAATGCAAATTAATTAATTGCAAATTTCCGTTAGGAACAGAAATGTTGAGAATCCGAAAATTATTACTCCATTTAAGAACTTGGGATACTGTAAAGAACAACACGGATATAAAATGCGAGTTTAAATACCTTTCGATCTGAGATCTGTGAATATTCTTTAATTGTAGTAGTTAATAAATGAAATAAAATTGTTTGTATGACTCATCTGCCAGATTGTGATCACCATGTGAAACATGAAACAATTAATAGAATAATTATGAAATCTATATTTTACAAAAAAAAAATAAATATATTTAAGGATTGTATCTGAGGTGATGTAAGTGTAGGAAAAGCCAAAAAGGTAATTTTGAAAGCACTGAAACGCAAAAGTTTGGAAGAGAAACAGAACGAAAGAGTACAGAATAGAAACAGCCAAATAATTGCGAATTCTGCGCACGACCCAGTAGAGGGGAATCACATAAATAATCAGATGTGAATGTGATCGCATGTATTACTCATCGCCCTCAGCGCTGCCATTCTTTCCAAATGAAATAATCATGTTAATGAACTGCATGCAATGTTGGTGTTGTTTGCTCATGTGCTTTATACAAGACAGTATCGGAACAACGGATGTTTAACTCGGAGTTCCATAACTTTGTATACACATAGACAAGAATAAAACAAGACGCAACTGTCTTAAAAGAAATTAAGTAAAATAGAAAACTGTTGCCGGAAAAGGTGATAACTCTACGGAAGGAAGTATGAATTCAAGGAATATAGAAAAGAGCATGGCTGCATAAAAAATTACCCCATTAAAAGAGTTACGAAGCAATGCAAAGATCAGCTACCTACAGGAAATAAAACATCTTCGAGACCGGCATAGATTTTCGTTTTCATTGGAGTTTTAATGTTATTTTGAAATCGAGATAAATGTACATAATTATTTTTATAATGATTAAAACTCAATATCTACGGAAATTATTATATTTCACATCTTTCAAAGGTATCGCATTACCACGCTATTAAAAAGGCAGCACCTTTTGGGTAACATGTACAGTGCGGTATTCTTGCATAACAATTCTAAAATCATAGGTCATTCTGCAATAAAATCCCCGTATTACACAGGATCACTCGAGATGCGACATTTGAAGTTATTTAAATTCGGCTCGCGAGTAGCGCCTCACGGTGGCGCCTGACGGGTGGCGCCTGACGGGTGGCGCCTGACGGGTGGCGCCGCACGGGTGGCGCCGCACGGGTGGCGCCGCACGGGTGGCGCCGCACGGGTGGCGCCGCACGGGTGGCGCCTGACGGGTGTCGCCGCATTGGTGGCGCCGCACGAGTGGCACCACTCGCACGGCGCCGCCCGGATGACATCTTTCGGATGGTGCTGCCTAAGTGGCGCATCTCGGACGATCCAGCCTGGGTGACGACTATACTATGGGGATGGAATATCGAACGAGCAGTGGAACGGTGTGCATCTTAGGCAGAGCGTAGTTTGGCTGCCATCTCTCTCACTCACCGCCGAGGCGCAGCTGCACGGCGGCCTGGGCGCTGTCGTCCTCCGTGCGCGCCACGCACTGGTACATGCCGGCGTCCTCCCGGGCGACACGCTCCAGCAGCAGGCGGTCGCCGCTCGCCACGCCCACCGCCGTCGTGGCACTGGTGCCGCCGCCACCGCCGCCGCCCCCGCCACCGCCACCGCTGCTGGGGCCGCCCACGCCCGGCCCCACGCCCACGCCACCGCCCACGCCGCCGCCCGCGCCCGCGCCCACGCCGCCGCCCGGCGCCGCCGCCAGCGCCAGCCCGTCCTTCATCCAGACGCGCTGCACGGTGGCGTGCGCCGGCGGCCCCGCCACCAGACAGCGCAGCTCCCCGCGAGAGCCCGCATCCAGCGTCACCTGCGCCAGCGACACAGCACGCCACAGCCTCAGCGCCGGCGACAAGCCTCCCGCCAAGGGCGCCTGCGCCAGACCTATTTCATTTCACTGACATGTGCTATTTATTGCGTGGAATTTATTAGGTGACAGACACTTTGAACAAAAGGTTGATTTGATTTGTTTTGACAAAAAACAGTAAAACCTGTATGTGACGTATGGGGGAAGGTATAATCTGCGCATGTTTTCTTGAGCTCTCTTCTTCACCTATTAACCATAAATAGATGAATGATAAAGAAAGGTAACCAACAAAGCTACGTTAGTAACATTTATGTAGAAATTCCGGGTTATAGAAAGATTATTTGCGGTAAACGCGAACCGATTATTATCGGTAAACGAACTACACATTTGAATTTTTAGTATTGCTAACAAAATAGCAACCTGTACCCCCGGCTTTACTCCTACCCATAGAACTAGCAAACGATGAGATCAACAAAACGTGTGCATAGTGAATCTACATCTATAGATACAAGGTTCTTTTTTATTAGTCAAGCCTTCTGCCAGGCTCATTTAGTCCATACTTACCTCTTGGATTTGAAAGGGGAAATATATAGAACTCTTTCGATTACTGAATTGGTTTGTGAAAGCCAAAGTATATACTTATTCATATCAGTTTAATATTACTTTTTGCAGGCACTACTTGAAAACTCTTTAATCACGTTTTTATCCAGTCGTCGCTGGGGAGACACATTGTCTACTGAATGCAGGATATCAAGACAGATTCCTACTTCATGATGATGATGATTTAAGAGATATCACAAAGAAAACGAAAACATGCGTCTTAACATTTTTCAACTCGAGAAAACCACTCTGGCTCTCTAACAGCCGGAGTATTTAGACGACAAACTAGTCATTGACAGGTTCACAAAATCAGACATCGACGACCACAATGACAACATTAAACCAGTGATTATTTTCACTCGGAAAACTTAATCTTGGGCAAGTGCGAATATATACATAGATATATATATTTCGTAGTTGGTAGTTTCATCTTTAACCAGCTTGTGGGTATTGATATTATTAGTTTTGTTATTGATAGCATTTCATGAATATTGTAATATGCTACAGAATTTAAATTGATATCACTGAAGAAAAGACAAAAGAAAGGATATTATTAGAAAGCTAGGTTTTCCTTTCTTGAATTTAGATACCTCTCGTCCTTCTTTAATGGAGGTTGCAAAGTTTGCGAAGCACTGAAGTCATCGGCAACAGGCAGATAGCCCCATGAAACCGCACGAATTTGTATTTTCCGCATAGAAAATATGATACGCGGCTCAGAGAAAAGTTCAAGGCTGCCGGGAAGGCTGGAAATTACTTTTCCGCCAGGAGATGTTTTCATAAAAATGTTTTCCGAAAGGGAGCGGGAAACGAAGATATTAATCAAGCCGACTTCATATCTGGTTACCGGCCACAGCGCACCCACACATGAGCAGTTTCCAAAGTGCGGCGAACTGTTGTGGCTTATAGAGCATGCGTGGAGTCGGCAGGCTGTGGTGGGAAGTCCTTGAAGACTCAAAGAACTTTGAATATTGCAGGACGGATTAGCGAAACTCGGTAGTGCAGAAAATCGATTTCCCGTTACCTGCGGGGAAGTGATGGCTGACAGTTGGCCGGATGGATGGAGTGTTTGGCAGAGTGGGGGAAGGAACGCTGGCGCGTGCTACCCTGCGGGCGGTTGGAAGTGAATTGCTGGTTGAATTGTTTGATAGACCGTAGAGCGCAAATCGTGGATGTGGAATATTCTGTGTGAAAAGTATTTACAGAATATTACAAGTTTATTTGAGAATTCTTTTGTTTCATGACGTGTCTTGAAAAATAATATTTGCCACTTTATGAATAAAGGGGCACTTTATTTATAAAGTGACATATTCATATGTAACATTACTTAAATTAATTAAATTCCGAATACGAAAATAAAATAATATTTATTTTCCTATTGCTTTCGATTTCATCAGAACTCTTGTAATTTGACTTGTGATTAGGTATGTTTATATTTCTTTAATTTTGAAGAGACTAGACGGGATGTAGTAAATATGATATTTACTATAAAGAAGTCAACGCCCATCGAGTTTTTTATTTTTTAGAACCCTTAATCATTGAGAAGTATTCATAATTTTCTTTCAGTTGTTACTCTATTTGAAATAATTACTCCAAGTTGAATTGGTCATTAAACTTATGAATACTTCTCAATATAAGAGATATTAATTTTCAAATGTATAAGAACAAGATATGTGAAACGAGATTACCAAAGTTAGTTGGCATCATTAAAATCTATGACTCACTCTAGTAGATTTTCCAAGATCTGAAATTTATATCTTTATTCGCTAGTGAACATATTCTTGCAAGCAAACCAGGTAACATATTGTTCACAAGAATTCTAGGAACATTAATTTATTGCATAAATCTTACTCGATTTCTACTTTATTCGTAGTTAAATGGTGCGAATAATGTATATTAAGTGAATTTATTGAAGAACTACAATAATTATGGTACTATAAAATAGTTTGACCAAAGGTAATAAACATGTATCACTAAAAATATCACACATCCAGTTCATGTACTCCATGTAGCCCGTATAATGAGTTTACAATAGCTCTACAATCATCTCGTGTACGCGGAATTCAAAATCAGAACTTTCTGAGAAACCGAACTTGAACTGAACGAGTTTTGTTTAGATCTAGGCTTCACACACGATTTATCTTCAGTTGTTATCTAAATAAGTTGATAACTACTAGTTTTCGGAGGGGGATGTGATTTAAGTTGTATTGTCAGTTGATGTCAAAATCAGTTTTGTTTATTCAATATTGTTATGCAAATTCACTTTTGCAAGTTCAAGTTTATAAATTCAAGTATGATTACGAGGAAATTGTTAATTTTCGAAATGTTTTCGAGTTTCTATCCTTGCTTTAATTTGCGGCTAAGATGTGACTCAATATATGGAAGGATAGGTAGCTAAAGTTAAGAATGTAATTACACGTAGAAATATCGTAACATATTCTAAAATATGGAATTCATTCTTACTATTTAACTTTGCCATGCCTCTTCCAATGTAATGAATTTGTAGACTTTTGCAAACAAAATGATGATAATGTGAATATTATAACCGGCCACCTTTAACTTTTTTTATAATGAAGTGGGATTTTTGTCGGCAAATATGAGCGAAATTCTAACATTAAAATGCTTCATAACGTTGCAAACCTGTTCAGTTTGCTTCAGACCTCAGCCGTCAAAATGACAAAATTATATTAATTACATTTCGTTTTAAACTACTGGTACATTGCACGCAGAACGTAAGTCAGCGTGATTTATTTTATGTTTTATCCAAGAACAACTGAAACATTACCTATCATTACGAATAACAAAGAGAAGAATATTGCGTGCGAGTCGCGATAAAAAGAATAAGAGCAGTCCTAGCATTCATCTTGACTATCCAGACGATTAAAAAACACATTGGTTATTGTGTGATGATATATTTCATGTGCGATTCTATCAAACAGGCATATCATTTCCTCACTGCCATATAGTTTTATCTGATAAATTAAAATATGGTAATACACCATTAACAAATAATAAAGAAAACTAATTGAGTTGTCTTTGTGCCTAGTATACATTACCATTTTGAGTAATGTAATTGAAATTGTATTTTTACAAACAACTAAATTTTTCAGTATAATAGGTACCGCATTGTAGGATACTTTTCGCACTAATATTGTTTCAGAATTCTTAACGTGATGAAATTATGTTTAAAAATATCTTTTTCTGTGTACAATTATTATCGGAAGCTTTAATTACCACTAATAGCTCGGTGCTGGCCATGCAAATTATAAAATGCATTTTAATTTGTTTTTCATCTACGTAGTCTATTAAAGCGAAGAGGTTAAGCGTAGAACATGTTTCGTGCGGAGGCATCTTGTTGGTCAGTGTGCTCCGCTGTCGCTTAATGACTTTTTTATCTCACCAACATTAGTTGCGTGTGTTTTTAGAGTTTTAGTTAGAGATAGATGAATACTGATTCGTACGGTTTGCACTCCCTTCATTCATTTAGTCCAATATGACAAAAGTCTGATGATTATTCTGAAATTGAATTTGTTGAGATATGAAAATCAAATACAAGAATGAAAATGATATACACTATGAACATGAAATGTAATGAAACGTTCTTCAATTAGGTAAATGTTTGTTGTCCAAAAACATATCAACAATCTTTGCTTTTATTCCGATGACTATAACTTACTTCTTAACTGAATCGTGTAAATTTTCAGGATTTGAGTATTATCAGAATTAATTGTAGTCATTGAGCATTTGCTACGATCTAACATGAAAATGAAGTTTGAGATTTCATTAGAGAACAAATGAAATTGCGTAATATATTTTGTCAAGTAAAAAATGTTTATTTTTAATGCAGATGATCGATACTGGTAACTGTGACGAACGTTATTTTTGAGAAAATCTGTGTTAAAATCTACATTGTATGAAATTTCTTCTATTTAGGGTTTTTATAATCTCGTTTATTTTATTGATTAATTTAATCCTGTAGGCATTTCTTATGTGAGGATATTACTTTGCCTTGTCCCCGTCCTGGTCGCCCATACGCCTCTCTACCTGCTGCTCTTGCCCGCTGTATCCTCGTTGTCCAGCTGTCTTCTGCTTTTCCTTCCTCTAACCTGCGTTGCCTTGATCTGGCTTGCTGCTCTGTCTTGCTGCTCTGCCTGGTCAATTCTGTCTTGCCCTGCTTTGTCTTACTGCTCTTCTTCAGTCTAAACAGCATTGCACTACTCTGCCCTGCTGCTCTGCTCTGCCCTGCCCCACTGTCCTGCCCCACTGTCATGCCCTGCCCTGCTGCTCTGCTCTGCTTCACTGCTCTGACCTGCCCTGCTGCTCTGCTCTGCCCCACTGCCCTGACCTGCCCTGCTGCTCTGAACTACCCTGCTGCTCTGCTCTGTCCTGCTGATCTGCTCTGCTCTGCTGTTCTGCTCTGCCCTCGCTGCTCTACCCTTAGCAAACCCGTTTCCGGTTCGCGGGACCTCGAGTGTGGACTGACCGATAGGGGTATTTCAATTTTATGAAAAATCCAGTGAATGATTTAGGCGTTTACGTCGTTCACGAATATACACGGGCAGATATACATACTTAACATTTATTCAATATTAAGGACTCAGAAACCACGAGTATTCGTCAAAAAGTCCGACATCGATTTTCTGCGTCATTTCATAACTGCCTCTTTAGCACCCCTGCACTCCAGGATTGCGTTGACGGGCGTTAAGTAACGCGTGTCGTAGAATAACACTGTATATTATGTGAAACGGCACACGAGCGCTTTGGCCGTGCCGCATAAGACACAGTGTTAATCTACGACGCGCGTTACTTATTGCGCGTCAACGCAACGCTCGTGTGACACAGATCTAACTCTTCCATCGCCTACGCCTTTGCCTCGCGGGGAGAGCTCACCTGGCCCGAGGGCTGTAGAGAGACGGTGAGCGGCGCCGTGACGTGCAGTGTGACGTCGAGGCGCTCCACGCCGGCCGAGTTGTTGGCCACGCACACCCAGCGGCCGGCGTCGGCCTCGTCGGCGTGCAGCACCGCTAGGCACTCGCCCACTTGGAAGACGCGCTCGTCCTCCGCCACGGCGCGCAGCTGGTGGCGCTCCTGGCGGAACCACCTGCAACCAGCCGCGCCGCGATCGCACTTTGCATTGCACACACTTCACATGCACGCACGTAGCGCGAGGAAGATTGATTATTTCCTGTTTCCTGGGGCATCAATTGCTATGGCAGTTCCGTAAGAGAAGTGCACGATTTTATCACGGGTGTGATCTTCCTCCGCTGAATGGTGAGATGCGGCGCCGACCTACACTTCGGCTTGCCGGGTTACCTCAGTCAGGTATCTCCCACCAGCGGGGAACCCCCCAGCCGGAACAAGTTCTAAGCTTCCGACATGTGTGATAGCGTAGTGAATGTAATTGTGTGTGTAGATAAGGGATGAGAATAAGGCAAGAAAGACGAAAGAAATATCTCGCGCATCCTGTAGTTCCTTTGAGTTTAGTGCTCCGGCATTTGCTTGGCGTTCATCGGAGAAACCAAGCAAAACTATCGATCAGGGCAGCCAGTCGCTAGAATTCTCCTCTAGACAGTGGCTGAATTCGCCCTAGCTATCAGATGTGGGGAAAATCCTGCCACCCCGGTACTCAAACACGAAGACGTCCCAGTCGGAGGCACTGCATTATCATCAGATGATGTCATAAGAGGGTCCTCGCGAATGATAGGAATTGATGGGAATGGGATGACTTTGGTATCCAGGGATACTATTTATCATACGTTTTCGGGTAATTTCTGTATTGAAAAAGTCATTAAACATACAACGGTCCTTGGTGATAAGCTATAACTAAGGGAAACAATGTGGGAAAATGAAGGATAAAATTTAATAGAAATGCGCAAGATAGAAATATGCTAAATCGTTGTCTCATGTGACTCAAACTCAAGGAAAAACTGACATAATCTTGTCTCAGTTAACTTGTAATAACTCATTGTTTCGTCTAGCAAAATCTCTTGTAACTTTCCTGTAAAATAGTCGTTCTATTATTCAAAATAAGTCAAAAAAGCTCAAATGTTGTTAATAAACAGTTTATCTCTTATGGAAATTTTTATTTTTATTAAATAATACATTTTAAAATTTTCTTTCGCGTAAAATCCATGATGGGAAACTGACCAATATGTAACCATTAATAATCATTGAAATTTCAGGAATTCACATATTAAGTCTGTTATATGTATTGGGATATAACATTAAAAATTATTTTCCTGCATATCACATATTTTTTTCCCTTAACTGATAATTTCCCGCCGTTATCTCAACAGTTTCCTCAATTTCACAACTTTCTCTCGTTTTGTTTGTGCCCACCCTCGCCACCACTTCTTGCCCCTCTACCGCTCTTATAAACGCCAGTGCCTCCCCCTTCTCCTTCATTGGTTCCTTCCGCACCCTCTTTCCCCGCGCGCGCTCTTCTCGCTATGATCACGTCGGCACCCTCCTCCTCGTCCTTTCCCTCCCCTCCGCTTCTATTCCCCCTCCTCTCCACGCCCCCCTACGTGGTCCTCACTCCCCGACCTCTTCACCGCGCGCTAGTTTCCGCCGCCGCCTCCGCCGCCAATGACGCTTCCGCTCCGTTTCCGCTCTACTTCCGGTGCGTAACGTGCACTCCACTCCTCCTCGAGATGCAACAGCTCCGTTTGGAGCGCGCCCGCAACTGCTGGCGAGACAAACACCACGAAAGTACTCGTAGGAAAGTGTTTTACCCAATTGCTGGCACATGGAAATATTCGTACGAATAAAAAGACGCTTTGCTTCGCTAAGAGACGACTGCACCTGAACATGCTATAGGAGATAACTCGTATAATGAACCTAGGTATTCCAACCGGAGCGTAGCTGAACTGCACGTAATTACCATTATCCTGGTGTCCGTTTTCGTCTTCGCGTTCCGCTCTGGTTGGAGACGGTGAACGTCTTAGCTGCCTGCGCGTGAGCGCGGGGCGTACTTCTTACCGGTTTCAAGATGGCAGCTGCTAACGAGATAATAGCGAAGAAAATACTTCTCCGGTGGAATGTTTTACCCGACTTCTGGTTCTGCGAAATACGAGTTAATGGCATCTTTTCTTCTCCAGATGAGTGCTGTCTCTGCTTCTCCTACCCCTGGCGTATAGACGAGTTCCGTACTTGTTTAAATAATAGGCACGTAATTTGCTTTTTAAGTGTTAGCAGTCGCTATCGAAAACGAGAAAAAAAATTCCCATTGTTCTCATCTTTACTTTTGTCTTTCTTGGATCGTCTTTTTTGTCTCTTTATATTTTTCGTTTACCTCACTTCAACTTCCTCTCGTTTTAAAACCTTTATTTTCGTGTACTTTGTCTTTTTTATTCGCTCTGAGAGCCGACAATATTTTTTAAAACATTTTGATTGATTTCTAATTTTCTTGATTTTTAAGTTTCAATTTATCAGTGAACCTTTCTACTTGTGAAAAATCTCGCACCTAATTAAGATTCCATCATACTGCATTTTGGATTCTTGGGTTAAAACATATTATCGAATTATATTCCTTTTCGCAAAACCATCAATATCGTTTTCGTTCTATGTGCCGATGAGCAACATACGCATATTTCATTGGCCCTAAAAATACAAAATTTGTAGAATTTTAGAGACTTAGTTGACCTAAATGACAAATTTTGGTTTAAAGAGCTTAAAGGACAAGATGAGATATTGAATGTTTGAATCTGTTTATATTCAAACTAGCGGAACACGGCAGACATTTTTCTACCCTTTATATCTCTCTTTCTCCTTCCCTCTTCCTTTCTCTCCCCATCTCCCTCACATCTCTCCGTCTCTCACTCTCTCCGTCTCTCACTCTCTCCGTCTCTCACTCTCTCCGTCTCTCACTCTCTCCGTCTCTCACTCTCTCCGTCTCTCACTCTCTCCGTCTCTCACTCTCTCCGTCTCTCACTCTCTCCGTCTCTCACTCTCTCCGTCTCTCACTCTCTCCGTCTCTCACTCTCTCCGTCTCTCACTCTCTCCGTCTCTCACTCTCTCCGTCTCTCACTCTCTCCGTCTCTCACTCTCTCCGTCTCTCACTCTCTCCGTCTCTCACTCTCTCCGTCTCTCACTCTCTCCGTCTCTCACTCTCTCCGTCTCTCACTCTCTCCGTCTCTCACTCTCTCCGTCTCTCACTCTCTCCGTCTCTCACTCTGCCTCTCTCAGTTCCTCTCCATTTAGTGGAAGATTCTGCTCGTCTCTGAGCAGCAGGTGGGGTAATATCGAGAAGCGCCGGACCAACAAAAATGTAGTAGAATATTGAAGATGATCTCAACCTGTTTTTGAGGCCTTCGGCCTTAAAATTTTAGTTTTTAATGCTCTAGAAAGCTTAATTTAGGAGTTATATAACGATATAGATTCAAAAATTCTACAGAGTGTAGCGGGTTGCATTTGACGTGAATTTGCACGGCGCAATTTAGTGTCATTTTCCCGATATTTTAGTAGCTATTCTGATATTCGGAGCACAAAGGAATCCAAGAAATCAGAGATAATTGAAACTGGTCGATCCGTTCTTCAGTTATAAATGGTGTAACTGATCCGAATTTATTTTATTTATTTAGATTCAGAGCAATATACTGTGTATTTAACGCACTCCATCTGGAGATGTTTCAAATCGCGTTATTGGAATCCTACTGCAAAGGAACACAAAGTATTCTTGTGTCGTGTTATCCAAAATGCAATCTCCGCTTTCAAAGGAAATTAAATTTTCAAGAGTAAACAGTTTTCTAAGTACATATTTCGATATTGAGTGTCACGTGGTTTTTATCAATGCTATTGATTAATAAAGACACATTTTAAATTTTGAGGGCAATGAACACATTCCAGCAAACTCGTTGAATAGCTATGTTTTTAAATGAAAATAAAGAGAAAAGACTGCAATATTCTCTAGTAAATATTTTTTCAAAGTTAAATGTAAAATCATTATTATATCTAGTATAATTTAGAATCCCGTGAAAGTAGTAAGTAAGAAAATAAGATTTTTGAATCTTAAAAACTCGCATAAAAACATTTTTAGTGCGAGTGATAATTTTCGTTTTATCGAATAGTTTTCATTACGCGATTACGCGATTATCGAATAGTTTTCATTACAAACAGAAAAATTATGTTAATTTCAGTCGGCTTTGCCGAGCAAATTCCTGATATGATCTACAATTTGTAGAAATGAACGAGCCCAGTTATATCTTTGAAATTAATCGGCAAATGCTCTATTCTAAATGAGAATCATACTGTGAACAGTGTCTCCATGTCCAGTATCAATTCATGAAATATTAAATTTTTTCGTGAAAATACTGAGTTCATCTTATGATGATTTAAATAAGAGTATTACGTGCTGCTCAACATCTCTACTTCTACATACGTATGTAAATTTATTTCAAGCATATGTTTAATGAAGGAAACATCTGCAAATACCTCACCTAACTAACAATTATTGCCAAAATTTCTTGTAGAAAGTAACCACTATTTCTCATATTCTGGAAAGCGTCCGAGAAAGTTTGCTCTTTTCATAGTGCTTTCTTTTTGCACTTGAATTTTTTACATGGAATCTCATGCTATATACTACCACGATTATGTTCATGCATTGTGTTAGCAATTTATATCGTAAATAACTTAATAGATTTTAATGTATTATTTATTCTCCACTTTTTCTTTGCACTCTTTGAGAATTATGTCCTAAAACATGAAATTGTATAGTTATATTCAAGAAGAGATTTTTTAATTCTACCTGTTGCGCATACAAAGTTATGTTCATGGATTCTGGACACAAATTTTCATCAATCTTCAATTTCTATTTAAAAGCATTTGAAACGAAATCAATATTTTCCTTTATAACGCACCTATTGTAACAGCAATACCTTCAAGGCGGATGAAAAATCTCCTCCTATTAAATGTGTTGCAGTATCGATTCACCATTTCTCGGAAGTAATCTGTTGCCGACGGGAAAACGAAGAAAGATTCTTTCTCTGCCCAGCGACGAATTTCCAGGGCGTGAACCATTACGACAGTCTTGGACAAAAGCGTCCTAGAAATCTTACAAGCGCGCGAAATTGGAATGATGACATTATCAGACGGCGTTCGCGCTCTTCCCAAAGTTCTGAATGCCTGTGGCGGCCCCAGCAGCAGCAGCAGCAGAGGCGGCGGCGGCGGCGCTGGCGGGGGGCGGCGGCAGCAGAGGCAAGGCGGGCGAGGGGCTATGCTTCCTCTTCGACGCAGCGGGCGCCATGAAACGCCCATCTCCTCCCACTGAGCTCCTTTTAATGATTCCTCTCGCCCTGCGGCAGTGGTAAGGGCGGGGAAGGGGGAAAGGGGGACGGTGGAGGGGGTGATGAGAGCGGCGTGGGAGGCGTGGAAAGGGCATGGACGGCGGAAGCGGCGTGAGAAGTGAGGGCGGCGTGGAAGGCGGCGGAGTTGGCGTGGACTGCTTTGGGGGTTTGGGCGGTGGGAGTGGAGAGGGGGGCGGAAGCTGCGTGGGTGGTCGGGGGCGGGGGGTGATGAAGTCTTGGCATGGGAGGCAGGGGCGGTGGGATAGGGTTGGCAAGCGTGCGTAGCGGAAGCGTCGTTGATAGTGGGGATGGCGTGGTAGTGTGAAAAAGACAGAGGCAGTTGAGGCGGTATGGGTTACGTTGGGTGTGTAATTTGCGAGGAAGTGGAAATAGAAGGGACGGTGGGGGCGAGGCACATCGGCGAAGTTGGCAAGAAGGTACATTAAATATAGTTGCTCGCCTGTATGTTACTTGGGTTGATACTTGGTGAACAAGTCTTTTGTGAACGATATATTTTTCTTTGTAATTTCTTCATAAGGGCTTGAAGCAAACTCGCGCGTTTAATTGATTGTATTTCGTATTTGCTACTTTTACGTTTTCTGCATTTAATCATAAGTATTTTGAAATTAACCAATATATCCAGGAGCCGCAAAGAGGCGAATCAGATGTTCTGTGATTTAACGAAACACAGGATATAGAAGGTATTCTAATTTCCATTACTTATCAGTTGTATTTATTAAAGCAATATGATTGTTGTACAGTAGCAATATAAAGAACATAGAGATGCATAATGCAAGCCGTGGAGTGTGAAATTGCTATGAATTTATATCAAGCCTTTGTATGAGGATGTATAAAGATAATTCTATTTATGTTAGTGGATTATGTGATAATTGCCTGCCACAAAGAACCTATTCTTGTAGTGCTAAAGAGTAGCTAAATCAGTAATAATATAGGTTTTAACTACTATCGC
Source organism: Acheta domesticus (assembly GCA_031308135.1). Classification (NCBI taxonomy): domain Eukaryota; kingdom Metazoa; phylum Arthropoda; class Insecta; order Orthoptera; family Gryllidae; genus Acheta; species Acheta domesticus. The sequence goes on along the minus strand of JAHLJT010008446.1, from coordinate 84,590,344 downwards.
TTTCCAGAACGTCTGCTATGATGGGGCTAATACTGCTTGTGCCAAGTATTCGTCACTCCGGAAACGAGTTCGTATTCAAGAGATAAAACGAAATCGGCCAAACTAGTGAAACCTCTTAAAGGAAATAGATTCGTATTTTATGAGTAGAAAAGTCATTATATTATTATTCTAAAAACGACTTGGTCATGAGATACGATTTGTTGCATGCGACGCTTTCCATTACCATTATGCGTACCGTTGTATTATACGCCGATGTGTGTTAAAACGGCAGATGGTTTGGTTTTATTTAGTAAATTTCAGTTTTAAATGTTACTTCTCACAAACTCGCGAATAAGCTGTATCTTATAACTACTTCGGATACTCTTATTTTGTACTGGAGATGCAATCAAACGTCTTGAACATCTACAAATTCCCTCTAAAAATTTAATAATTCAAACTTTTTCAGAAAAGAATGGCCAGTAATGTTTTTTCGGATAAGTGACTGCACTAAAGAAATGAATAGATAGCTGACCAAATGTCTGCGAAAACTGTAATTATTTCTAACCTTTCAATATTATAAAAAATCTCGGCCAGATGCCAACAATGTCAAAGCCTGGATATTTGATACACGTCAATAATTACCCATATTTTTTGCGACATTGGACCATCTTATCCGCGCAGACCAGCCCTGAGAAAGACCACGATAAGATGGTTGAAACCTCGGCAATACAGCCATCGACGCGGCGTCACCCGGACAGCCAAGATCATTCAGACGTTAGAATATAATTTCCAACAATAAGTATTTCAAGATAATATCAGTGTTACCTCCCGTAGGATTAATCCATTGCCTTTCTTCACACCCTACTCGTGCGTGCATGTATCACCACGCAAAATCCGCGCGGAAGCGGCTGGCTCACAGAGAACATATCGCCAAGAAGCTTCCAAACAAAGCACCGATCGTTAAATAATAATTTAACATTGAGACACGCGAGAATGTCTTCCGTTGTGCCGCGATCCCGACAGAGCTCGTCCGTCTGTTGGTTTTTAACAATGCGTGCTAAGGACGTTCTAAGTATAAAAGTTTAATTTCCCAGTAAACCAACAATTGGCAACGTTTTATGTTGAATGCTATCGACTGCCCGCGTCGGCCACGCAGCGCTACGCTCTGTTGACACGCTGAGAGGCAGTTCCGAAGCATGTATTCTTTGGAAATTTTTTGCCCTTTGGATTGAAATTCTCAGGTTTTGAGGGATAATCAACACTCGAAGGCACCACCTTTGAAATGTACACTGTTAGCTCTATTTATGCCAAAGAGATGTTACAATTGTTTCTTTTTTAGGTTATGGGCAAAAAGGAATTATTTTCGGCGCCTATGTCTAAAGAAACTACCGGTCAGAGCAGCCACCGGCTAGAATTCTCCTACAAACAGCCACTGAATTCAATTTAGCTATAGAGAGTCGAAAATCCGCCACCGTCCGCACTCGAACGACAGGACCCCCTGTCAGAGTCGCTGCAACGGCAAGCGACGCATTGCTGGCTCTGAGATAAACTCAGCAGGTTATTCACTTTACAATATGTTGATGATGAAATGGACGAATAAATATTAAAAATTATTATTTGTAAAAATTGAAAAAGAAATAAAATGAACTCGAGAGAGGTGGCAATTTGCATACGAACATAACTGCCTGGGAGGAAACAGACACCAGACAAAAGTTCGTTTCAGATGTCTTCTAACATCATGAATTGATATAATTTGGTATTTATGTAACAATTACATCCTCAACATTATTTACCGAGTATATTTTTAATTACAATTATAAATATAAGTTTATAAAATTCATGAAATATTTACTGGTGCATAAAATCATTACTTTTCTTTCATAATATGCAATTGAAGAGCATTAACGTAAACACAATTTAAATGGTAATTTGAGATTGTGAATGTAAAGTTCAGTAATATGTATTACACACCATCTTTATAAACTTCCCCTCCTTACACTTTTCATATTCACAGGATGTTATATGTTCAAATTTCTAGGCAAAATTTCACATCTTGTTAGTTTTTCTTTCTGGCAAATTCTGCTCACTTTTCTTATAGAAATCAAATATTGTGCTATTTTAGTAGCAACTCTCGTTGCAATTCTTTGTTCTGGAGACTCCTGAAAGTATCAGTAATTTATTCTTCTCCTGAAATTGAACATGTCTTCTCGGATAAAGTCACAGGAAAAGGAGGTTATTGGACGCGATTCATGGACGATGCGACGGTCAGTTGTTCTTCTGAATGCGAGTCTAGGTTAGTAGGGCTCTGAGAAGCTTTGCGAGGCCTGAGACATACGCGAGATAAACATAATTTTTGAGAATTGGCAGACACCCTGCAATCTGATGAGTAATAGATTTATAGATACAATTATTGTGGAAAGGTACGGAAATTCTCAAAGGTATACAGTATTCTTATACAAAACTATACACGAAATAATAAAGTCTTAAAGTCAAAATTCTCCCACGCGACCACTACCGGCTTCAATAAAAGTAGTGGTGATGTAAAGAGCTTACATATTTGTTACGACTACGCAATATTATAAAATTACTTGAACTTGCAAAAGTAATTCGAACTAACAATGTTTTACCCCGTTCCGATTCGAACTCAGGTTCTTAGTTTGAGCACGCCATTCCCGTTTGTCCTACCCACTAATCTCAGAGGTAAACACGAATTTCTCGAAGCTTTAAAAAAGTTTAATGTTTGAAAAGTTGTGATTTTCATTCACATTATTTCAATGTCAAATTTTGAAAATCAGAATCATTACGAAAAAAGTCTTACTGTAATTGAAGGAAGACAGAAAATTTTAAACTTTGCAGTATTCGAAAATGCACAGAGTTCAATGAAAATTGAACATGTTTAATTGTTATAAGTGTATTTTTCTCTATTCGAGAAAAATGTAAAGAAAACGATTTAAGCCGTTTTTACAAAAATATAGTTTTTGAATTTGCGCATATTTCACGCAAATTTACGGGAAAACGATTCATATCATCGAAAATTGTACGAGAGCTTATTTAAAAAATATTTCTTGAAAGAATAGATTTCACCAAAGGAAGAGCTGTATATTCAATACTCTAGTCTAACAAATATAAAAGTTCCACCATTTTCGAGAGTAATTTTTACTACTCGAAGAAAATTTAACCAAAAATTTGGAATATGTTTGAGAAAATTTTGAAAATTTTGAGGATTTGCGTTAAGTACATCCAAAATGCAAACCATCTGTTTCCAGTTTGCAAGGCCTCGAAGGAAAGTCAATATGGAGAAAATCGTCTGAACAGTTTATGCGCTAGTGTTGACCGCAGACAGAGAAATACACGGAAAGAGACAGACGTATTGTCTTCAACCAATTTTTTGGTGATAAGGGCCTACAAAACGTGGGTTAAAACTACACATGTTAGAGGAAGTAATTTACTACAAATAGTAGCAAAATGTATCCACTTTATCGATACCACGGAACAAAAATAGAAGTTTTCTCCAAAAAATGGCCATTTTCCTCAGCAGCTTTGCAATACTTACTATTTACTACGCAAGTAGGAAGTAGGCGAGAACATAAAAACAAATGCGCAATAATACTTCATATCTAATCGGTGACACATGAAATTTTGTTTGCGTAAGACAACATCACAGTTATTTAACCTAAAAACACGTTGTATTGTGAAAAATGGAAATTAAATTGTAATAATGATGTTAATTTTGCGGTCCCAGTCCGTGCGTTTCTGTTTCTAGAAAATTGTATATATTCAACAGACATGCTGTAATGAACTCTACTGGAATATATGCATAAAATTTCATCATAATTGTGTTGCTAGTTGTGTGACTACGTTATGGGTCAACCCTCCTTCAAGTTGTGGTTCAAACCTCCCTACCACGATTCAATACAATAAATTTTGACAAACTAGCTTATGGTTACTCTATGTGTTTTATACTCTGTTTTTTTTGTAGTATCATATTCTTTACATAATTTAATTTCAATATTTCATATCACACACGATAATTTACAGAAAACTCTCGTTAACACGAATTCCAAGGGACTGAAATAATTGGTGTACTTGTTATAAAAATTCGTGTTACATATTTTTAAGGGGGAGGAAAGGTCAAAAGGAAGGAAGGAAAAGTCAAAACTTCTAAAATAAGCTCTTAAGACAATTCTAAGCATATTTTGTCCAATAAACTACGCGGATATTCCGAATGGATGGGCCGCAATGAGCACTCAAAATTTGATTTGAAACAATTATTTCTAGACAAAAATTTGCATAATGGAAGCATAGAAACACTCCAGAAACATATAAATTGTTTATTATTTACAAAAGATATTAGTATATTTGCTCAGACAGAAAAATTAAGCGAGAAATAAAAAAAGCAGTCGAATTGTGTAAATTAGGCTTTTTTATTTCTCACTGAATTCTTCTTTCTAAACAAATGTATTCATTTCTTTTGTAAATAATAAACAATTTCCACGTTTCTGGAGTGTTTCTACGCTTCTATAATGCAAATTTTGGCCTTGAAATCAATTTTTCAAACCAACTTTTGAGTGCTTATTGCGGCTCAGTCATTCGGAATATCCACGTAGTTTATTAGACAAAATATGCTTAGAATTCTCTTAAGAGCCTATTTTCGAAGTTTCGACGTTTCCTCCCTGGACACCCTGTATATATAATATGTACACACTCATTACTGCGTTTCTTTGGCGGGCCCCAAATTTTGTTCGCTTGACGACGAGTTTCGTGGTAAGCGAGTTCGTGCAAACGAGGGTATACTGTATTATAAATAATTTACTTCATCTTTTCAGCGAAAACCGAATAAATACATTTTTTTCGCACCAAATATTAAATTTCTTTTAACTTCTCTTACTTTAGTTCAGCAAACTCAGAATATCGCTGTTCTTTTGCTTAACATCATTTAATAATGTAATGCCATGTGACAGCACATACCAATGAATAGAAGAACCTAAGAAGGGGTGAGTCAAATCTATTCTCTGGTCATTTCTTCTAAGCGTGCCAAAATGATATTTATGAATTTGACCTTCGGGATTGTTAAAATGCTCTAACACACTCGTGTGTAAAAAATCGATTGTGCAATATACTTTTAAGAATTAAAAGGTGTATTGTAAAACTTTGTTTTGATATGATTGTCAGCAAAATGTTAACTAAAAAATACTGCTGACATGGCTGTAGACTACATGGGACATTTATGATTTGAGAAAATGGAGTGTGTTTCATTGCGTGAGTTTCATTGAGTGAGTGTACATTAAATATTCGCTTTTAGTTCCTTAGACAATTGACATTACATAAGTACGCTTCAGTAATGCAAGAGCATTACAAATAATTTATATTTGATTTAAAAATAATATGAATTTAACATTGCGAAAGAGCATCTGTGCTTTTTTTAATTCACACGCATTAAATAAGAGATGAGAATGTAGAGTGACGCGTAAACTAGAAACAGCGAGATATGCGTTGAGCGACCAAGCAGAAGTGCTAACTCACGAGTGAAAACGTACACACCGGCACGCGCAACTAACATGTCAGAATGACATGCGCCCATTAAAAAGTGCGTCCGTACTTCTGTGCAAATTTTCTGCGCGTCCGCTACGCTGGGAAGTCAACAACAACGATGCGCGACGTGACTTCGCCACAAACGAGCGGCACATGCCATTCTTTTCTTGAATGGTTTTTTTAACAAAATTCAATAACCACATGGACGACGGGACCAAGTAGTCACGAGGGTTAAGTGCTCACGCCCTGTTATTTCTGTTTACAGAAAGCTTGTTGGTTTTAAATTTCTTTTAATTGCAACGTTTTATTAGATATGTATTATAATTTTATTGTTAATTCATCATCATCTGATTAGAATTTTATTATATTTTGAAAAAGACCGCAAACAAGGTCGAAACGTCAAGTTATGTACAACAATAATAAAGTCATAAAATTACGATATCCGTTCAATAAAGTCAATAAAACCATTACAATAAATAAGAATTACAACAGACGTATATATTCATTGTTATAGAACCTTGGTTTTAAAAGTTTCGCGTGTGCTAATTGTAAGAAATATCTTAATGTACGCGATTGCACTTGCTCCGCAATGAACAGCTGCTCTACAAAGTACAGATAAATTTTTGACTGTTTGGTCGTGGTTATTACATGCCATTGTGCTTCAATTTTCAAAATGGTGAATCAGCAAGAAGACAAAACCTAATATATTATTTGCGATCTCCAAAACTGTTGTACGATAAATTAGTGAGTGAAGGATGATTTGTTCCTCCTTCAAAAGAGTGAACGAAACTGAGAACAAAATTTCCACCGAACTTTCGCATTTTGATGAAAATGGGTGGTTATTTAAAGGCAAGAGTGCCTGTCGACTGTATCTCTCTGATGCCAATGTTGATTCAAAGCTTGAGGCGTTCGAATAGAGTCATTGGAAGTTAATTGCTACACAAGGAATATAAGGAATATACCTTTGTATAAAATAAGGATTTGGTGTTTACAAAAGCGTTATAAAAAATGTTATTTAAATCAAATAATATGCATGCAGTCGAAACGTTTAAGCAAGCAGAACAAATATTCTTTCCTTAAAATGCAAAAAGGATTTTAATCGGAATATTTTTTATTTAGCATATGCTGTTGGCTCTATTTGTTAGCTTAATTACTCAAAAGATATTTAAACTCAAATGTGGTCATGCATTCTTTCCGTACATTAGTCAATCACTTTGTGAGAGTGTTTGCGGTTAACTTTTCTTTTATCAGCTCAATCAAATTTAATGACTTTTTAGACAAATTATATCCCATATGAGATCTTAAAGCAATTTGTTGGTCATACGCGTGCCATGTGTTGGTCAGCCATGTGCGGGGTCCCATATGTTGGCCAGCCATGCGCGGTGGTACTCACGCGTGAGACTACTCAGAACGCATCTGTTTTCGGTTGTTTTCCACAACAAGAACTCATCTTTGGATGTAATAATTATAAACAATTGTAATAGTTACATAACAAATCATGTCTGTATAAAATGAGCTATGTATAAATTATGGCTCTCAAGGAACATACTAATTATGTACTGTTTACTCAGAAACTAAAAGCACACCATATTCGTGTACTATGGGCAACATCTCTCGCACGAGTGCTCATATTTGAATATAACTAAATCCAAAAATACCCCTGTTAAAAGAGACCTTATTTTAACCGTAATTTCCGTTGCAGGTCGAACTTGATGCACCAGTTTGTAAAGTTTGCTGTGGTGAAAAAGGATGCAGATAACTAAAGTTAGTCATAACATCCAATATAATTACAATTTGCGGCTGCTCTTCTGAGATAGCGGGAACACTATCGTCTAAGTTCATGAATATTTCGTGCTCATGACTGCGAAAATAGACTGAGATAAATCTTATTACCGAAACTCCTTACTTCTACGCACAATGGGTTGAGACACGAAATTTGGGAATGAAACAGATCTGCATTTGTATCGCAACCCTGCATTATTAAAATGTTGGTGTCTAAAATCAATGTGCAAATTTCTTGCACACTGATTCACACTTCACATTCAAAGATATGTTAACTTAAATAATAATCGTGCAATTCTAAATGTCTTGGTATATTGCATATGAAACAAAGACAATATTTTGTAGAAGACACACATTGAATAACATCCTGACAATAATTAAGAACAATAGTAAATTATTAAAGATCACTTCAAGAATTTTTTTTTCAAAAGTGAAAGATTAAAAAAAGAATAATTCATTTATTAGATACACTAGATTTTGTACTTATATTAGGCGTAGTAGGTGAATCTACTGATATCAACGACTAATGTAATTGACTTAATAAATTGAAATTTTGTCATAAGTATGAGGCTGATTTTAGCATCACAACTATTAGTTTATAGGCTGCGTATGTGAACGATAAAAACAAAAATCATTAATAACGCTGTTCCCTTAAAAATAATTCCGTATCAAAAACCAATGTATGTCAAAATATGAATTAGTTACCGTTGTCAATTCAGCGTCGCAGAATGTCAGAGTTTGGTTCTGTTAGATCTTATAGTTGTCTCACAATATTAAATTTAATTTCATTAGCAATTCATTAATAAATAGAAGAGCCTTTTCCGCGGACGTTTCGGCAGGAGCGAATTCCCTCCCGAGATGTTTTGGCACGTTAGCGGCGGCGCGGGCCATTGTGGGGCGATAACACCTTCCTTCCCTCCGCGCGCACGTTTGCACACCTCCAGGCGCGCCGTTGTCGCCGGCGCCCCTCTCCCTGTTCGTGACCCTGATCGCTGATTGCGGCGCCGATTGTCGCTCTTAAACACGGGCGCCTTGCTATCGCCGCCGTCACCGTCTCCGCATGGGGCCCCGTTCCCCTCCCGCGCCTGCCGCCTCCCCCACTGTCTCCGTGCCCCCCGCCGCCGCAGCCGAACGACGCGACGGGACACCGTATACTCCCGCCGCCCGATTTCTGTTATTCCCCGAGCGTCGAGGCCCATTAGAATTCCGACACGACGTCTTCCGTAGCGTCCTATCTGGCGCGTTCGCTATCTCGACGGGCGATCCCGTGCGAAGTGCTAATGCGCGGAACGGCGGCGCTGGTGGAGACAGCGGGAGCGGAGGCGGTTGTGGGAGGGGCGGGGCCGGGGTGGCGTGACTGCGGGGGCAGGGGTTGGTGATGGCGGGGGCGGCGACGCGTGGCGCGGGATGAGGGTGGTTGGGTGGTAGAGGGGGGGCAGGAGTACTGCGGCAGCGGCGGCGCGCTGGTTACGCTGAGGGCGGTGAAAGCGACAAGGTAAAACGGAGAAGACAGTGAAAGCGAGGCAGAGGAAACGGCCGATGAGGGTGAGAAGCTATAGAGGAAAGACAGTGGTGATAGAGGATGCAAAAGAATCTGCGAGAAATATGGGAACCGTAGGACGTCTTGAGGATACGAAAGCAGGACGGGTAATGAGTACGGCGAAGATTCGAAATAGCGGTAACGAAGGAGCCAGCTTGAGGAGGTTCATTTTGGAAGGCAATGGTTCAGAGCTGTTTAATGAGAACGGTGATTGACGACACCGCTAGAAAACCTTAGTACGGGATAAAAGCTGCGGGCCTGGGCGAATCAACCTGAAGAAGACGTGGAGACGAGTCTATCTAAATTGTTCAGACTTAGCGGAGCGGCGGCATTGCAGATTTAGCGAGGGCAGCTGAGATCAGAGAAAGCTCACGCAGGACGGAGAGAGGGCGGTATCCGTATGTGACAGAGCCATTAGGGTCGGTTGGGACGGAGGAGACGGAAGTCAAGTGGTAGCAGGGTCGCGAGAGTGCCAAATCGGTGTAGAAGGCGACTGCAGAGCCTCATTGACGGCGACGAGGACATGCGCGGGGGCGGCGCCCAGAAAGGTCCGTGACGCAAGAGAGGAAACGTAGGACGTGCGGGGGCGGGGCGAGGGCGGGGCGAGGGCGGGGGCGGGGGCGGGGGCGGCGGGTCGGAGGCCGCCGGCGCGTGCCGCCCACGTTGGTCGAGGGTGCGGGGCCCGCCGCGCAGCGGTTGCCGTCCTCCCGCCTCGCCTTCCCGATTCCTGTCGGCCTGCATTTGTGTCCGGGCGCCGGTTAGGCGTGCCAGACCTCCACCCGCCGCCTCCCATCCCCTCCCCGGCCCTTCCTTCCAAGAGACTTCTCTCCCATCCCTTTCCCCGCTTTGGGCTCTTCCCCGGATCCTCGGGTGTCCTGTTTCCGGCGGCGTCGCCGGAGGCAGGCAGACGGACGCCGGGGGGGGTGAAGGTTGTTGGGGTGACGGAGGTGGCGAGGCAGGATGGCCCGATGGCCCACTCGCCATCTTCGCTCCCTTACCTGAAGGTGGGCGGCGGGTTGCCTTCCACGAAGCATGGCAGCACCACCGCTTGGTCCTTGCGCACCGTCAGCGTCGTCTGCTTGTCCAGCGGGCGCGGCGGCGTCGTCACCAGGGACTCTGCGCATATGGAGAATGGCTCGGTTTGAGCAACGCCGCGGGGCAGCGCGCGGGGGCCGGCCGCCATTCAGATGGAGCAGGGGGCTCACAAATACACGGCCCTGCGGCTACAACTGAGCTCAATATAGATCTCAAACTACTATATATTGCATGCCTCTCTCAGGATAACAGTTTATGGAATAACATTCGAAAATAAAATATGGTAGGGGAACAAATATCGGCCATCAAAGACGATTTTTAAATAAATATTTATGCACCAAGAGAAGGATTGTAATGATCGAGCGGCGAACAGAAACCCAAGGGTCTTTGTCCCGATGTTTTTTATCGCCTGAGATAATTAGAATCAGTCAACGCCCGTGTTACACACAAGATTTTATTTTTTACCTAATATCAATAATTCAGATCGACTTACTTCCTAATTAACTTGACTTGCTTTGTCTTATTTTATATTTCTTTCCTCTAATTACCTTTCATAATCCTTTCATAATTCTTGAAAACTAATGGGTTGAATATTTGGTGGAAAAGGTTAAGTTTTACACTCTTAAACATTAGAAGTGGTTGCTCTGATGGCTACTCAGAAACTATCCCCTGCTTTTAGGAGGCCTTTGCCCGAAAGGTATTTTACGGGCTTAATAATAAAAAAAAGCACTCTGAACTCTGTGAATAAAGATCTCCACGTCTCTTTCAGTCTTTCTCGTTTCTTTACTTTTGAATTTGACCTTAGATTTTATTATCTTTATCTTGCTAGATGTTTGCAGACAAAACGCCTTCATTTTGATTCTGTTTATTGACTTCATAAGAGGGTTTTTAAAGGCAAATCTAAACAGTGCGGCCGATCCGTACCTTCAACTTCATGGTTCAGGAGGAAGACTCCGCATTCGCAAAACGTAGGAACTGAGCTGTAGATAAACCATGAAGAAGACAACTATCCACAGCGATTCTTCCACTCTGACTTACGTCTGTGACCCCTTCGTAACCATCGATTGCCACCAGACTTGTTTTATTTTCATAGCAGTCAATATTTTATTTTTCTGCCATTTGTTCTATAGTTTACGTAGTGGCATTTGTAATAATAAAATCTCCATCTCAAAACAATGTTTCTAATATCGCGTAGTAGGCTATATTCGAAATGTGTTAGTGAACAATTTTTGGAACTTCCTAACAATATTAGGAACTCTGAGAACGGAATCAACAAGACAAACTCAAAAATTATATATTACAAAAGTGCTACTACTTAAATTCTGAACTCTGAGAACGGAATCAACACGACAAACTCAAAAATTATATATTACAAAAGTGCTACTTCTTAAATTTCAAGGTATATCATCTCAATCGAGATCCAACGCACTACTTAATATTTTGCGAAACGGAAAGAGTAGTTTGATAACTCATCCATCTGTAGAAAATTAGAAAATTTACGAACGAAAGAGGAGCTGTAATACTATACAAAATTCACAGTGAAGTACCGGGTGAAAGAGAGACTCTGTATTATTTGGACATCCGGCGTTAGCTCTTTTTAAAACTATGCTTGGGTAGGCGACATGACAAATATACGCGATATGGCTACATGTCCTAAATGCTGAATGTATCCTATCAGAATTTTAAAATTATTTTTCGTATAAATTTTTGAAAATTGTGGAATAAATATATTTTTTAACCTGTTTTAATTTTTATAACATTCATTCTTAAGCATCTTCATCGCATATCAACAACTTAAGGCGTGTTATACGGGAAAATTTAAAATGTTTTAACATACGTAAGCTCATTTAATATGAATTCATATGTCTCAGGTATGTCAAATTATGTTATTTGTGTCAAATAATGCAGAATGTAAACATATTATATATATTTAGTAATTTAATATATAGCTACATGATTTTTAATATTTTTCAGAGGGCAATTCCAAAAGATACGTCTGTTTGTTTCCAAACAACTGTCGTTACTAATCTCCAGACAGTTTGGTAATCCGCGAGATAGATTAACGAAACATTTGTTGGAGAGCTGCAAAGAGAAACTAGTGGTGCTAAACAGCACATACTTTCTGGTATTATTGCTTATGCAATTTTCAAAAATTAAGACCTCAACGAAAATGAGACTTAAGCAATTCTTTAGCAGCGTATCGCTCTATCCATGAAACACTTTAAGAAAACAATTAGAACAGTTTTTGCGAAAAAACTGTTATATACCCAATATTTATATTATTATATCTTTTATATATTATTATTTTATTACTTTTATATATGCAATATTTATTTTATATATTGCATTAATATAATGGAGAAATTATGCGAAAATTACTATTTCTACAAATTGTACATGTTCTTATTTAAAGATGTAATGTTTTAAAACAAATTTTATTAAAGTGAAAAAAACTATTCTCAATATTATACTTTCATACTGTTCTTTTTTGCAATTTTAGAAAATGCCGAGAATTCACCGAAAATTGGACTAGCTCCAGTTTTTTACCGTCCTTAGCTACATATGAAGAAAACATTTGAAGCAGTTTTTGAGAAAAAAATTTAGTAGGAAGACGCCGAAAAAAGTTTGAACTTTGGCAATTTTTGAAAATTCGGAGAGTTTAAGGAAAATGAGACATTCTCATTCTTTTAAGAGTTTTGAAGCTTCTTGTAAATACTTCATTTAAAAGTAGTTTTGAATCTTTATGCATATACTTCCAAAATCAAAATCGTTTCATACTCGCAGGGCCTCCATTTCCTTTAGATGGATTGGGGAATATAAGTTATGGAGAATATCGAGCGATTTAGGCAATATTATTGAACACAGACAGACAGAGGATCGATTGGTTGAATGATTGTTTAGTGTTTCCTGGCGCTTAAATTGAGAAGATTATTAGTTCCGCAAGTTAGAGTATGTTTCAATCGCTGGAGGTGGCGGTGATCGTTTCTCGCCGGATGGTGAGATCCCGCGCCGACCTATATGTCGGCTTCTGGGAGGGGGGGCCCTCAACCAGTCACCTCCCATCAGCGGGAAAACGCCCCATCCGGTAGAAGCTCTAAGCCTTTGACTGGTCTCCCGACACGCTTAATAGTGTCGGTGTATGTGTATGTGTGTAAATAATGAGGAGAGGATGCAACAAGTGAGGAAGGAAAGACGGTGCGCGATCCATAGCCCATTTCTTAGGTTACTGCTCCGGTATTCGCCTGGTGTTGATTGAAGAAACCACGGAATACTGCCAGCCGGTTGCTAGAATTCTCCTCTAGTCAGCGGCTGAATTCAACCTAGCTATCTAGCTAGAGTGGTATTTATCAGCTAGAATCGAAGCTATCTAGCTACAACCTTCCGGTCAGAGACACCGCATTGTTTACATTAATTGATGCCCTGTGTCTTGTAATCTTGTAACGGACGGACGGACGGACGGACGGACGGACGGACGAACGGATGGTCAGAGAGACAGACGTGTTGTCGTCAATTGATTTTTCGGTATCAAGTACCCACAAAATATGCTTTCTGACTGATTACTGTGAATTGATTGATTCGTGTTTCCGGGCGCGTCAACTGCTTACGACATTAGTCCCGTAAGTTTAGTACGTGTTTTTCTCCGGAGGTGGAGATTATCTTTTCCCCGCTGGAAGGCGAGATCTGGCGCCGAGCTACCGTCGACTTGCGGGGTTTTCCCCTTAACCAGGTATCTCCCACCAGCTGGGCACCGCCCCAGCCGGAACAAGCTGTAAGCTCCCGACCGGTCTCCCGGCATGTGTGGTAGTGTAGTGCATGTTAGTGTGTGTGTAAGAGGAGAGGATAAGACAAGGAAGAGGAAGGAAAGATTGCGCGCGGTACGTGGCCCATTTGTTAGGCATTCCGGCATTCGCCTGGTGTTGATCGGAGGAACCACGGAACTACCGATCAGAGCAGCCGGCCGCTAGAATTCTCCTCCAGACAGCGACTGAATTCGACCTAGCTGACAAGCTAGTGTCGAAAATCCTGCCGCCGTTGGGACACGAACCTCGGACCTCCCGATTAGAGGGACTGCAGTGACATCAGGTTGATGCACTGAGCCACCTCTCCCGGTGATTACTGTAGAAATTTACTAGAATCAGGAAGATCTATATCCACTTCTGCGTTACTACGGCCCAACAATTGGATTTTTTTCTGTCGAATTATCGAAATGATGAAAAATGGAATGACGGGAAAACATCTGTTAATCCTGTCCGTGTCTCTGAACAATGCTAGCGACAACTGTTCGGCGAAAATTCTCCAAAATTGGAGTTCCCCGTTCGATCTGGCTGATGTCGCGGCTCCTTGAATTTGAAACCGATATTTTAATTTTCGGGGGTACTTTACATGATGTTCCTGGGAAATTTCACAAATTTCCAAAAAAAATCCTCCATAGTTTTTGATTAAATTTTGTTGTTGGATAGGAGTACGTCCACGAAAAAGTAGACATTTCTGGTCAAAATCAAAATAATTTCTTGCGCTCTGTGCATAAATGCACCTTGGATAGAAAACATTGAAATTTTCGTTTTTGATAGTAAAATTAATACTGCGTCCGTGTTTTGTTATTTTTTTTGCGTATAAATTGAATTTGTCGGTTGCGTTTGGAACTAAATAGTGAACAACTAATATTTTCAAGATTTTTTTAAAATCAGGAATATGCTGTGTAAACTTGGAATTTTGTTTGTTCCGTATCTTTTGATTCTTTTATCAAAGATTTAACTTTTAAGTTTGTTCACTCAAATTACATTACATTCGAAAAAATCCGTATCATAGAGGGCGTAACTATATTGTCCGGATACTAACAAACTTTAAAGGAAATTTCAGTATAAAACCCGTAAAATGCTACTATGTTATGGAAACTTTCAAACGTACACGTGCTTGTATTTAGTGAGTGACGGAGGTAGTTGTCACGCTTGTGCGTGTCTTCCTGTTTGCATATTCGAGATTGAAACAAAAGATATGTGTTTTTTGCGTCCGGATACTATCGGGAGATGAACCAACACCCCTTGGAGATACAACACTATATCCAGTTGGTATTGCATCAACACGTAAGAGATATTGTGATTCGAAGCGAATATTCGAGTTTTAAGGCAATTTAACTGGGTTAGAAGCATTATTCTCGTGAAGAATATTATCTTAAGGGTAAGTAAAGCTAATACATTTGGATGTTGTAGCAAATATTTGTTCTTACATTCTTGAAACAATTTGAGAAAGTTTTAGGGTATAGAGTATGAAGAAAACAAACGCTGAGAGACGGAAATTATGTATGGAATGTCATAAGAATGATCCTAATTGCAATATTAAATCGAAGGCTGTAATGAAGAGATGTAAAGAAAATGCAAAAAGATTATTTAATTCATCATTTAAAACATTTACATGTATTGTCGGACGGAGTCTTCCTACAACTAAAATATTAAAGATAAAGATTTTTTGTTTGTTATTTAACGTCACATCAACTACTAGGTCATTAGCGACCAGTATTGGATTTAACGTTATGGTATGAGGATGAAACTATATGCTGATGATAGGGGGTGAAATGACGAACACAATCATACCCGAAGCGGAACCCGAACCCGCGACCCCTCGGTCCGAGATCACTACGGCACTACTAGCTTAGCAATCTCGGCCACGGGGCCGACATAAAGATTTTGTTCCCTTAATGAAATCTGTTCCTTAAAAATAGATTTTGAAATAAGATTAGGTACAATTTTTCGAAACTTTGAGTACTTTATCGTAATTTTGCATGAAAATACGGGTGAGAAAGTACGTGTTGTTGTAACACCAGTAGTTTCACCAAATTGGGGGCTTATTACGGCCGAAGAATCTGCTGGATTTACGTATTTCTGACGGTACAGAAATTTCTTAATGTGTAAGCGTTGCGGGATGCTCAGCCCAAGTGTAGCCGTTCTGCACGATAACGCTCAGTGACACACAGCTCTGCTCACAACCCATCATCTACAGCAGTTCTGCTGCGAGTGGTTTAACCATCCACCCCATAGTCCATATCTCGTCCGAATTTGCATGTTTTCTTACATCTCAAGAGGTTCCTCTGTGGTCAGCATTACGCGTATCGCAGTGACGTAGAGTTTCAAGAGACTGTGAAACATTGGGACCTATTCTAGGCGATGGAATTCTGTAACGCAGGAAAACATAATATGTTGATACCACATTATGACCAATGCCTCAGTTCTGATGATGATTATGTGGAAAGATAGGGTAACATGTGTTCTACTGCTAAAATAAACTTTTCCCATTAAATTAGGTTTTCTGTCTGTTGAAAACTTAGAGGAACTTGCATTTTGGATGCGCCTGGTCTGTAAAAATCTAAAAAGGTTCAGACTCCTCTTATTTATTTTACGTCAATTTTTAATAATTTTCTTTAAAATACGGCGTCATTCGTACTGTATGTAAAATAATGATTACTGTGATACAAAGGTCGTTCAATAATTAAAGAGACAAAGTGGGCTGAAGAAGAAACTGTTGGAAGGACAAATTTGGTAATTTTAGGACTTTAAGGTGGCATCACTGGGATGAGCCCTGACCGTATAGAGAATATTGTTGTGTTCATAACCTCAAAATAAATTTGAACGATGGGGAGTCCACTTGAAAATTAATCATTGATTGAAAAACTTGCTGTAATGTTTTTTTACTAGCTGAAAGTGAAAAAACAGATAATAAACACTTTAGAATGACTAAAATGTATGATAAAATTGTGTGAACCGCGGGGATTTTTGCGAGTAGAACAGTTCATAAGTGGTCGAGGACTCAGTGACTAACGAACATCGTTCTGGTCACATCAACAGGAAAAGTTCTGTTGACGGTGTTTTGGGACGCTGTAGGTGCGTTTTTTTGTGATTATCTCAAAGACCGGTGTACAATAAACGGTCAATACTACTTAGATATTCTTTTGAATAAAGCCAGCCATGAGAGAGACGCGTCGTGGATCTCCGAGGATAGGTGTGATTCTTCAGCAAGACAACGCACGCCTTCACACTACTCAACAAACCCCTAAAACCATCCACAAAATGGATTGAGAGGTACTGCCTCATACAGCCCCGATTTAGCATCATTTGATTTCCATTTGTCTGGTCGACTGAAGGAAGAATTACGTGGGAAAACTTCCAGGATATAAACGATGTAAAAATTTGTGGAAAATTGGTTGAAACGCTTAGATAAAGTTTTCTTTGCAGCGGGTATAAAAAAGCTTGTATTCTGTTAGAACAGGGGCATAAATGTTGGTAGGGATTATACTGAAAAGTAGGAAAAGTCTTTTGCAAAAACTAACGTTTATTTTTCCAGACCGATTTGTCTGTTTAATTACTGAATGCCCATCGCACAATAACAAATTTTTTATGAACTTCAGTCTCACATGGATGTTGTGTAGTGGAGTTCATGCTCTCAAAGTGCATGCGTTCATAGCCTCTCAAAGCAGTAACGATTTGTGAAGAGAACTAACAGGATATCATCTGCGCCCAGCTAATCCACGATATGGTAAAGTTGCCGAGAATATAGCATTTATACAAACATAATCATCATATTAAGGCAAAATCCACTTAAGAGGATTAAACTTGTACCTGAGAAGCTCGAACTGCTAACGCTCAATCAATAGCTGGCGCTGGCGTTGGGGTTGGCATAGGCGTCTGGGAGTCCATTGCCCCCACCTGAACGTTTCATGTTGCCCTCCTCTCGATGGACGCCCACCACGGGCATTGTCTACGAGGCCATCTGATCCGTGCTTTTGTCTCGGCGAGCGCACCCGAAAGTCAACCTCATCTGTTCGGCTCCGATCCTATACGCAGGCGATCCCACCGCCGCCATTGCCCCTCCCTCTGCCTCTGCCTCCGTTCCTACCTCAACCTCTGCCTCCAATTCTACTTCGCCTCCACCCATACCTCTCCTTATCTCTCCCTCCGCCTCCATTCTTACCTCTGCCCCCGCCTCCACGACTACTTCTGCCCCAGCTTCCACTACTGCCTCTGCCTCCACCTCCACTCTTACCTCTGCCCCCTCCTCCACTACTACCTCCGCCTCATCCCCTATCTCAGCTTCTTCCCCCACTACTGTCTCTGCCTCCGCCCCTACATCAACCTCTGCCTCCCATCCTATATCTGCCTCCGCCTTTACCTCCGCCAACACCACCCACCCCTCCATCTCCACCTCCACTTCTATCTTTGCGTCCGTCTCCGCCTTTCCCTCTACCTCCACCTCCGCCCTTACTTCCGCCTCCGCATCCTGCTGAGTGGGCGTCTTCAAGGGCGGAGATGCGGGCGTCGCTTTTCTTTCCCGGCTTTGTCGCTTAGGCCGAAAGTAATGCGGCGACTTAGGCATTAAAATATTGGTTTGTTTGTATTTGTATATCTGGATGACAATGAATGTGTGTAGGTCTTTGTTTTTACTTTACAAATTCATATTTTCTCAATATGCCATTTAAAGTATTTTAGTGGACGTATTCTTATTACATTTCGTGGTCAACTTTTCCTAAGCCTTTTTCCTGGCTCCTCAAAAAGGGACAGTGGAATTGAATCCCATTTGGTTTTCCTCGTGAGTACAAGGAAGAAATCGTCCAAGCTTTGGTAATTCCTAAATTTGATGATCTTCAAAGAATAAAGGAAATATTATCCTTTTTATCGGTGTTAATTTTGTCGTATTTTTGTATACTAATATTTAGAGGAACGGAAGCTTGCTATTTTGCAATTAAACTATTGAATAATCTTAATATATAGAAAATTATTTCTGCGTATTCCGTTGGCTACTCCTAGCCCTTTGCGGTCGAATACAATTGGGTACATAAACGTCCTACATGTCGGAAGACATCTGTGAGATGATATGACGTCGCTGTATCTGCTCGGAACTTTCAGGAAGATAGCTCGCCCTGCAGGTCGCAGGACATCTCTCAGATGACAGATTCCATGTGGTCCAATCGGAGGGCATCTCAGAGATGACACCTACTTTTCTTCATATTTATTGATAAGATCTCTACGCAACAATGAGACAGTGTTGTGAATCGAAAATAGATGGTCTACCCAAATACATAGGAACGCTATATGAACAAAAATATTTTGTCATACTTATTCGTGTCATTCTCTTGTCAAACTTGTCCTGGCAACACGACCCTCCACAAAGGTGAATGTTTGGAGCTCTTTCACACCCCAAAAAATTCTAGGGAGATTTGAATGTAAAAGTTACTTCTGTATACATTAATCTTTGTATTAAAAATAAAATAATTGTTTCTTGCATTCAATTTCGTTGTTTACTTCCGAAATTATGCAATCATAAAATTTAACTACTAAACTAGGTCAATTTGGAACATTATTTTCAATATATTGTCATTATTTGAATGTATTATCTAAATATTTAGCTGATTGTAAAGTTATAGAAAAATTAATAACTAACGGGTTCTATACAGTTTAAAATACAATGCTAGTTGAATAAAATTTAATCTGCTGGTGAGACGGCGAAACAATGGCGGAGCTGACGGAAGTGCGAAGCGCGCGTATCCTTTCACTCAACGCACCATTTTTTTATGTCATCTCAGAGATGCCCACTGCACACTGAACAGCACATTGTCTGCAGGCACACGAGCTGAGAAATCATTTCAAGATGTCATCTCAGGCATGCCGTACGAGTGCAAAGGGCTCGTCGGAAGGAGGTCAATGAGGCCATGGCCCCCACCCAAAATTCTGACTGGTGTGCAATCGGGCAATGCCTTCCGAGGTAACCAAAAGTGGAAGGGGAAGAACTGAGAACCCAGCTTGAGGAAAACTTGACCGCGGAATGCTGTTAGTCGATTCCGATTTTAGAACATATTCTAAAAGTCTGATTACTAGGGAGAGGATTTTTGTGCTCTAAAAAATCTTGAAATATGCTTTTAAAAATACGCAATTATGATCTAAAATTCTGAAATAGGCACTTTAATATGCAATAAAAATTAACATTTCCTTTCCTGTATAAACCTTTCTTGACGAAACTCAGGAGAAGCTTGTTTGGAATGAAAATATACTTTTTTCTGCAAACATAATGTAATCTTATTTCGTGGGAGAAATAAATTAAGTAAATAATCCGCTTTAGTGAAATACGTTTTTTCTTGTAACATTTCTTGTGGCTGGTTTAAAAAATGATATCCAGAAATATCCTACATTTGCACAAGTATATAATCATCTATAGGGAAAAAAAAGCAACGCAATTCTTGACCAGCTCTTTCTTATGAATAAACGCTCACAAATGAATATATTATGTGAAAAATGAAACGTTTTAGAGATAAGTCTTTATTTTATTGAAATATGCAAAATATACGCCTATAATGACTCGAATATGCCGCAACAGAAAAATCGATCAAATATGTACTAACAAATTAATCTACAAAGCATTCAATTCTAACCAAATGTGAAGAAGTTTCATTGAGCTATGCTCTGAAGCAACGGGCAAAAATATGCAAAGTCATAGAAATCCACTCCCTACTGCTTACAATAGCATACGGTTGATTTATTTGAGGCAAAAATAAATTATATATTTATCATGAGACGTGTATTTGCATTTAATATAAATGTCAATACCCTTCAGTACAATACAGGAAAACAAAGTAATTTCATATTTAATCAAGTCATTTGAATACCATGTGTTAAATGTCAGATTATATGCAAAAGTAATACTCGGCAACCCAGTTTCCTTGAATCCTATTTTGTAATATTGTTTGAATGAGTAAATGTGCGTCACAGAGGTCCTCGCATTATACTGACCGCACATCCCAAGAAACCATATGTGTGACTGTGTATAGCATGCCGTTTACACGATATCAGCTAGTATCTGGAACATAGCCTTTAGACAGTCGCTGTTCCCTTGACGTCCTTCAAATAGTCACATGTAAGCGAGCGAGGTCAGGCAAGTGGTCCAGGGCGACAGTACGGAGAACTAAATTGCGCCGCATCCGGAGTCTCAATATATTGAGAAATTAGGTGTGCGCAGCCACTATACCATTATGTTTTCTATTTACATGTGACCATGAAAATCCGGCAGACGTTCTGCCCTTCACCTCTCTCTTTCCCCTCCCATCACCCTTTCTCACTGTCACGCCCTCTCGTCCTCACCCTGTCCCTGTGTGTCTCTCTCCGCCGCTCTCTGTCCCTCTCATTCACATTTAATTGCAGATTCTGCACATTACTGAGCAGGTGAGGTAATATCGGGAAGTGCCATGCACCGAAAATGTAATAGAACGATCAAGAAGGTTTAATCCTATAGATTATGGTATGAGAAACGCCTTCGGCCTCAAAATTTTAGATTTTTAGTCCATATAACGCATAGTTTAGGAGTTATTTAACGATATAGAATCAAAATCCTACCGAATGTGTTGCGGGTTGCATTTTACATAAATATTTAGTTTTGTTCTACAGTAGTGGAGTTACAACAGATTTAACAGAACGTAAACCTGCTCAGTGAAAAACTCGTAGAAGTGCCAACTTTCATGGAGATTGGTCTCACAGTGACGGAGTTAAGCTCATATATACAAACCAACATCCATTTTTATACCTATATATGTGTGTGTATATGTGTGTATATGTATATATATGTATATATATGTATATATATGTATATATATGTATATATATATATATATATATATATATATATATATATATTACTATTAAACAGATAAAACATACTATAATACTACATGGAACATGAATTTAATAACTTAATTAACAAACATATTGTATATCGGACCATTTACAGAATTGACACATGTCTTGGAAAGCCTGTTCCCAAAATTTGCTGATTAAATCAGGTAAAAATCATAGACTGAGCAAATTTACCGAAAGAAAATGAATTTTTACGAAAGGCTAGGGGGTGAGTTTTAAAATATTCGCGGGAGGGGGTATGGCTTCTATACTCATCTGTGTGCACGCCTATGATTAGGAATTATTAGGAATTAATTTTTTTTTGCAACGGCTTGAAGCAATCGCAATAGAAGACACTATTATACGGGAAGCTTTGTACAACCGAAGTTAGACATCGTGCAAGTGAAATTATGTTAATAAATTCGTCTATTTCGCAAAGTAATGTTTACAGTCGCGCATAACACGATGCCCTCTGCATAAAACGACTGCCTTCTGATTGTCTTCACGGCCACAGTTGACTGCACTCGCCTTCTATTGCCTATTGTTATGCCTCAGAACTTGAAGTACACCTGACAAGATTGTCAAGACAGCACGCTGCCAGACATGATATATCATTCGGCCTGTCCGCAGGGGTTACATGACGTCAGTTGTTTAGCGCGGGGCTGCTCAATTAGCCGGCCCACTTCGCGTGTCCTGACCCAGAGGTTATCTGCGGGGCAGAGGAGTGGCTTGCTGCTTGCTTTGATTGATTGATTGATTCATGTTTCCGCGCACGTCAACTGCTGTGGTAATTAGTCCCGTTAGCGTTTGATCCCGAGTGGTAGCGGTGAATGCTTCCCAGCTGGATGGTGAGATCCGGCGCCGACCTCCACGTCGGCTTACGGAGAATTTCCCGCTCCAGGTATCCCTCAGCTGGGCCAGCTTCTTTCTGCTGGGTATCGTCTCAGCTGAAGAACCTTTACGCTCCCAACTGGTCTTGTAATATGTGTGGTAGTATAAAGCATGTGTGGCATGTGTGTATGTGTGCGTGCGTGCGTAAAGTGGACGAAGAAAAGGAAAGAAATATCATGCGCGGTCAATGGCCCATTGTTAGGATACTGTTGGATATTCCCCTCTTGTTGATCAGAGAAACCGCCCAAAACTACCTATCAGAGTAGCAGACCTCAGGAATTATTTTCCAGACAGCAGCTGAATTAGATCTATCTATACACTTAGCATCAAAAATCTAACGTCGGAACTCGAACATTAGAACCTCCTGGCCAGAGTTTCTCCGGAGACAGTGGCAATGCTGGCTCTGGGCTTAACTCGGTCGGCCGCTCACAGTGTGTTGAGAGTAGGGAGGAAACGAGAGTAGGGAGGAAAGGGATGCTGCTGTGATCGGCGCTAGTCTAGTGAAAGGCGAGAGACACGGTCCGCTTCATTTGGCAACCCTCAGCAATTTGGCCCTAAGGGTACAAACACATAGAACGCTGGAACGCCGACGCCGGCATCCGCTGCTGATAAGCAGCGCTGCTCGACCAGCAAGGACCGGCTCAGTGCATCAGGATGGCTCAGTGCATCAATTTGATGTCACTGCAGTCCCTCTGACCGGGAGGTCCTATGAAATCCCGATGGCGGCAGGATTTTCGAGCTAGCTTGTTTAGCTAGGTCGAATTCAGTCGCTGTCCTGGAGGAGAATTCTAGCGGCCGGCTGCTCTGATCGGTAGTTTTCCGTGGTTTCTCCGATCAACACCAGGCGAATGCCGGAGCAGTACCCTAACAAACGGGCCACGGACCGCGCGCGATCTTTCCTTTCTCTTTCTTGCCTTATCCTCTCCTCTTACGCACACACATACACTAACATGCACTACACTACCACACATGCCGGGAGACCGGTCGGGAGCTTACAGCTTGTCCAGGCTGAGGCGGTGCCCCGCTGTTGAGAGATACCTGGTTAAGGGGAAAACACCGCTAGTCGACGGTAGGTCGGCGCCAGATCTCGCCATCCAGAGAGGAAAAGGTAATCGCCACTTCCCGAGAAAAAACACGCACTAAACTAACGGGACTAATGACCTAAGTAGTTGACGCTCTCGGAAACACGAATCAATCAATCAATCGACCTGCAAGGGCGGACACATGGAGGCCGATTCCACAGTGTCCGAGATATAGCGGTTCATCCTAAGTGCTTTACTTCCACGCATGTGTGTGGGATGCGGACCATTCATTTATCGAAATTAACAATGACAGAAAGAAGGAAATACACTGGTTTTTCATAAGAAAAACAGTAAATCAAATATGTGGTCAGAGAGTAGAAGTGATAGTGAATGCAGTTTTGGAATACTGTATTCAAAATAGTGAATATTAACCACAATGATGAAGACTGACGTTAATTTACGAGAATTATAAAGTGCATAAAGTGCATGTGTGTTTTAAAAAGTACTATTATTGATAAATAAGTACTTGATAGCCCTCTCAATAAACGCATTTCTATTGGATTCAGATTACGTTAGATAATGTACAGAAAGACCATGTAATACATCTATTACGGTAGATATTTTTCTTAAATTCTTGTATAATCATTAATTATATAGTCACTAAATTAATAAATGCTTCAGAAAACTAATTTTTCGTGTAGTTCTATTGATTTGAGTGATTAATGGTTCACTCAATTGTAACTTTTAACATCACTTAAACTAATTTTTTGAGGTGTTTACTTGTTCATATATGCAGAATTTCATTCCATTACTTATCCACAATTTTTGCATGTATTTTATCCCTTTTTCCCCACACAGCGAAACTCTCAATCACCTTCGAAATCAAAAATGTTCTGATCCATTTTGAATCTTTCGAACACACTCTCCAAAGCCAAGACCTCGACTAAGAACTAGCGAGAGCAGAAACTCCCAGGAGTTTCGGCAGCCTGCCGGCGTTGACGGCTGAACGCCGATAACTGTCGGCAAGCGTTTGTTGTGTCCGCCACCATTTGATAATATGGCGCAATCCAGCCGCTGAGTGACGTCATTCGGCGCCGGGTCCTCCTGCACCGAAAGCAAGCGTCCTACGTGTGCGTGTGCCCTAATTCTTGCATTTGAGTAGCACTCGTTTAGCGGACATTCGGCTCACCAGGTGTTCTCGGGGACGCTTGAAAACAAAACTCAAAGTCTGTATTAATCTTAAGCATCAAATTTTGAAATGTGATGATGCAGTTTAGGCTTACGAGGAAAAAGTGACAGTTCTTCTAACGTAATTTATATTCATTCCATAATTCATGTTGATACTCTTTCTAAACCACTTCCCACACACGAAGTGCTTTAGAGAAAACCTATATGTTGCCCTGAAGACATCAGTGTCGAGCCATTGAAGCTAATAACTGGAGAACTTGCTAAATTCACACCGGTTGCAAATCTGTATACATCGATGATTCCTCAATAATATGAAAAGGTGTGAAGCGTCGGATTAAAAAATCGTCAATAAATTGTGATTTTCGTCAAGATTAGCTGATAACTGTTTTTTGGATATTTATTTTGAAATAATAGACCAGACTATCCAGCCTACATTTGGCTCTAGATAGAATTTGATATGAAATTAAAGCCAAGTGAAAATAGTTGGTAAATTCTAACGAAAATATAATACTGTTGTAAGGCTTTACTTTTTCAAATAAGTGAGGCGTTGCGTTAGATTTTGTCATAAGTAACAGAAAAATTGTTTTCTAAGTTTTATTTAAAATTGTAAAATAAGAAATTTGAAATGAATGCCGCAAATTTTGGCTGGATGATTTTTCTGTTATGTTTACTTAAATATTTGAAACAGGCAGAATTAAATACATGTAATTGATTTCTAAAATCCACTAATGAAAATATTAATATGTGTAGATGCTCTCAGTGGCTCTAGATAGCTTGTGACCTTCACTATGACAAAATAAAATTACGATTTCCTTCAAATATTTCGCTAAAACTATTTGTTTTCATTCATGAAATAAACTGAATTAAAATTAATTTTATCAGAATATGAAGCAGTTGCAAAACTCTTATAAAGAAATTTATATTATGTGAAATCTTGCATGGATTTCAATCACCAAAAGAGCGGAGAAAAATTAATGCAATAACATCATTGGAAAATATACGAGGTAATAGTGGAAGATTGATTTATTCTTCAGCCTCCGGATCGAGCCGGTCGTCACCTAATATTCTAGAGAGACCTTGTTGAGCATCCGGAATGTAATTTAAGAGAGACTCATACCATTCTTAATTTCTTTTTTTATACACACTCCTGATACAGAAAAGATAGACATTCCACTAGAAATCTATTTTCACATTTCCAATTTTTCTTTGTACTTCACAAGCATATTAAATGGATTTCCAATGGAATATCTGCATTCTCTACGGATATTAACTTTTGAGTAATGATTAATTTCTTGATAGTATATTTGAAAGATTTTGAAAATATCAGTATTATCCTGCTGATTTTCATTCGAGATCCCTCTTGTCTGTAAAGAACAAACTACTGCTTCTTAGAACCATAGTTTCAGGTTTTATTAAAGTGAGAGCTTGCCTCCCCTCCAATAATACACCCATGTTCAAACTATAATGGGCACATAACAGACGACTAGCATATGGCAGCCACCGAGTCGTTCGGAACAAATGTTTCTACTTGTGTTGCTATTTATGGTGGTCTTTCTGTATCGGCCTGATGATTAGAGAGTGGATTTCGCCCTTTTTGCCTTTTTTATTCTTTAGTTTAGAATCATAGGTTGTCGATATATTAATTCGTTCATTATCAATGCATTCACATAATATATTTTGTAGTGCCTATTTTTGACTATTTTGAAATGAGTGCAATTTGTGAGATAAATACCTATTTTTGCCATATTTTCGCTTTTCAAGGACATGTTTCCCATTTGAATGTATGGTTTCGCCATGCGTAACTTTTAACTCGCGCCACGTAACAATGTAGATTTGAAGCATAATTGCCCATCCCAACCGCTCCTCTTAAACGCAAATTTCCATTAAAAAGTTGGTATAATTTAATAAATGCCTATGAAATCCCAACGCGTTTGCTTCGTTCAATTCGCTATTTCCTCATGAAGGCCCCTTCTCCCCGCCCGTGAGAACTTATTATCTATATAGTTGCGGAGCACGTGGGTACGTGGCTTCAAGCTGCAGTGTATTACGTTGAACGTGCCACTAATATAAAAGAAGTATTTTATTTTGACGAAGACAAAGCTGTCTCTTTATCTGAAGTACAAAAGGCCTTGGTATCTCTAAATCTTGCGGAATATCTTTCTTTTATCGCTAGTAATTTCAGTAAAATCCATAGTATTTTAGCTAAGCTGTATGGGAGAGGTATGCCTCTTGTGGATGCAGTAACTACCATTCGAAATCTTCGAACTGGTTTAAGCCAAGTCTCAGGTAACATCGGTAAAGAAGTAGCGGCATAACTTGAAAAGTACTGCAACGTACTCCGGGTTTGTCTGCGATGGTATAAGTGAGTTCGATATTGGAAGGTAAAAGTCAGACTTCTAATTTTGAACCTTTGAAACTGTCTTCTATGAAATATGCACCTGTGTTCATGTGATGTAGATAAGTCGTTATTACGATACAAAAATATTTTGAGTGACAGGAGATCACATATTAGTTTAGCACATTTTGAACATTATTTGGTAATACATTGCCATTTCAGTATGTGATACTTTTCAAGATGTTCGTTTACCACTTTCGGTTTGGCTTCAGAAAATACAGACACCATTTACTATTAAAAGAAGTTTGCTTGAACGAGTTGTCATCTACTTGAGGTGTACATGAACAGTTAATTATTTATGGTGGTTGACGTGCATATCTCATTTGGTTCCATCCCTTTGCAGTAATTTGTTACCATAACCATATGTAACTTGCCTAGTCACAGAAAGATAATTTCTCTAAATTTTGAGTAAAATCTCGTAGTGTTTAACTTAATATAACTTAATACATTTGGGATTAATCTTTAAATTACATCCCTAACTTGAAATTGATAAATTTAAACATACAAATGCTGTACAGCATTCCTCCTCCACCAACTCTTTCCTTCCTCGCTTTCATTCCTGTCTTCTATGTGAGAAAACTTTCACCAAATTGCGTACGTATTTCTCATTGAATGACCTCCTTCTATTTTTGCACTAATGTAATAAAATTTTGAAAGTAGTTAGGCGGAAAGCAGGCTAAATGGCCTGAGCCTAGCCACAAATAAAGACTATTGATTTATAACAAAATGTAAAATTAGCAAAAATCAACAGTGATTTGCTTTTACTTTTTACATAAGTCCCTTTCCTGAGTTTAAATGCCTATTTAAGTGCTTTTGAAAATTTTAACGCCTTTTTTGTCGGCCTATTTTCCATTTATAGTGCCTAACGATCTGCTCTCTACACGATGACACGATCAAAGGGTAATCTAAAATTGCTTAATTTGGGGAAACAAATAGTGACAGACATCTCACACAATCCACCAGTGCTTTCCTCCCAGAGCAACGATAGACCAATTTTTGTTTTGTCCCTTGTAGGTATCACTTATAATGTAAAAATAACATTAAAATCAATCTCCCTTCTTGCTGTTGCCATACTAGTTCTTGCGACACTTTCTCCAAAGAAAAAAACGAACTGACAGAAATGGATAACATCTCTGCCTTATAATTTTACATGCAATCAGCAAATGAAAGGGAACTATGTCATTAGAGACCTAGAGTTATCAATTACTGATCTATGGCAATATCTCAAATTTCATGAAAGTGTGGC
Organism: Acheta domesticus; assembly: GCA_031308135.1. Lineage (NCBI taxonomy): Eukaryota > Metazoa > Arthropoda > Insecta > Orthoptera > Gryllidae > Acheta > Acheta domesticus. Next base: position 84,562,086 of record JAHLJT010008446.1, on the reverse strand, counting down.
CTGTGACTATCTCTGGCGCAACGCCTCAATTGCTAATATCAACAAAAAACAACCATTGACCGAGCTTAATCAAAAAGGGATTCCTCGAATGAACGTTTACTGCCTTCAGTTTCGTATGGTTTATCACAGACGGCGACGAACGTTTTTAATCTCTGTGGGAAAGCCAAAGCATTGCTTCATTTTGTTTTATACTCAATGGATGGAATCCATAACATTCTAATAAATGGATGTGATATAGTCACATATGACATACAAAGTAACAAAAACTTTGGTAGATCAAAAATGTTTTTGAAAACATAGTTATTTGCAACATTGTAGATTCATTGAATGCAAGGTTCAGTTTCTCTTATAATGTGCAATATTCATCATTTCAAAATATTGGTGAAAACAATATTTTACCGTAACGTTACGTACTATGATTATAACGAATTATTACATTAAATTTTGCATAATTTTTCAAAAATAGCTGAAATATAGTTTGAAGTATATTTTTTTTTCTTTAATCAATGTATACAATTCCATATTTTAATTCATTTACTTATGTTTAGATAGGCATTTTAAACTAATAATTTAAAATAAAATGCAATATTTTGTCGCTCTCTTTATCAAGTCCCTTATTTGTTCAAAAAGAAATCCAAATAAAACTCTTAAACTATTTAAAAAATAGCATTGTTTAGAGAGCTTTAAAAATTAAGTATTGAATATATTATTAATATATATTTCTGTTTTATACAAGATTACTTGACAAAATGGCACTTGGCAATTTTTTTCCTCTCGCCTTCAGTTTATTGAAAGGTCATCTCTGATAATGTAAATCAAAAAGAAAAATGTAGTGAAATGATATGAACCATAAAATAGTGGCGAGTATCAAGTATACGTGACACCCAAAGTTTTTGTTACAGTGAAGTCATTCATCTTAATTAAATTTCCCGCCATGATATTGAGAATACATCTCCGACACTCCTCACTTGTCTGTATCTGTAAAATGTCCGTTCAGCATGGTTTCGGTAACACTGCAGGTATGCATCGCTAGTGTGCAATTGAAGGGGGTGGCTCGTGCGCAACGTAGGGTGACGTAAAGACTTATGGACTTCTGGAACGTGAGATATGACGCCAATGTGCGCGTTTGAACTGTGCACAAGGACTCTCATTAGCAACTCAGGGCGGAGCGCTGCATATCGCGTGATGCGAACATCTGCAGGGTGCACGAGTGATATTTAGATTTCTGACCTGTGATGAATATGCAAATAGTAAATTAAAGCAAATATTGGATATTTGTGACATTCTAATGCCTTGAAATAGCATGATACATTTTTGCAATAGCTTATTTTTTATAATCACTGCAATGACATTCAATATGACGCAACAATGTTTATACTTCTCATTTATTTTAATCTTTTTTAATTGCTTAATAATATGACATGTGTATTTTTATCAAAACTTCTAAAATGTAAAAATTCATCTTTTTTGTTCTCTCGTTACGCCTTCAATATTGTAGGTGGAAGTTTCTATCTTAAAGCAAAGTATTTCACAATATTAGGTCTTCAAAATTTCATGGACTCTTTTCGGAAAATATAAGGAGTTTTCACGTAATTTCGAGTTTAAATTTGTTCGACCACAACATTATGAATTAAATGAAAAAGAGTGGTAGTCAGCTGTCTTCGTGATATTTAGGCAAAATGCGCGAACTTCACAAGCACCGGGTATCGAATTCAAGACTGACTATGAATTTTTCTTCAAAATATTTTTGTATTCATTTTTAATCAAATGTGTTTAAGAATAATTTTACCATACATTTTTAATTCACATTATTCTTGTATATTATAATTCCAGTTTTGAATCGGATTTTTACACCTGACAATGGCGTACAGTTTAATATTTTCAGGGATGAATAAATCTTCTAAACTTTTTGGATATTTTAATGACTAAATAACTAAGGCACTTGTGTTTACATCATACTTAGAAATTAGACAATCACACTGAGAATATTCTCCATATTTTTGCCATATTAGAGCACAACACACTCAATTCAAAGGTAGAAAATCTTTTCATTTTAACGTTTGAAATTAAAAAAAAAACTTTGTGGCTTTCCGTTTGGTTCGGAGTTTCTTTTAAATCAAGGCTAAAGTGCTTGTGGTTTAGCAGTTGCAAATTATAATACATTACCAATAATATAAGAATATATATTCCCTTGTTGCATAGAAAGTTTTTGCTCTACGTTTACCTACAAAATTAAGGAATGTCCATTTAGAATTGATTTTATCATCAAAGTATGGTATGTTTGAATGTTTGTCTGAAGCATTATTTTAATAATGGTTTAAATTTCATAGAAATGTATTGCTACAGTTTCACTACTTTTATTGTTAGGTTACGACGATGGAACCAATTTGAAATGGTAATAGGCTACTGTCCGATTTTTTTCAACTGAGAATTTTAGAGTCGTCAACTAAGAGAAATGTTTTTCCGTTGATGACTGGGGAGGACATACCATTTGCATAAAGAAAAGGACACGCTCAAAGGCAAATCCTTGTGGGACTCTATACTGCATTGGAACTGTGTCTCGTAGATGAGAAGAGAACAGAACATGCAATATAGATACGAAGCACATAAATAGAACGCAGGCGAGACAAGTCTGAAGAGAACGTGTCCAGGTTAGGTGCCGGCGGGAGAAGTAGCCGGATAGAATTTGCATGGGAACTAAAAATACGAAAAGTAAACAGATCAAAATGACACAACGTGACTTTAAGCGGGTTGAGAAGAGACGGCACAGGCAATATAGGGGCAGTGAAATAGAGAGAGACGACGAAGCACAGAGAGAGATAGACAAGAGAGAGAGAGAGAGAGAGGGGCAGCGCGCGCCACGGGCTGAGTGCTCTGCGGCGATGCCGGTGGCTTAGCGGTCACGTGCCTTCTGCCGCCCGGCGTCCCCGCCACCGCCACCGCGGCTCCCCGCAGGCTCGCGACCCGACTCGCGACCACCTCCCTCTCCTCCCTTCCCCTTCCAGCCCCTCCTCCCCCTCAGCCTAACCCGTCTCCCAATCCGCAAGCCGCGAGCCCCTAGCTCTCCCGCCCGCCCCCGGCGCGCCAGACCGCCCTGCGGAAAGGGACTCGCTACCGGCTGGCACGAGGAACGGCGCCGGCTGGCGTCCGCCGCGACACGCCGGGCTCTGTCCTGCTCAGGTACCTGCGCCGCTTCCCGCTCCGCGCGATCCTTCCTTCAGCCCTGTTCACCCCGCCGCCACACCCCCGCCGTCACGCCCGCCACCGCAGCTTCAGCCTCCGCCGCCGCCGCCGCCGCCGCCTCCGCTACCGGAATTTATCCGCGTCCTGCCGCGCCGTGTTTGCTGTATAATATCGAATATCAGTAACTGCCAGCGCGCCGCCGCGCGTATCGGCGCCCGGGAAATGATGGCCTGTGATCGCGAGCGTGAGCTTCACGCCCACCTGAGATAAATCGTCCGGCCGATCGGCGAATGTCGCACACGGCGGGCGGGAACGAGACCTCCCACCTCCCCCGCGCGCTGTCCCCCTTTTGCGGCTCGCCGCTTCTGTGCTGCTGCAACCGCTGCCGCCGCCGCCGCCGCCGCCGCAGCCACTGCAGGCTGAGATCGCCTTCCACACCGGTATAGACCATTGGCCGCGTATAGTGTATGCTCGCTTCATGGACGCTTGAAGTCACGACCACGCTGATAACGGCGAGGTCTTCGGAGGCATGAACGTTCCTGGAATGGGATGCTTCGTAGGGGTGGACTGTCATCGGATTATTTTTCACATCAAAATATCTTTATAGTTATCGCTAACTTGCCTGACATACACGTTCCTGTCGCACCCTGGCTTGAAAATAAAAATGACCGGTAGGAAATAGCGTGATACTCGTAGGACTGCTTATCGAGGAACTTCGGTTAACACTTCTGTCACATTCACGTCCGGATAGCAACTTCTTTTGTATTTTTCCCAATTATAGAAAAGAAAAATATTAAAAAATTCATGAAAAGTAGATTGAATTAGACCGAAAAATATATTTTCAATCATTAATTGTGATACCAATTGAGTCTGCTTTTGAACTCGAAATAATTTGTATTTGAGAATAGTTCGGAAAAAATGTTCCTCTCTATTTGCATTCAAATTGATGTTAAAAAAATTTATTTGTTGAAAGAAGTTGAAAATTCTCTCAAAACAAAGAGGGACAGGAACAAATTAATAATAAATGATAGCTGATGCATTCTTTATTGTAAAGATAACAGACAGCAATAAAAAATGTTTACTCATTGCGCAATTGCAATTTTGTATGGGAGAATCGTGTGTATCAATGTAGATCTTTCTGAAACAATGGCAAATTAATATATGCACACATTCAATACAAAATATGTTTGTTGTTTTATGTTTTTTTAATCTTGAGTATTTTTTAATTATTTCGACTTCCTTTTTGATTTCCAATCTACATTCGAGAAGTATACATTTTATTAGATTTGTAAGAATAATGTTTGGTATACTTCATAATTTTACTTATTCATTTTTTAATGTGACTAGGTGACTGAGCGGACTCTTCTGGCTCTGGAACCTATCTGTAAGTAATGTGTCAAATCAGTTCAAACTTCTAATTGCATTTTTGATTTTTCGATGTAGATGGTATCGTGACACTCCGAACATCATATTATCATGAAAAATAAATTTATTGTAACTTATTACAATAACTTTTATTTTTTACAAGTGTAAGTAATGACATTTTAATTGACTGATTATTTTGTTTCCGGGCGGTTCAATTGCTATGGTCTTTAGTCGCATAAATATAGTGCATTTTTTATTTCGGAAGGTGGCGGCGTCTTTTTACCACAGGATGGCAATGACCAACGCCGACCAACACATCGCCCATTCAGGCTTTCCCCCATCCAGGTATTTTCTATCAGCGAGGTATTGATCCATCCGGAACAACGATTAAGCTCCCGACATATGTGGTAGTCTAGTGCTTGTAAGGGTAAGTGTGTGTAAGTAAGGGGCAAGGAACAGGAAGGAAAAATCACGCACAGTCCGGATGGCCAGTTTATTGAGATACTACTCCGGCATTAGCCGATTTTGATCGGAGAAACCATGAAAGCTTCCGTTCGGAACAGCCGGCCGTTAGAATTTTCCTCTAGATAGCGGCTGATTCGACCTGTCTTGTGTAGAAGATCCTTTCAACCGACTCGAGCTCTTAGACCTCCAGTTAGAGACCTTGCAGTGACATCAATTGATGCCCTGAGCCACCACAGCTTGTACTTCTTTAACTGATTATTTTCTATCAACGTACTTTTACGTCATTCAAGTGCTTTTAAAATGTTCAATACGGAGGGTATGCTACACGATAATGTTCATTGCGCAAATATCGATTCTCAATATTCCTCCCCTTGCTTTTAGAGCACCGTTATGAACCTCAAATGGCAGTGGATTAAATCGGCCCAGACGAAATGATTAGTTTCTCGGAACCGCCCCCTCTCCGTCTCCCGCTTCCGCTTCCGGTCTGGCGGAGATCGCCTTTTGACGTTTCATTTATCGGCGGGGGTTCGACTCCTCGTCCGCTCCCTCGGCGGTGCAAACGGGGCAGCCTAACGCCCGCGTGCCTCGGGGCCCGATCCCCTCGGGGGCAGGCCGGAGCCGCTCCGTCGACGGAGATGCGTGTCTCCAGATCGATACAAGACGAGGCCGGCGGCGCCGCGAACGGAACGGAGCGGGACGGAGCGGAAGGACGCGGCGAGGCACGGGCGCGCCCGTGGCATTCTGCGCGTTTGCACAGCGGAGGCCGGTGCGGCAGGAGGCAGCGACAGCCACGGTGGCGGTCGCGGCACCGGCGGCGGCGGCGGTGGTGCTGCGGCTGGCGGGGGCGGCGGCTGGCCGGCGCATCGGTCGTGGTAGCGGCGGCGGGGGACGGTGGCTGGCGGGGACGGTGGCTGGCAGGAGTGGTGGCTGGTGGGGGCAGGGGCAGGCGGGGTCGGGGGCTGGCGGGGGCGGCGTCTGGCGGTGTCGGGGGCTGGCGGAGGCGGTGGCTGGCGGAGGCGGCGGCTGGCGGGGGCGGCGGCTGGCGGGGGCGGCGGCTGGCGGAGACGGTGGCTGCTGGGGGCGGCGTTTGGTGGGAGCGAGGTCTGGCAGGGGCTGGCGGAAGCGATGGCTGGCGGAGGCGGTGGCAGGCGGGGGCGGTGGCTGGCGGGGGCGGTTGCTGGCGGGGGCGGTTGCTGGCGGGGGCGGGGGCTGGCGGGGGCGGGGGCTGGCGGGGGCGGTGGCTGGCGGAGGCGGTGGCTGGCGGGGGCGGGGGCTGGCGGGGGCGGCAGCTGGCGGGGACGGGGGCTGGCGGAGGTTTTCGGGAACAGAGGCGGCGGTGGTGGCTGGGTTGAGGGCGGCGGCGACCTGCGGCTATAAGCGCGCGAGTGGTGGTACGCAAACGCTACGGGACGCACGGGCGGTAGCACGCAGTGCGCGGGGATGTTAGTTGCAAGAGCCGAATATTATTAGCTTTTTAAAATTTGTCTAACATAAAAACTATGTCTTATATTTAAGAGAGACCAAGAGCTACACTTATTATTCTGAGGCGAGGGAAGGGATATCAGGATTTCATCATATCCAGATTTGCGCTATGGCACAAGGTAACTTGGAGAGGATTTTCACTCTACCAGGGAATGCCATACCAAATAGAATGTTTGCCTTCAAAAGGAGTGTGTTGGTGTGTCAGAATTAGTTGTTCATTATAAAAATAAAAAATACATTGTTGTACTTGATGAGTTTATTAAATGTATTATAAAATAATCAAACAAAATTAATTTTCAAATTAAGAACAGATTACACCTACCATAATTATCTTGGCATCGTGGAAAGTTATCTCGGAAATATATATTTTTATTTAAATATGAAATTTCATAAAATAATATTACCTTTCACTTCATAATTCTTCACTGTGTTAATGAAGGTTGTTGTTTCTTGATGCAAATTAAATATACTATAATATTTATGAATTCTTAATTTTTTGTATAGATAATAGATCGTGAATACAGTGCGAGGAGACTGTTTAGTGCTTTATGACATTTTATGCCGACATTAGTTGTGGTTAATAAGTATTATTGTATGTTAAAGCCCCACACTATTTAAACCCCCAAAAATAGTCGGCGCTTTTGACAGCGTGCATTTGCCGACAATGCATTGGGGGACAGTGGGCGGCAGCGGCGGGGTTTGGCTGGTCGGCGGGCCGGCGCGGTGGCGACCACGCGGACATGCTGCGGTCGGCGCACGCGACAAGGGCGGGGGACAACGGGCACGGGGTGGCGTGGGGTGAGGTCAATTGGAAGGATGTAGAGACCGCTAGCCGCTGCACTCACCGCCCCAGCATCTCACCATCCCACCATTCCACCATCCCTCTACTGCCCCACTCCCCCGTCCCCCGCTCTTTGATCCCACCCCCAGGCCTATATGCGTGCAGTCTGCACCACACGCAGCCCCAGGCTCTTCGCCTCATCTCCTGCGGGAAATGCCCGACTACACATTTCCTGCTTCCCGTCCGCTCTACGGTTCATACTGTGGCGCTGCCTTTTTTTTTAGCGTGATGCGACCTTGCTCTCCTGCCCCGTTTCGCGTTCGACTTCCCGTTTCTCTTCATTGCGTCCGCCCCTGGTCGCGTGTTTGCGTCGAGCAGCGGTCATAAGCGGCCAGCTGTTTGTTTCACTTAGAAATCGGGAGACGATTGCAGAACGCGGCGAGTGCTAAGGATAGTCGGCGTATACGGACTATAAATGGACTCTGGACGCCGCTCTGGGTGAAGTACGAATGTGCTCACGCACAAGCGTGTGCGCAAATAACGCGTGGATGCGTTTCATCAGTACGCAAACGCGACCGCAGCCGCAGCTACCGCCACCGAGTCGCGGAGAACGCTCCGTGAATCGTGAGTGTTTGTCCGGAAAGCCACAGGCACGGAGGCAGTCTATTAACAGCGTTTCTGTGGGTCTTAAGCACTTCCTTTGCGGAATAACGATGCACCTGTAGAATTGTGATTGTAACAGCGTTTTCCGATCAACACGTGATCTAGTTAGGATAATACAACGCTTAATATGTGAATTAATCCCAAATTGTAAAACATTATTACTGTGCCTTCCTGTTCTGAAAAAATATATTTATCATGACAACAAATTCCTGGCAACAGTTACGTGTTTAAAAGTGCCCTTTTTTCTTCTCCTGGTGATTCTGGGAACATTTGAAATCCGTTTAGAAGCGATGACCTTTGCTTCAGTGTCTGGCAATGGCTTCGGTCCATTTAATTACTTACCAACGCTAAATTTTATTTGCGCGAGAGCCAGACGTCGCCATTTCGTAGAACGCGAGTGAGCTGCTGAGTTTGACTTTGTGGTTCACAGGAAAAATCGTGGAATAAGAGCAGCAGAAATATTTAATTATTGGAATCATTAAAAAGTAAACGAATGTATCAATAATTTAAATAATTGAGTTTTACCCTAACGAACGCTAACCGGCCAAGTAACAATTAGATCATTTGTTTTCTAGATATTATGTGCTACAATGAGGTTTAATATTGTGTTCGTAAGCCATTTTGGCATTGCCCTTACCCTCAACTGACAAACGCAGTCCCCACAAATGTCAATAAAATCCAAATAATAACGAATAATAATAAATAATATTATTAATTATGATTAACAATGTTATTAATAATACACAATATTATTAATAATATTATTCAATATTATTAATAATATTATTCAATATTATTAATAATAATAAATGATAGCAATAAAACTGGTAATAAACAACTTCATTTCGAATTAAACATCAATGCAATAAATAGTCCATATATCACACAATTTCTACCAAAACCTAATTGATATACCAGCAGCACCCCACTTCAAATTAGCAACAAATTCAACTTACGCCCGAACAAAAAATAGATTTCCGTTTGAAGCTTTTCTCAAAATCTTAGCCAATCATGATACTTAACCTCGAGGTTCTCCCGTAGAGTATCCTCTTCAATGTTTTGAATAAGTTAGCTTAGATATTTTAACTATTACAAGTAAAACAAATCTGTAAAGTGATTACACTAAACGATGTATTCCATCTAGAACAAATAAATGCGTTAAAAAATGTGTTACCCTCAACTCTCAGTGTTACTCTATAAAATATATTTCTTTGCAAAATCAATACTTCCGTATTTTTAATTAATCTAAAAACAGTTCAATAAATTTCAAAAATTAATCAGAAGATTAAAAAGTAACATGTTTGTGCTTACTAAAAGAAAAGAATCGTGGCCACATGACGAATGACGGAATCACGAGAAATGAAGAGAAATTGAATGGGATGAAGATGCCCTTGTAGATCTAGCGACACTCAGTATATTTGAGAAGTTGGCAGCCAATGGGAACGGTAGCCAAGTTCATTAAAATAAGTAGAATCTTGGATTACAATCAACTTGGTCTGTGAGTTTTTTACAAGGCAATAAAAATTTTTGAAGGAATTTGAACGTGATAAGCGAGCAATAATTGAAAATACGAGTAGAACTGCCGAGCGTCTCTGAATCGCAATTGCATTGGTTTTCCCCTTCCTCCTTCGCAGTAGAATTGTTCGCGTAGCAATTTTTCTGAAACCCTCAGTTTTATTTGGCGTGCCTCCGTAAAATCCTGATGTCCGTAAAATTCTGGAAAGAAGGCAAGAGCGACCGCCATTGAGTAGGTTTTTGGCTTAAGTGGCACAATATCTTTCCACTGAGGCATTACTATTAAACAAACACTTCTCTTCATCCTATCTGTATCGTCTTCATCACTGTACAGGTTCAGAATTGTATATTTAGTGTGTAAAAGTCCTACAGAAATTTGTATAATTCGTTCTATATGAATAAAGAGTTTTGTATTGCAAAACAAAATTGTATTTGTATTATTTCTTATGGGAATGTTCACTTTGATATTAGAGTGTTTTGGATTAAAAGCACGTTTCTAGAACAGATTATGCTTGCAATCCCAGGTTCTACTTTACGAAAATGAAAAACAATTTATTGGCTACTTTACGAGAATGGCATTTTAAAAGAGATAAACTGTATCAATTCCTGGTTCAAAGGAAAACGGCGAGAAGACATGAGACGAAGGCATGAGAAAAAGACACCTTCGTGAGGAATTTAAAAAAAGGAATTTATTAGGAAATAGAGATAGAATGAAGAGATAAGTAGAATGGAAAATGAATGATGAGGAAAGAAAAGAGAAAGATCGAAGAGGAAGATGCGAGCAAGAACAAAGCGGAAAGCTTCAGATAAAACAAAGAGCAAGGGAAGGGAAAGAACAAAGAGGAAGGGAAGAGAAAGAGCAACAACATTGGGATGAGAAGAAGCAACAAGGAAGGGAAGGGAAAGAAAAAAGAGGAAGGGAAGGGAAAGAGCAAAGGAAAAGGAAAGAGAAATAACAAAGAGAAAGTAAAGAGAAATAACAAAGAGGAAGAAGAGAAAATCAGCAAGGGCAAGGAAAACGATATTATAAGGCAAAATCAGGAAAATTCAGCTCCACTTTTGTGGGCTCGTGAGCTCACCGTTTGCCCGGGGCAGTGGCATACCTGTGACAGTGAAGTGCGCCTGTCCCACGCTGAGCAAGGTGGTCCCCGTGAGCTTGTTGAGCGCCCGGCACTGGTACCGGTGGTACTCGTCCGTCTTGCTGACGCGCCGTACCAGCAGTTCCCCCGAAGGCAGCATGTGGAACTGGTCGTCTGCAACAGCGCGGCCATCACTTTTAATTTGGGAAAGAGGAGTTCTCCCTTGTTCACGTGCACTCCACTGGAAATTATTTAAAAGTATTAACGCTCTCAACCCCTAGCGTTTTTTGCTAATATTTTCAAGCAATTTACTATTCATTTTGCGTATATCGGCTTTCATTGCTGGTCTTTTTGCCTTTATGAATGAAACAAGAAGAATTTCAGTCGTGCATGTGATCCAGTTTTCTACTCGTCTTTTGAGAGGATGAAAAACTTCACGCACCAGAAAACAGTATGTGTTGAGTACAGTTTAACCAAAATTTTTGCAGCTTTCGTTACTGTTAAGGGTTTAAAATCGGCAGCAAGAATAATTTTGTTTGTTTACTTTTACGAGTACTTATTTAATAAGATTCATGTGTAATTCTTCCCTCTGCCTATGCGAAAATAACACACACATACAGTATTCATTCACATTGTTGATGGAAGATCATTATAAATTAATTATTGATTTAATTGACGCATGTTCATGAAAATTCATTGCTTTTCTCATCGAGGATTTTAAGATATTCGTATACCGAGAGGTTTAACTTCCCTTTCTCGGTACACTAATAAACTAGTACTTTCATTTTCAAGAATACTCTAAGAAGAGAAAGAGTATAAAGATTTCTTCTCTTATGCGTTATTTCGATGTGAAGTAATGTTATACAATTGGAAATGACTCGGAATAATTATTCCCCCAATTTTGATACTCAGTATTATTTGTTGTGAATATGTTTAACTTCAGCTGTAGAAAAATAAGAAAGAGACACTATTATCTTTTGATGCATAATTACGATTTAATATTTTGTGCTTTTTATTTTTTGTTTCTTGAAATGCAATCGTTGTTAAAGTGATACAAGAAGCATTTGATTTATTTAGTCAAAAAACAGTAAAAACAATATGTGACGTATGGGAGAGAAGTACCACCTGCGCTCGTTTTCTTGAGCTCCAGAATCTCTTCCCAACATACACTAAAAAGATTTTAACACAAACTAGCAGAAAGTGATCGTTATACATTTCTAAATAAACTTATTATTATATCTTAAATATTAACATTCTTTCAATTTCATTTCAATTTATTCTTGATTCCGACTCCACATTGGTGCTCTCCATGTACCGGAATGAGATGGGTAAGCAACTGTAAATATTGCGGTGGTCTTAATATGCGTAACTGCCAGGATATAACTCACAATTACGCAAAATCTACTGATAGTTTGAAAGAGATGTATGATGATCCAAAGAGTAACTATTATGAAATGCGTTGCATTAAGAAACAAGTGGTGATGCAATAGGAGTTTCCCTATCCAGGTATCTCTTAACAGTAGAGCACTGCCCCAAACGGTACAAACTCTAAGCTTCCGACTGCTCCCTAGTCATATGTGATAGTGTAGTGCATGTAAGGGATGATGATAGAACAAGAAAGAGGATGGAAAAATAGCATACAGTCCGTGACCTGTTTGTTAAAGTACTACTCCGACATTTGCCATGAGCTTAACGGAGAAACCACGTAAAACTAGCAATTAAAGCCGCTAGAGTTCTCCGGCTGAATTCGACGAAGCGACCTAGTGTCGAAAATCCTGCCACCGTTGAGACTGGAACCCTTGGACCACCCGTCCAGAGGCACTACTGTGACAGTGCGATATAATGTCAACTAGTAAGCCTTCTTCTAATGATACTTAACGTTAAATATAAGGATTTCATTGTAACAGATTTCAAATGTATCTTAGCATCTACAAAAAAAAAATCATTAGATACTAGCATTTTATCTGGTAGTGACATGTCTTTTGCAGACCTAAAGAAGGATAAATACAATAGCCAATAGATGATTTTTTGATTCAGTGATCTAAAATCAAGAATCACATCCCATTTTTATGTTTAAACATTCAATTTTAAACAAACATATACAAACAGTTGTATGTATTCATGGAGAGGTGGAGAGAACTGTAGAATCATCGATTGTATCCGGAAAGTAACGGGACATTATTCCCCTCTATGTCACATAAAAGAAATTGAATAGGATTTTTATTAACGTCATAAACCCGCTCATTCTACAGAATAGCTGGCTGCTGTATCGTGTGGGTGCTGAGAGACATTATTAAACGTACAGCACGCGACAGGCTGCGAATCTGTCACTTTTGCACGTTGTTTATTTTATATTTGTTTGCTGCAATTTTTCTTGAATCTCTGAACATTAATGCTCTCAACTTTTCTGATTAAGGTAATTGTGCGAAACGTCAATCACTGCAGTCAATTGTTTAGAAGTAACTATACCTAACAAGTAATATGTTTGAATGACGAACTCTTTGCTGCTTTTCTTTTCGTGTTACGTTTTATTAAATCGCAAGGAGTAACCCATCAAAAATTACGTGGTGGAATTAACTCGTAAGTTCATTATAATGAAGAGTACAACATTATTTAATTTCTTTATTACTTAATTTACTTTTTTTCATTTCAAACTTTTCTTTATTACCAGTAATAGGTCCTGACCATGGTCCTCTAGGGGACAGCAATGCGAATCGACTGAGACTGTGGAGGGTCCTCCGAGATAAGATCTTGTGTTCTTTGCGATTATTGCCACTGATGATCCATGAAAGAACCGAATTTAATTCTTCTAGTATTTGTCACAGTCGTTTAGACACACTATCGGAATCTAACAACATGTGTATCTAAGATTAGATCCACTGTTTTCCCTGAATTCGCTGGCATGGTAGCGCAGCTCACCCGTATGGGCATCTCCTAGTCCTCTGCCACGGGAGCAGAGAGCTTCATCTTATCTCTTCAAGGGCTGTCCTCCCCTGCCAATTGCATTTTATTATATCCTTTCCGTATTTATTGGCTTTTACAAAATATTTTTGTACTGTGACATACCATATGTTCATCGTATTTGGTTTAATTTTATCTTTTATAGTTGATTTGGCTGAACCTTACAGCACATTTACAATTGAGCAATACTTTGACTGTGATAAAAAACGTTTCTAAATGTATTATCAGAAACATTAAATCGTGTGACAAGAAACAAATAAAAGAAATAATTTAAATTTCTATCCTAAGTGGGGACATTTCCTGAAAAGTAAATTTTCAACAACACCCAAAAAATATTTCGAAGAAATGCCAACTTCAGAAAATTCAATAATTTAATCATTGTTTTGTGACTCGTTAAAAAAGTAGGTGTGAAAATGCCCTAATAAAATATTTTCGAGCAATAAATTTATTTGAGTGTTAAGTTATATATTAGCTGCCCATAATAACCAAACGAAATGTACCCTATAAGCCTCGCGCCTATTTACTGTGACTTTTGTACACAAGCTCACTTAAGGATAAGATAAACTCTACCTTCTTTCAAAATTACAGAGATTTTATCAACTTGTATCTTGACTTGTAATTTTCCGTTACTGACTCGTAAATTTCCGTGGTAATCCTTGAGATATTATTCAGAAACTTTCCGAAAGAAAATGCACGAAATTTAAAAAATAAATTACTCCTATCGTATGCAATCTTAACCCACAGTCGGTTATAAATATTCCTGTAATGGGGAATGTAGAAGCGTATACGAGATATTTGAGAGAGGATATATAGCGATGCCTCCCAAGTTCCTCTGTGGGAATTCCCGCCTGCTGGATTCAGTGGCCCGGCACTGGTTACTCGCTCTACGGAAATGGGGCAATGTTTACTTTGCAATTACGCAAACAGCACAAACATGATCAGGAATCTACCTCCAAATACACTGATACTGTTGCAGCGCATAGCGTGATGTATTAGAGATCTAGCAGTACACTTGTGTTGTTAATGACGCACCAACCATTAAAGAAGAAGCATTTCTAATTATGTCTTACCATATTTTTGTTTCAAATAAATTGCATTTTCGATGGTAGAATATATTTATCACTTGATCAGACTTTAATTATATTGTTATATTTCCAAACGACAGTAGAATTTTGGATGTGCTAATCTAGCTGTTCCATTTTTAAACTGCATGAAAACATACAAAATCTCATCAAATATAAATATTTATTTCCTGAGTATTAGTACATACAGTATGTGCCACGAAGAAATAAAACTGTTATTAGGATAACACGAGTTAATATCGTAGGAGTTAATTATTTTTCTTCTTCATTTAGTTTCTGAAACGAAACAAATTGTGTGTATAGCTTACAAATGCCAGTAGAGGTATTTCAAATTAAACTAAAGTCCTTCTGCCATGACATAAACAACAGGCTTACTTTCTGCCATCATAGGTGTTTTCATAAGAGTGATTTGAAAAATATTCTTTTTATTTTACAAACTAGATCAGTTCATGCCATGTATGCAACAAACTCAGAACAGTTTCTTTACCTTACAAGCTCCGACCTACAAACGGAAACAGCAGTCAATCATAAGCCAAGATAATAGCGCATTTTTTCATGTCCAATCTTCTGTTTAACACTACATTATTCTACATTTTAGGAAAATGATTACAGTTTTTGGTGAGTCTCAATACTGGAGGGGATTAGAAGTTGAACGACAAAAGGAACTTTGACATTCAATCCTCGAAAGTGTCGTGGATCAGAACCCCACCAAGCACACATGGAAGTTTGTCTTGTGTGTATGCTTGTTAGTGCGTTTCCGTTTGTATATGTGTTTTAACGTAGTGTTTCATGCTATGTGGACAATAGATACGAAAAATCCGCAAAAGTTTTAGACTAATGTAAGATCTTAGAAACACCGGTAAGGGGTATATAATAATGGCTTCGGCTAGAAAAACACTTTTAAAAATAATACTATTAATAATTAAATGTTTTAATACAGGTTCTCTGAAACGGAAGTAATTCAAATTCTGACAAAAATTTTTCGTTCATTTTGCCTTGGTTTCATTGTTGCTTTGTCAAAAGTCACACATGTAAATTTCATTGAATATTTCACTTTTTATATGGTGAACAGAGTTCTATTTTGTTATTAAATGCGTTTGTGAAGAAAATGCTGCCAATAATATTTTAAGAAATTTTTGGAATTTGGAAAGTTTTCGTGTAATTATTTCCTTTCTTTTATTCTTTAATAATATCCTTTTATTTTCTAGCTACGGATTAGACAGAAAGTTATATTATGCTTCGCGAAAACACGGCAAATTTTCAGCAGAAAAACTCTTATTGAATGGTTCTGAAATGTTCTGGTAATGATACAGTGGATAAATCTAGTTGCTAAATTTGGAAAAAAATTCTCTAGTACGTGGTGTAGCCAGAATCCATGTTTTGTGGATTCTTGATACCGAAAACCCGAATGACTACAAAACGTCTGTCCGTCCATCTGTCCATCTGTAAACAACACTAGCAGCTAAATTGTTTGGTCTATTTTCTCCAAAATTGATATCGCCAATCGATTTGGCTGATGTCGTGGCGCATTGTATTTGAAACCGATATTTTAATTTGGGGAAGTATTTTATATGAAGCCTCTGGGCCATTTTTTAAATTTTCAAAACATGAATCCATCGTTTTTCTTTAAAGTTTGTTGTTGAATAGTGTGAAGACCGTTAATAAAAAGGTGCAGGTCTCATGTTCATTGACAACCAAGGTTTTTCGAAAGTTGCAAAAGTTCAAAAACTATTTTGAGTCTTCCTACAACTAAAATATTAAAGATAAAGATTTTGAAATAAGGTTGTGTACAATGTTTGGAATATATTATTACTTTTCACGTAATTTTGCGTGAAAATACTGGCTGAAAGTACGTGCTGTTTTAGCACCAATAGTTTGATGTCTGTTCAATGGCGCTGTGATTAGGTAGTTGTATTCTACAGTTCGTACGCCAAATTCAGCAAACTTTCTTCTACAAAATGTATGTAAATTTAGAGATAAAGACGATAGATCGGCACTCTAAATTCAATGTCAAATGCAATCTTTATTAAAAGTTTTGTATTTAGAAAAATTACATATGTGCTTTTGTCGAATCTCCTACGTTTATTTTGGCTAATTTTTTTTAAGATATGGTTGAAGTATTGGAAATTTGCAAGTGACAGTATTATAATATTAAGAAATCCTTAATAATAATGCGAGAAAGTATTTGCTGTTGTAGCAACACTAGTTTCATAATTATAGAAGAACACATCGATCGTTATTAATGCACGATTTCTAACCAAAGCCTCTCAATTTAACTCCACCTCTTTGGCAGGATAGTTGACTTCCAGTGCGGCAGCCCTAACAAAAGGCCAAATGTAAAGGTTTGGGGTAACCAATTGATCTCTGATCGTTTCCCAGAACACGACATTTAACGGCGATTACACAATATCAAAGCACCAACGAGGAAAGGCCACGAGGCTGAAATTTTGTCAAATATGATTTTTTTGTGAAACAAACTAGATTCAAAGAAAGGTATCTTTGAATTTGTTTCCTGTGAATTCGAGGCTCAAAAGATAAATGAAGTCGCATAATTAAATTTGTATATACATATTTACTTCATTTACACAATCCGAAATTAACTATTATTATTATTATTATTATTATTCCATTACATCACGACTAAAGATCTTATGAGTCGGCTGAATATAAAATCTACTCCAGGTTGCAACCAGCTACCTAAGGAGCAGATTCGGTGACTATCAGTGCCTCTACAATACTTTACGCAAAATGTGGGCTGTTCCAAATAAAGCAATTTCTTGCACTTCCCAGTCTTTTGAATTACCTGGGAGTTTAGACAAGTTCTTACTCAAATTTGCGGAACAAATCCCAGAGCTCCGATAACTATCGGGACGACCTGTGCTTTTACGCCCCACATTCGGCTGATCTCGATTTCCAAACTCTTGTATTTAAGACGTTTCTCTGCCTCCTTGGTAACGACGTTTGGATCGCAAGGTACAGCAACATCGATAAGTAAACACGATTTTTTGGCCAAATCCCGGATAACTATATCCGGGTTTGTTTGCCGCTATCGTGCGATCAGTTTGAATTTGTTGGTCGTACAATATAGTACATAATCCAACAGACGTCACCGGTTTCGGTGAGTGTTTCGTACCACTTGGGGCATGTGTTTGGAACTTCGAGGGCAGTACAGATCTGCCAGTGGAGGTAGCTACACACCCTGTCATGTCTTTTAAGGTATTCGGTCTTTGCTAGGATTGGACAAGCTGAGACAATATGATCAATGGTTTCTGCTTGCTCCAGGCAAATGCGGCATTTGTCATCTTGGGAAATTTTGAGAACCGCTTTATCATAATGTCGTGTTCTCAAGGCCTGATCTTGGGCAGCTATTACAAGTGCTTCCGATTCTGGCTTCATCCTTCCCCTTTTAAGCCACATAAATGATTGATCTTTATTGATCTGCACCTTGTCCATTCTTTTTAGGTATTGACCGTGGAGTGGTTTGTCTCTCCACGATTTCTTTAACATTTTTGTGTCTCACACTTCATGTTTAGCAGCATCAGAAGTTCAGTGTCTGTGTTATTCGACGTGTCTTGCCTTGTTTTCTTCGCAATGTTTCTTGCTACACTAAACAATGCCTCTGTTTCCCATTCTTCGGTCAGATTTCATGACCTGCCTCATTAGAGGGTCGTCTTGATGGCTGACTACATACTTACCCAACCCGACTATTGCGTTGTGCCAGGAGGCCTCAGTTTGTCTGAGGCCTCTTCCTCCTTCCTTACGTGCCACATAAAGTCTATGTATATCAGCTCGAGGGTGGGAAACATGATGCATTGTCAGCAGTTTTCTGGTTTTTCGATCCATGGTGCGAATTTCTTGCTCAGGTCCAGTCCACTAGTCCAAAACTGTATTCGGCTACAGGTACCGCCAAACTACCTATTGGCAGATATTTTATTCCTGGAATTCAGAGCGGACTGCAGGACCAGTCTCACTCTTCTATAATACTCCCTACGAATTCTCTCTTTCATTCTGTCATTCGAGAATGTTTCACATTCTTCAATGCCCAGATATTTGTAAGTTTTACCTGGCTCAAGATCTTGAATCACAGTGTGCGTATCAATTTCAATGTTCTCAGACGTTGTGAGTTTCCCTCTTTTTAAATTGATTTTTGCACACTTGTCAAGACCAAACTTCATGCAGATGTCATTGCTAAAGTCATTCACGACAGACAGCATTTGGGAGAGAATCGCTTCATTCTTGGCAAACACTTTCAGATCATCCATGTAAAACAAATGTGATACTGGCCTTTCATCACCATGGAGCTTAAAACCAAAGTCAGCTTGCGACAACTGTCTCGATAGTGGGATCAAACTAATGCAAAACAGCAGAGGGGATAGTGAATCTCCTTGAAAAATACCCCTGTTAATCTGAATACTTCTGGTTTCTACTGCTTCCTTTCCGCTGTGGATTAGTAACCTGGTACTCCACGACTTCATACTAGCCTTGCAAAACTCAACAAGTCTAGGATTGAAATCGATAGATCTCCAGGGTCTTTCAAAATCCAATCGTGTGGTACACTATCAAAGGCCTTTTGGTAGTCAATCCAAGCCATGCTCAAATTACGTTTGCGTTTCTTTACATCATTCAAGATGACTTTATTCAGTAGCAAGATTTCCTTACACCCATAAGAGCCTTTACGACATCCTTTTTGTTCAGCTGGCATTAGATGATTCTTATCTAGATGTCTATACATTTTGTCAGCTATGGCTGAAGTTATAACTTTGGTACAGTACTGGCAGACAAGTAATTGGCCTGTAGTTCTTCGCCAAGAGCTGTCTCCCGCTTTGGGTAGCAAAATACGTGATGCCGCGTGTGAGCCATTCCGGGATTTCCTTTGGGTTTTCAAAAATTTTATTAACAGCCTTTGCTAGATGAGAATGTATTGCTGTTAATTTCTTAATCCAATAAATCTGGATCTTATCAATCCCGGGGGACTTCCAGTTTCCCATGTTCTTAATTGCTTGGAAGAGGTCCTCTTCCGAGAATTGGTGAACATCTTCCACTGTTTCTACAAGTTCATCGGCAGCATCAACTTCAGATTGAAGCCAAGATGCGTCTTTGTTGTAGGATCTGCTCTCTTCCAGATTCCTGCCCCAAAATGCTTCGACGTCATCTTTTGAAGGAGTAACAGCTTTGCCATTCGGTTTTTGAGTCAGATTGCGATAGAATCTCTTCGCGTCTGTTTCAAACAACGGTTCTGTACACGGAAATCTATTCTACGTTTGTACCTTCTTATTCGTTGAGCCCAGGCTTGAATTTTCTCTTTTAGCTTCTCAACTACCATTAGCCTGCTGGTGTCATTTTCAATTTGGTATTTTTGTTCAACATTGAATATTTTTCGTTGAACTTTAGAGGTGTGCGTTGATTTAGAAGATGCCTCAGCTAAGAGTGATATTTCACGCCGGGTGTCGGCTATCCGTTTCATAATTCTGTTCATCCATGGGGGTACAGAGCTGTTTACTCTGTTTTGCTGTCGGCCGTCGGTGTTCTTGGCTGGCCCCAAAATTATCTGAGATACTAGATATCCAGTTGCATATATGATGTGATTGATTTCAGTAATATCTAGATCTCTGCCTGGGGTCTCCACCACCTCATTTAAGACAGAATTAACTGTTTCTATCACTCTTTTAGCTTTGGCATTTTCGTATATTCTCCTCAACGGTTCGCGAGATTCAAACGGAAGTTGACTAACTCTTTCTATCTCGCGCCGAAGGAGATTTCGCATCATGTCCTTATCGTGTAATTCATTGCCAGATGAGTTTTCACCACTGACGTGTGTTTCACTGGAAAGCGATGAACCTTCCACGGGATCATCATTTTCAAGTTCTACATGTTCGTCATGTGGATTGTTCGAGCGAAGTACATATTCCGCATTTCTCTCAATGTCAGCAAGTTGATCTGCTGTGAATTTTCCACTGCTGAGTATGTATCGTCGTTGACTGGCAAGCTTCTTTGAGTCTAGGGTAGGGTCTCATATCTGGGTTCCGCTCTCTCCATACCTTGAAAACTTCTATTTCAGAGCCCCCATTTTTCGCTTTTGCGTAGTAAAAGCACCACATCACCTCCTTTAATTCATCCCGGGTCCATCTCTGACGATGGCTTCGAGCTACTGCCGGCTCTGGGTCCCTGGGACTAGCATCCGTGGGATGGCCAGACGTCGACAAGGTGACATTAGCTCGGTTTCTGAGCAGGTATGGGACATTGGTAGAACAAGGCACGTTAAGATTCATTACATTGCTTGTTCTATCCATTTTGCTCATTGGTTTGAATTGAAGATTCGCAGGACGCAAGTTCGAGTTCACAGATCACACTTAACCCTCGGGTTGTTTCCTGCCATCCGTTACTGCGACCCACAGTGGCCTCGGGGCATCCCCCGCAGGGCCCAGCAAGGGGTCCCTCCGATCGCCAGTCGGCATTACTAAACCCTACGGGATTTTCACTGACTGCTGAAGGCAGCCTCCTTCGCTGGCTAATGCAAGGTTTCGGGCCTCCACTCTAATCAGTGGCCTGGTGTGCCAAACCAGTTTCTCTCCTGTACCCTCTATGGGCCGACAACAGGAAGTCCAAAGGTTCATGACCCTTCCCTCTCTACTTACTTCCCGCTCTCCTCAAAATGGAGTACTTCTTCGTCTGACCCCTCACCTTCAACCCATTCAGCAAGGGAGGCCCCACCGGTAGCTAGGCTACCACTGACATAGCTTTAAGGCTCATGGGGGTACTCAAGCTCCACCACCAACTGCAAGGTCGTGTACTCCCTAGGTGGAGTTATTATTATTATTATTATTATTATTATTATTATTATTATTATTATTCCCCTAAATCACGACTAAAGATGTTATGAGTCGGCTGAATAGAAAATCTACTCCAGGTTGCAACCAGCTACCTAAGGAGTAGATCTAGGGACTGTCGGTGCCTCTACAATACTTTTCGCAAGATGTGGGCTGTTCCAAATAAAGCGATTTTTTGCACTTCTCAGTCCTTTTGAATTACCTGGGAGTTTTGACAAGTTCTTACACAAATTTCGCGGAACAAATCTCAGAGCTCCGATAACTAACGGGACGACTTGTGCTTTGACGCCCCACATTCGGCCTGTCCTCGATTTCTAAACTCTTGTATTTAAGACGTTTCTCTGCCTCCTTGGTAACGACGTTTTGATCGCAAGGTACAGCAACATCAACAAGTAAAAACGATTTGTTCTCCAAATCCCGGATGACTATATCCGGTTTGTTTTGCCGCTATCGTGCGATCAGTTTGGATTTGTTGGTCGTACAATATTGTACACAATCCAACAGACGTCACCGGTTTCGGTGAGTGTTTCGTACCACTTGGGGCATGTGTTCGGAACTTCGAGGGCGGTACAGATTTGCCAGTGGAGGTAGCTACACACCCGGTCGTGTCTTTTCAAGTATTCGGTCTTTGCTAGGATTGGACAAGCTGAGACAATATGATCGATGGTTTCTACGTGTTCCTGACAAATGCGGCATTTATCATCTTGGGAAATTTTGAGAACCGCTTTATCATAATGTCGTGTTCTCAAGGCCTGATCTTGGGCAGATATTACAAGTGCTTCCTATTCTGGCTTCATCCTTCCCCTTTTAAGCCACATAAATGATTGATCTTTATTGATCTGCACCTTGTCCATTCGTTTCAAATATTGTCCGTGGAGTGGTTTGTCTCTCCACGATTTCTTAAACATTTTTTGTGTCTCACATTTCATGTTAAGTAGCATCAGAAGTTCAGTGTCTCTGTCATTCTGGGTGTCTTGCATAGTCTTGTTCGCAATGCTTCTTGCTACACTTACAATGCCTCTGTTTCCCATTCTTCGGTCAGATTTCATGACCAGCCTCATTAGAGGGTCATCTTGATGGCTGATTATTATTATTATTATTATTATTATTATTATTATTATTACTATTATTATTTCTCCATATCCCGACTACAGATGTGATGAGTCGGCTGAAAATAAAATCTACTCCAGGTTGCAACCAGCTACCTAAGGAGCAGATCTAGGGACTGTCGGTGCCTCTACAATACTCAGCGCAAAATGTGAGCTGTTCCAAATAAAGCAATTTCTAGCACTTCCCAGTTCTTTGAATGACCTGAAAGTTTAGCCAAGTTCTTACACAAATTTTGCGGAACAAATCACAGAGCTCCATAACTATCGGACGATCTGTGCTTTTATGCCCCACATTCGGCTGTCCTCGATTTCTAAACTCTTGTATTTAAGACGTTTCTCTGCCCCTTGGTTACGACATTTTGATCATAAGGCACAGCAACGTCTACAAGTAGACACGATTTTTTCTCAAAATCCCGGATAACAATATCCGGTATAATTTCTGCTATCCTTTTGAATTTGTTGCTCGTGCAAAATTGTAGTGTCCAACCGACGTCACCGGTTTTATTGAGTGTTCATACCACTTGGGGCATGTGTTTCGAAGGGCTGTACAGATCTGCCAGTGGAGGTAACTACACACCCTGTTGTGTCTTTTCAAGTATTCGGTCTTTGATGGAATTGGACAAGCTGAGACAATTTGATCAATGGTTTCTACTTGCTCCTGGCAAATGCGTCAAGCCAAATGCTATTCTTCCTCTTTTAAGCCACATAAATGATTGATCTTTATTGATATGCACCATGTCTCTTGAATTTAGATATTGTCCATGGAGTGGTTTGTCTCTCCACGAGTTCTTTAACATTTTTTGTGTCTCACATTTCATGTGTAGTAGTACCAGAAGTTCGGTGTCTGTGTTAGTCGACAGGTCTTGCATAGTTTTTCTTTGCAATGCTTTTTTCTACACTAACAATGCCTCTGTTTCGCATTCTTCGGTCAGATTTCATGACCTGCCTCATTAGGAGGTCATCTTGATGACTGACTACTTACTTTTCCATTCCAACTATTGTATTGTGCCAGGAGCGCCTCAATTTGCCTCTTTCTCCTTTCTTACGTGACACGTAAAGTCTACGTACATCAGATCGAGGGTGGGCGACATGATGCATTGTTAGTAGCTTTCTGGTTTTTCGATCCATGATGCGAATTTCTTGCTCAGTGCAGTCCACTAGTCAGGAACTGTACTCGACTACAGGCTCCGCCAGACTACCAATTGCAGATATTTTATTCCAGGAGTTCAGAGTCGACTGAAGGACAAGTCTCACTCTTCTGTAATTATCCTTGCGAATTCTCTCTTTGTGTCGTTCGAGATTGCCTCACATTCTTCGATGCCCAGATATTTGTGAGTTTTACCTGGCTCAAGATCTTCAATCACAGTGTGCATATCAACTTCAATGCTCTCTGATGTCAGTTTCCTTCTTTTTAAATGGATATTTGCACATTTGCCAAGGTCAAACTTCATGCAGATGACATTGATATAGTCATTCACGACAGTCAGCATTTGGGAGAGAATCGCTACATTCTTAGCAAACACTTTCAGATTATCCATGTAAAACAAATGTGATACAGGTGTTTCATCACCATGGAGCTTGTAATCAAATTATTATTATTATTATTATTATTATTATTATTAATATTATTATTATTATTAATATTATTATTATTATTAATATTATTATTATCTCTTTCGTAAATTCTCTTCTTTATAAAATAGAAAAGTAATTCCAATATTACCTCAAGTTCTATTTTGTACAAATTATTTGTATATTATAATTTGTACAAATAAAATACTAAAAAATAAATGCGGATTTAATCATGTGACATCTTCTATTTGCGGCAAACAAACTGACTTCAGCAGTGGAACGGTGCTCGAGGTGACGGTTAGCCGAGGAAGTGTCCTCAGGAGAAAGCAATAGTTGTGAACAGTTGTTGTTGGACTACATATGAGGATGGGCAAACGTAGGTGCTCGGCGCGGACCGCCATCATAAAGACGGCCGACATACATGACACGAATAAAGACGAAAAGGAAAGTTACGTATGATATACGTGAATATTGATTGCACTCACATGCATCACATTGATGGGACCGTTGCTTTTTTTATATTACAAAGTTGTGGGACTAAATTTTTTATAGTGGAAACAAAAGCGTTGTGTAGTGGCAAGACATTTTGTAAAAACTGTACTTCCTGATGTTAGTAGTGATTGTGTAAACAAAATGTAATTACATAGTTTCTATTTCATTTAATTTTAGAATGCTCCTTTTTACGATAGTATATTTCCTACTTTGATTTTGTTAATTTATGCATTGAATAGTTCTGATGTTTTAGTTTTAATTTTGCTTTTCAAAATTAATATTAAAAAGTTTTTATTCACTCTTTTGTTGTCACCTGCAAAATGCAGACACACGAAATGTTAAGCTATTAACAAATGCTCTAATAAGTTATGGTTACTGGTTCTCCATGGACTATTGTTTATCTATAAAAAAAAGGGATACCATTAAAATATTATCTTAAGATTAAGAAAATCATTACTGGTTGTCATTATCACCAGAAAACCTTTAAAGTGTAGTTAATGTTTTCTAATGCCATGTAAAGCTCAATGAAATGTACGTTCATTGCAAATATTTTTAAAGTTAATTCTTTATGTGCCTTTTAAATAATTCTGCTATTTGTTTTCATCTATGACCCTAAAATCTATATGTAATTTTTACCCTCGTAATAGATACACAAACAATGCAGTATTCGTTTTAATTCAGGTCACATTAGGTCTCAGAAACAGGGTTTCGGAATTTATTTGCTTACAGAATTTGAAGTACTAATTTCTGCAGAAAAATGCTGAATAAAGGCCGGAGTTGCTGACCGAATTGCTTAACGATGCTCCGTGAAGTCATGGAAGTTAAGCAACTCGAAACACCACGGATTTCTAGCCAGGTGAGCGTTTGGGAACTCCGTTTTTTCACGGCGCCGAGCCCCTGACCAAAGGGATGAAAGGAAATGACTGTGACGTCACGAGAAAAAAGAAAAAACTTAACAGGGGATTACTCCAGGTACACTCAATGCCTAAGAAGTGCTAAGAGACGTGTTGCGTCGAAGCAAGTGGAAAAAAATACGAAATGTCACTGAAGTTGAGCAATTCAACATATCAGAGACTCCTGGACTGGTGACCCTCTGGGAATCCCTGTTGCAAACAGCGCCGCGACCCTGGCCGAATGGATAAAGGAAATGACTGACTGCGACGTTATGGGACAAACGACAAAATTTGGCGGAGAATTACTGCAGATTTGTACACGCTCAGTGCCCAAGGAGGGCTAGAAACCGTGTTGCGAAAAAAATAAAAAATAAATTTCTAACAGCTTGGTGTTATCTTAATAATGTCCCAGTCAAAAAATGTGATCTTTTTGTTTTCTTGAAAATTTAAGAATTTGTATAAAACAATGCAGCACAACAGATGTCTGTTAGCCACTAAGGATGCTATTTACTGTGGTCAAGTCACATTTTCTTATGTTAAAATTTAATTCTTTCATATTTAAATGAACCAAATATTTTCTTATTCGGAAGGTTTTTGGGGTATGTTCCAAAGTTAGAGGTAGATTAATAATTTACTTTAAACTAAATTCAAAGGAATAATGGAGCTAACACATTTGATCTGTTGCATATAAACTTATATTTTCTTTTGCTTATACGGGTGAGGCACTTTGGGCACCTTCGCTAACATAAATTGTTCACGATATCAAAATGCACTTTCTGCCAAAACATACTGAATAACGGGGCAAGTAGAATTATAGTTGTTTTTTAATTGGATCATATTACATTCTCACCGATGTGAAGAAAAAGTATTGTAATACTGCAGCAAAAATCGGCAATTTTTTTCAGAAAAACCCGTACTGTGCAGTCCTGATACGGAAAAAAAGGGTAATCGTTGTTCTTCTTTGTAGTTAATTATACTTCTCTGAAACCTTGTGTAGTGAGAATTCGCGTTTTGTGGGTACTTGATACTAAAAAATTGGTTGACGGCAAAACATCTGTAGGACCGTCTGTACTTGATGAACTCGAATGCCTAAACCAGACGATTTTCTCCAATGCCGATATTCCCGGATCGATTTTGCCGATCTTAAGACTCGGAGATCTCATTTGCGTTGAAGTCTGAATTTTCTAAAATTGAAAAGATTACAAATATTGCGAGAAAGTATGCTATTTTGGCACCACTAATTTGTTTTCAATAAAACGGTATAAGTTTTCAATATAATAAGTCTCACTTGAAACATTATGGGTGTATTATAAATTTTATGTCTTTCAAAGCCAATCACATTTCTAGAAGACGTTCAACTTCTGAATAACAGTTAATATTTTCACATTAAAATAATTAGTACTACAACAAATTACTCGTACAATTATTTTAAGTTCCTGATACAATTGCACTCAACTTCTATTCCACAAGTAACAGAAAAATAGGACTGAGATATAATTGTGAGTATTTGAAGGTTACTCAAACTCCGAATCGGGGCGGTGAAGATTCTTCGCCCTTGCTGAACTACAGAAATTCCCATTCAGCGAGCTTACCAGGAAGGATCGAAGGTAGCTCTAGATTTATGACCCCGGGAAAATTTCGAGAACGCGAGCCCCCGGCTCTCTTATTCCACCGCTGTCCTACCCCCATGATGAAGGGTGCCTCGATTTTGGCAACTGCAATTCATATTTCGCTTTGAGAACCGCCGTTCTTCAAAGCAGATGCACGAATGTACTTTTTCACAGGAAATGATTTACGAATGCAATATATTGCGTATGGAAGTGCCAGGAGTTGTTAGGGTCTGGCGACACGTCGATGGTCTTCTGTCGTAACCTTGCGCGCATCACTCACTATACTTTCCCAAATTCAGTGCATTAGCGCAAATCTCGACAAACCATTTCTTTCCAGGCAATGGGTGCTCACTCAACGAAAGAGGAAAAACTCTTACCAAATTTTATTTACTGGGAATATCTATCGAAGTAGGCCTACCAGTAAACATATACATTGCAGTTATCTGTTCCTATCATAAAATCATGTTTCTGGATATTTTTTAATTTCTTTAGTGATGTTCATAATGGAAGTTAAGTTTGAAACTCAATACAAAGACATTTCATGAGAAATAATCATTTGAAGTAGAAATTTAACATTAAAACTCTTTTGATTTCAGCGCCGCTTGCATATAATATTGCGTAAATGTGAAGGTTTTCATTGTCATGTTCCAATGATACAACAGATTATTTTAATCGACATATGGTGTATACAGATGGTATCTATAAAACCGGCACAGTTTAACCTATATCAATGTATAATTTCATCTTATCTGCATAAACAAATTCGATATTTCAACTGCAGATTACACCTCTCTGGAATTAGAGTTTTAAAGCATGTTACGATGATAAGTGGTGCACAGAAGCACAATTCCATAGTAGTGTTGGCAATTATGTCTCCCCCAAAACGGACAAAGAGTCACTAAATTGAAATGAAATAAGTAATTAAGCAATACATACATATCGTGTAATTTCTGGCGAAAAGAAGATTGTGTCACATTTCACTCTTCAGGGTTCGAGTATCGATCTTATAATAAGTACCTTCTTGAGAATAAACTTCTATATATTATCTTATTTACCGAAAGTGTACATTAATTATACTGATTGTCTTTTAACTGTTGTTTCGAAAGGGTTTGCTATATAGACTTGATAAATTCTTGTGTTAAGTTTGCAATTTCCATTTTTACCACCACAGAATACTATAAAACGTCGATTAAAAGTGAATTTAGGAAATTATAAACCTTTGCCTTCAGATATGACACTCAGTTATATTGTCATCGGGATTGAAACGAAACTACGAAGGTTAACCTCATTGCAGTAAATTCCCTGGTCTCACATATTGCGAATTGATAATAGGTTCTAGAATCTCTCAAGCATAATTATATTTAAACACATTGTTTCATTGTTATATTAACTCATATTGTATCTAAATTTTTAGTTTCCTGTTGCGACATTCGCTTAGTGTTGTTAGGAGAAATCACGGAGAAACCACAGATGCGATGCAGAAGAATTCTGATGGTTATTGTCTACATCAGGGTTGAATGACATTATTCCCTCAACTTCTTTCACTCGCAATGAACGTTACCAAAAATAGCATTGATGAGGCTTTCTACATGGAAACTCTTAGTGTTGTATGAAACTGCGGTACTGAGATAATTGTATTATGGAAATTGTATTTACTATATACATTAAAACCTATGAATCGAATCTTCTAGTGCTAATTTGTTTTGTATGTGAATCAGGACCAATGACTTCATTTTCCTTCATCCGAAAGTAAACTACAACGGAGTTCTACATCAGGCGTTATCTGTGTACGTTTGTAATGTATTGCGGGGAATTGTTTTAATATTGCGCTACATATGTTTGCATGATCTGGCGTTTTTTATGCTGAGATAATTGATTTGTTTTATCTCTTTGTGACAGTTGTAATGTATATTATAATGTGGTTCGTCGTTTGGGAGTTATTTAAATATTTTATTGTATATTTAGGATAGAGCTTTCTTTAGTTGAGAGTAAATATTATTTCAAAATATGTAGCTTCTTAATCTTATTTATTGATGTAACTGTAGGTGAATTGATTGGTGGGGTTGTTGTTAATTATGTAATATTAAGTACTGGTGAATTGCCATATTTTAAGTTTTTGTTGTTAACGATTAAATAATTTTTTGAAATAGATTTATGATTTTGATTGCTTTTAACTACATTTGTTTTATCCTGTTTTATTTTTTGGGTTTGAGTCACCAGATCTTGTTTTTTAAACTTATCATAACTCTGGATTCTTTAAGTAGATGAGAATATCTTTTCGTTTGTGCTTGTGTTTCGGGTTGCGTTTCTGTTGTTGGCATTAATATTACAGTGCTAAATAATACTACGTTTTCAATTTTCATAGAGTTTTTTAGGGTTTTTATTTTTGGTATCGAATTGCGAACTATGTTTCAGAATTTAATTCAGTTTAGTTAATGAACATATTAGAGAGTTGGCGAGTTTGGGACAAGATTTGTTGTGTGTGTTAACTGGAACGTAATCAATAATAATAGAGTTCGTGGCAGGGGGTTGAATAGAATGTAATATTTCCATCTGGCAATTTCTATCTAGTGTGTCTGTCTTTTAGTTAGATCTCTACGGCAATGGGATGGTTATGGCAGAGATAACATTTCAATATTTGTGTTAATTAATATTTTTAAGAGAGTTTTTGTAGCTTGGCTGCATGAGTGGCATCACCAGTAAGCGTGTTTCGAGTTAGATATCCTAATATTAATGTATGTTATTTGAGTAATAAACTAAGCATATTAAGAAGTTGCATTTTCATTGTTTGTGGTTTATATATTTCTGTTGTACTTCTCGTATATTATGATTGATTATTTATTCTTAACCTAATTGCTACTATTTTATTCTTAAGACGTTTGGAGATTTTGATTTTGATTGATTGTAATGCTTCTGACAGTTATCAAAAATCTACGTCTTTATTTCTAATCCAATCATTTCTACAGATTTTGTACTCTGGGGACTCAGTGGCGTAGGCTCAATGCATGCGAGTGATGTGTTACATACCCTAGTTTAAAAATATTTCAGTGAAGTAATTTATTTTCTTCTGGAAGTATCTTCATCTGTTTCTCTATTCCTTCTCGCCATTTAGGTGCGCGGTCCAATAGGCGTTAGTCTCCTCGCTGGATGTGATAGCCGGCTAGGCCGAGAAACATCGCCGCTCACTTCGTTGGCGAGGTCATTGAACTCACGGCCATGCGCTGAGTGTAAGCTGCGTGGTTTCAACTGCCGGAGATGTGACATAGCTTATCACATCAAAGGCTTCTCATTGGCTTTGTGTATCCCCTCCCAATAACCTTCCATACCCCCTCCTCTGAGGTAGTCCTAATTTGGCAGCATGCCTGGGAATCCCAGAAGTCACGTGCCACGATTGGGACCCGGGAGCGGGGAGGCACACGGCAGGACTGTCTTTCTTCACAACTCAAGCAAGTCTGCTAACTATTCTTAGGGACATTTCAACCTGATTCAGTACAGTTAGGTAACTCGATGTGTGTTAGCAGGCCTGACAAAACAATATGAAAGAAAATGGTTTGACAGAGACAATCCGTGAACTCGTGCGATGTTATTTCGTTCGTGTGTGTCCTGCGTTCTAGTGTAAATGCTGTTTCCTACTTAATGTGCGTTAAATAGACTATTTTGCTTAGTTAGTGATGCGTTAAAGAAAATCGTTAATTCGAAATGTAACGCGAAAGAATAAAACTTGTGTGTGTGTATGTGTGTGAAAGGACGCGACATGGCGAGCTCATCCAGTTAATTTGTGGTAGTGGATGAGTTATTTGTGGCAGGGAACAGTAGTGAAACGTTTCATTGTGCTATAGACAGGATTCGTGAAATTCCATGTAGTTCTTTCTCCTATTCCGAAAAACATAGGGTAAATAATGACGGACAACCAAGACAACGCGAATAGATCTCGAGTTCAAAAATTAGGTATGTACTTTTTTGTGATAATTTTTTTAGTTTTATTGTTTTGTTTATGTAAGTTAGTGCATGCAATGAGAAAATAATGATTTTCAAGGAAGATTCAAAAGGTATCTAATTTGTAATATAAACTTTTAAACACTTCAGAGTAAAGTAGAATCACACAGACTTTAAATATATAGAATTATGCGTTCAACCTGTAATATCATGATCGCATCCCCACTTCTACTAGCCAGGAGACGCCACTGTGAGGACCAACATATAGTAGCATTTGCCAGAATGCCACACGATAGCCACCCACGCACCTAGGAAGAGAGAGGACGCGTGATATAAAAGTAAGCATAACAACGAATCCAGTAGGAAGCAGCGCGGCCTAGTAACGTGTGCGCGAAGCTACGACGCGGACTTCCACACTATTGAGAACGGGAAGTGGTGGACGAGAGGGGCGTGAGGCACTACCACCCTCCAAAGAGAGGAGACGCGAGAGCAAGTCGTTTTCCATCTTGTTGGTCGAGACGTTGGAAATAGCGGACGTGTGTGCGTAATAGTGGTAGGAGTGCGTATGAGCAGGAGCCATCTTGGCGATTTCGTAGGGAGGTACAGTTCGTTAGTTAAGACGGGAACATCAAAGTTTTTCTGGATGTAATAGTAAAGGCAAACGAAACTCAAAAGTGAACTGAAAGGTGATTATTAGAGGGGAGAGATTCAAGTGAAGTTATTACCAAGAACGTTGTGAGTTTCGAAACGAGAACAACGCGTGAGGATTATGCAAAACGAGTCACGACCCAAGTGTCACGACCCAAGAGCAACGAAGAAAAAAGAAAATTTGGATATTTTCGGTGTCGGACGAGGCGAGGGAACTGGCGGCGGGAGAGTGCGGCGCGGTACCGGCAGCAGGGCGTAAGAAGACGTGGTAGAACGGGAGACGGGATGCAGCTTCCAGCGACTTCGCAGGCGACGGTCTCGGAGGAGGCCGTAGGCAACCCGAAATGAGCCAAGGTCGAAGGCGCCACGCAGCAGCTGCGGTCCGAGGTAGCGGCGATTTCAACAAGGTAATCGCGGGATCGAGAACTATACGAACGCGAAGTTAAAAGCGACGAGTGCGCGAACAGTACCGCAGATAACTGGGCTCTCAAATAATTTATTTGAAGTGTTAAGTGGAAGTCCGAAAGCAAGTGAGAAATCATAGCCCGTGTCTTTGTAACACAATTCATTCTCAATACGAGCAGTTAACGACTGTCTCATTCAATGTAAATAAATTTAAGAAAAGAGTTTTATTTAAATTAGAATAACATGAATGTTTTGGTTGTGATCAAGGAATTTAATTAAAAGGGAAGTGTTGTAAAAAGTAGAATAGAAGAGATTATCTGACTAACGGTAATTTAGAAGTACTTGATAAGCTTCCTGCATTCGGTTAAACCAGGCCTGGCAAAACAAAGTCAAGGTGAAATTATGCAGTGAGAGTCATATTATTTGAGAAGTGAATTTATTATTTCATGAGCGATGTAAATTTAGTATCAGAATATACGCATAATTCTACTAATTTCTGTGTCTTGTGATACGCTTACTCACCCAAAAGATGCCGCTCCCTGAGATCACAAAGCTCATTACGAGCATTCTTTCTACCGCCGCCTTTTCAGATGGTTGATGGTGCGAGCGGTCGAAGAGGAGACCGACGCTGGTAAGTCGAAGGTTGTAAGAGGCAGGCGTGTTAGAATATATATATTGACCGTATGGTCAAAAGACCATCATTATGCAAACAACGACATTCAAAATTGGCGCGTGGAGGACGGATCGATCGCTGGGGAAATCAACCGGGTCAGTGAACGAACGCACTGAACGACGGATTCGATCGAACGGCGGAAGGCGGAAGGTCAGTTGGGAGAGAACGGTCGTGAGGCAAGGACGAGAGATGGCAACGGAAATGTAATGCGGAGACGTTATGATAGAAATCGGCGGTGATCGAGCCAAGGTGGACAATAGGAATGAAAGTATTACGAGTTAGGTGAGGAAAGTGACTGATGATTATCGTAAGTGTGATCGAAGAAACATAATAACAGAAATTAGTGAGGGAAGTGCAAAGCTACGTGGACACGTGGGTGATACGGCGATCGTGGCATGGTGAAGTGGAAATTAGAACATTGATCGTGATAAGAAAGATTTCGGAGGGTCTAGTGCGGCGGAGAAGATACGAAGAAAGCATAATTTTGTCATGGAAAGGGATTAAGGCATTTGAAAAGAGAAAGCACGCATCTAATAATCACCAACCAGTCGGTGCAGTTACGCGTGCGCGGTACAGTAGAGTAGAGTTCTACGAGCAGAAACCGCAATACCAATATTTGGAAAAAGGAGTTGGCGGCGAGACAGCGCCGGCGTGGGATTACGGACCGTTGGTGAATACGTGCACGGACGCAGAGCGACGGCGGGTGCCAAGGTCATCTTACGGCAGCGGACATCGGAGAACGAGACGTCGCGTGTGGCATCGAGCGAGAGGCAGCAACAACGGAGTACACCAGATAAGTTAACGAGAGTTACAACTAAATATTGGGGGAGGGGCGGGGCGGATGTGGTGTCCGCAGATTCAGGATGCTCATTAGAGTAATATAAGGAAAATTAACATTGTCTGTGATAAGAGTGTACGATATGTGGTTACATGGAGACGTAATGTTGTTGGGTAATTTATCAGTGTATGAGGTATTGAGTACGCTATATGGTTAATCGGTTGTGCCGGGAGCTTCCGTTGATTCATAACCCGGGTGATAGTATAAAAGGGAATAAGGAATGTATGATAATGAGAACAACCAGATAAATATCATGTAAATTGGTTAGTTAGCTGTTCATTGATGATCAGTAATAATTCAAGTGTAATGTCAAATGTGTCAATTTAATAAATCCTGTTTTTGTGTTACTAATAGATGAATCAAGTTCAGACATGCTTATCAATAGCATCCCCCTAAAAGAATTCCTTCACCCTAACAACAAACAAAAAATTATGACATGTGTATCTCTGACAACCTATCAAGGTAAGTGCGGTCACAATATATATATATATACATACATATATATATATACACACACACACACATACATACATACATACATACATACATACACACAGGGTGGCCGGGGAGGAAACGTCGAAACTTCGAAAATAAGCTCTTAAGACAATTCTAAGCATATTTTGTCTAGTAAACTACGTGGATATCCGAATGGTTATGTTACGTGGATATTCCGAACCGCAATGAGCACTCAAAAGTTGGTTTGAAAAAAATGATTTCATGGCAAGAATTTGCATTATGGAAGCATAGAAACACTCCAAAAACATGTTAAGTGTTTATTATTTACAAAAGAAGTGAATATATTTGCTCAGACAGAAAAATTAGGCGAGAAATAAAAAAGCAGTCGAATTGTGTAAATTGGGTGCTTTTTTATTTCTCCCTTAATTTTTCTTTTTCTTCTGTTAAAAATCTTAAACGCATTCATTCCACTTTTAATGGAGCGGATAACTGAATTGTGTTTACAAGCAAGTATGACATGCTCTACGAAGAAAACTGAATTAAAATTCGAGCACTTTGCACGTTGACACGGTGTAATCTTCAGAATAGTAGTGGAATTGAAAATGCGTGAGTACGGAAGTGATCTTTTTAAATTCTGTATTACATTATTTTCTTCTTTGTATGAGAGCTCATGATCCTTTTCAGAAGTGAAATACCAAAAATTATCAGCAAACTTCCCACAGAATACGCTTCATCGAAACAGCCGAGAACAGCTAAGAACGGGGCGGTTCCGTTCGAATTCTTCGCATGGACCTGTATATAGATTTCACAGAGACATAAGGCGCACAACCTCCGTGACAGCAAGCCGGAGAGAATGGTCTATAATATATTGCATTTTGCCTGTTCTACTGCAGGTTCTATATCACATACATTTTCGTATTATTTATAACTGCAACATAATATTATAACTTGACCTTTGGTTCTCGATAAACATTTACTTTCTCCATTTTAGTCAAAACTAAAGGTCTCGCTCCGTAGCAATCATAAGCATACGTATCCCGCTGGTACGTAAGTTTTTTAATCGTTCGCATTCATTACAAGTGCCTAGATAGTCGTGATCGTTACTGGCGCCACCAAACAGACGTCGAGTCAGTTTAAGGTAGTCTTCCTAGTGAACAGTGGTGTATCAAGAACTATTACAAATCAATGTCTCACAAATTATTGTGAAGTGAATAACGTTAACGGACAATATCGTCTCACATATTACCAAATCAGTGAAAATTCTAGACTAACAAAAAATCGGCAAAGATTGCGGGAAAAACTACGGCCGCATCACGAATCATAGAAAACATTGAATAAATTCAGAACATTAATTAATAACACCATGAGTTATTGCATCAAGTGTTACAACACTCTAAACACTACTTGGAGCAACAGAACGAACATTTATATTAACTACAAAAGTATCATGAAAAGGAGCTCTCAGAAATTCTACCAGAATTAACAGTACCACCCAACCAAACACCCACAACCCAACAAACGACTCAAGCCCCGAATAGCTCATGGCAAACGGTTCTGTTGCAACAATAGAAAAGCTCCAAATGAACCTTTAAAGAAACTTTGCTGAAAAATTAGCAAGATACTCGTATCATCAAGAACGGTTACGTGATTTTCTTTAGATATGAAAATGCAGAAGTGTCCTCAAAACCTGACAATATTTTTATACTACTGTGATACGATAAATACGACAATAAACGATACTACTGTAAAAGAACCAAATGGAGAAGAAGACGAGAATCCAACGACGCCCACGTTCATACCCGCTGAAACGTTCTAAAATTAATTAAAACGTGCTAAACAGAAATGAAAGATAAAACATTCACATATAAAGTAATCAAATCCTATTTAAATAATGGCACAATTATATTATTGCACAACAAGGACACAAATATCTTACTGGGAAAAACCGATGTCTATCGCACCCTATTAAGATAACTAAAGTTCAAAAATATCGCCCACGTTACCTATCTATTTAAGGAAGAAGAGTCTTTCGGTTAATGTTCACCAATATACGTCAAAAATTAGACAAATAAGAACTTTCAGTAATGTACAATGCCAAAAGGTTCGACACATTTATATATTGTGTTGACATGTTGATAAAATACCATAACAAAGACATATTTTAATGTATTTTGTTTCTTTAGAACCACAAAGAGACAAGAAAAATGTTTATGGGAAAAATTACATTTTGAAAATTAAAATTAGTTTGGAACCACCCCGCAAAAAATTATGAAACAATAAATTTAATCTCTGCCAGTCCTCTGAACGTAGTTACGAATACCGTTCGTTACCATGTTGCTGTGTGAAATGTAGTATGAATAATGAAAGTCGGACCTATGCTAAAAAGAGAGAAAAGTCAGCAACATTAATCGTCACTCTCAGATGCAAATCTTACAAACACACAAGTGACCAAGAAACACTTAAACCAACAGCCAAGGCATATATAATAAAAATAATCGGATATCCATAATTTTAAAAAAATATTGTAAAAAATCACGTTCATCCTAGGCAATAAAACTGAACAGATAGCCAGTCTGATTAATCTTTTCTTACACATTCTTCAAATTATGAAGCAATTTACTTGATATAATTTGGAACTCGTGAATGCAATGGAATTCGCTAATACTGTAAAACGATAGAGGTATTCCTACTTCAAGAAAATATTGATGTACTGTTAGTATCTGCAGAACGTTTTTCGAAGAGAAGTTATCTTCATATGTGTCAAATTACTCCATCTACTATATAAAACAGCCTACTCATGGACGCACAGCAATAATAGAAAAATATGAAGAAATGGATGTAGCATTTACAAAGAATATGCAAGCAATGTCTCTACAAATATGAGACGTGCTGCCCGCTCGTGGTTTCTGCAATTTACTGTCTTCCATAACACAATATACCCACTAATTAGTTCATTAACTATTTATAACAATCAGACCGTCGTTTGATGCTGGAGAGACTACAAGTAGTGAAAGTGACGAATAAGGATCACGTCCCGCGACCACAAGGGTCGCGCTTTGCAGTTCTTCACCCAACTACAAGCAATTTCATTAGGATATTCGTCGGTAAGAACTTTCGTATAATAGACTCTTCATTTGATTTTTCGTGGTTATTTGCCAGAAACACAATCGGATTTCTGCTCGAAAAGAAACATATTGCACATTGTATATTTTTGTACATTACTTACGTTACAAACCCGGAATCAAAGTAAGGAGAACATATCCTTACACAACTAAAACACTTCAGCTAAAGTCTCTCTATAATCTCCATACAATGTCAGTTATATCATTGAATATTTCATACATAACTTCAAAAAAGGCACCATTCTATTGAATATCAACAATGGATGCATATTACCAACATTAAAAACTTTAGAAATAGTGAAAGTGGCCCAAAGGAAAACAGTGGAAGTCATGACAACGCACTCACCACCCGACGACAAACTAATACTAAACAGAACTGCGTTTCATTAACCAAAAATGTACAAGAATTTCTCTCAGAATCGATAAAGAATATAATTCATATAATGATATATAAGTTCATTCTTTGAACTTATTATTACATTCAGTGTTACTTGATTTTTTAATGCACTGATAATAACTATAATGAATAGTAAACGTAGATACAATTTTTTCTTTCATTATTAGCACCGTATTGTAGATATTTTAACACCAGATTTAAAAGCTGCCAGCTATAATCATTACAGTCTGATTGAATTGTTTTTTCGGGAAAAATGAACAAAAATTCTAAAGTAAAGGGTGACATCTTTCCTTTGAAGTCTTAACATAATTTCTTAGATCTTTTTTCTAGACTTCAGTTCAAACTTTACGCTGTGTTGTTATTGAAAATATAGACCTACCCTTCTCGACTAATTCGTGCTGAAAACAGAAATGTATGGCAATGTAAATGAGAATGTTTGTGCAACATTGAAGTAGCGCCGTATTTCCTTTTAACCGGAGCCTCGAATTTCTCTCTGTAGCTTTGCTTCCCTCCGACTTTCACATCAGCTCTACATCCTGCACCCCACGGCCTCCGCAACCACTACCGCCTCCACGACCGCCTCTTTTCTGGTCGCGAGAATTCGCCCATCCGCCGCCCCTCCACGCTCGCGACAGTTATTGGCGTCTGCCGCCGACAGACCATGAAGCCCCATTAAGTGTCCTCTCTCGCTTCCCCTCGGGGCTCGTCAACCCCTTCCCGCCGTAATAAAGATACACAACGTTTGCCCTAGAAGTCCCAATTAAAAGTAGTCTCGAGTTTGAACGTTGCTTGGCGCAAGAGACGCTCCAATTATTTTTTCCTCTAGTTTTTTTCAATATAAGTGGAGTGTACAGACGGACTTACAAGTCGTCGACGAATGACGGCGAAGGCGGCGACGGAGGCGGCGGCGCTACTTGCAGACACTTTGCGTGTATCTTTTCAACGTCGGTGTAATTGACGTCGTTTCGAGGAATCAGCATAGCGAGAAACGAGCGGGCGGGATGCGGCACGTGTGTCGCGGGAAGTGCTGGAGACAACGGTGGTGCAACGACAAACGAAACGACTTCGGAGTTGCGCGCTTTTCTCCGTGACTCCATCCGGCCGCCCTCGTTTCCCGCCCCGCGCCTTGCCCTTACGGGCTCTGCTCGGGCGTGTTCTGTGAGTCTACCTTGCGTTTCTATGTCACCCAGACGGGCACTACTCGCTGCTCCGCGCACCGCGTGGCTGCGATTCTTTTCTACCTCTCGGTTGTGATTTCGAGCTCGCCCTCCCCCCGACTCAACAGACCATCGGCGTGCCTCCTCATAAAACCGTTACGAGACACTCCTCGAGAAAAAAATCACGCTCCGCCGGTTCACGTATGTACGCCAGCGGCCGGTCTAATAGGCCGGTTCGTTACGCCCTCAACCTTTCAGCACGCTGCACGGTTGCGTGGAGGAGGCGGGGCGGCCACTGACAGGAAAGCAGGGGTGGTGTAGGGTTCGCGCTGGGGCGTTGCAGGGCTGCAGAGCACCGCAGAGCCAGTTGCGCCTCGCCGCCCTCGCCACCCTCGCCACCCTCGCCGCCCCTCGCCGCCCTCGCCGCCCTCGCTGCCCTCGCCGCCCTCGCCACCCGCGCCGCCCGCGCCGCCCGCGCCGCCCGCGCCGCCCGCGCCGCCCGCGCCGCCCGCGCCGCCCCGGCCGCCCTCGCCGTCCCCGCCGTCCTCCTCGCCTTCGCCGCCCTCGCCTCCATCACCCGCTCCTCTGCCCTCGTCCATCCGCCGTCCGAGCAGCGCGCCGCCCCCTGCCGGAGCGTAACGGCCCATTCGGAGCTGGCAGCGTCGGCGGTAACCGAACTTACGGCTTTCCCGGCACGGCGCGCCTCCAGCCTGGTAGTTCTTTTCCTTTAATTTTTAGCCGGTTTCGGCGCGGCGCGGCTCGGCTCGGCGCAGCGAAACGGGGGCTGGGACCGGTCCTGGCCGTAGCCGGGGCGGGGGCGCGGGTGGAGGCGGGGCTGGGGAAGAGGGCGCGGCGAGGGGGACGGGCGCGACTCGGGTGCGGGCTGCCCGCCTGCCAGCCACGACTACGCAAATTCTATTACACGAAGGCGGGCGGCGCGCTGGCGGCGGCGGTGGCGGCGGTAGCGGAGGTGGGAGAAGCCGGGGGCGGCGAGGGCTGCGGCGGGGGCGGAGGCGGTGGAAGCAGCCCTTCCTCGGCATTCGACGGCCGTAGCTCGGGGAGACGAGCGCTTTCCTCGCTCTTTTCCTGGAATACATAAAACACGACTGACGGTCCGGGCGAACAGTACTTGAATTTCAAAAGCGAGACGCGGCGGCCCGGTGCCGTGCGCTGTTTAAGAGA
Organism: Acheta domesticus; assembly: GCA_031308135.1. Classification (NCBI taxonomy): domain Eukaryota; kingdom Metazoa; phylum Arthropoda; class Insecta; order Orthoptera; family Gryllidae; genus Acheta; species Acheta domesticus. The sequence continues at coordinate 84,522,193 of JAHLJT010008446.1, read as the reverse complement.
CGATTGATCGGAAAAGTGGCTCTGGGCTCGTGGGACGAGGAGAGTGGGTGGCGGCGGTGGTTCTTGCCTTGCCTTGCCTTGCCACGCTGCGTCACGCCGCGCTATTCTCCGCCACACCCCGCCACTTCTCTCCATTCTCAATCGCGTTGCCTAGCCGCACCACGCCTTGTCTGCCTTTAGGTGCTCTGCGTCGGATTCGGCGTCAGTTCCCGTAATTCTGGTTAGTAATTGACGTTAGCGTAAAGGTTAATGAGTAAAGACTTATAATTTTCAATCTCATTAACGATGCAATGAGTAAAAGACTTCTGCTACTACAGTACGTCTTGATGTTCTTCGATTTTGCATGTAAGTTATCAATCCATCACGATACCTTTCCTTGATGAAAGGAGGGAAAAGGATGGGAAGGTGGTAGTATCAAACGCTAAATCATTTTCTGATGTACCTGCCAAAATAATAAGTCTCCTCGTTCATTAGTTTCCAGATAGCATTTAAGGCTTGCAGATAGCTACTGCGGCATGAAATATCTCCTTGCAGCGAATTCTAGAAAGATATACGGAACAGGTAGCTGTAGCAGGTGGAGAAGCAGATAAGAGCACTTGTTCCGCCAGGCGATTTTAAGCGGGAAGAAGGCAGTATTCCCGTCGCCAGAGCCCCTGCGCTCGCCGTCCATCCACCCGCTGCCTGACGGCACCAGTGACGCCCCCTTCCCGCCCCCACCCTTCCCCTCCTCTTCCACGCCTACTCCCCCTTGCTCCACCCCGGCGCCATCCGCGCGTGCTTACACGCGCCGCCTCTTCCTGATTAGGTCTCCTTCTCTCCCTAACGGCCTGCCCTGCTACCGTCCGTCTAAATACAGATAAACGAAACCGGCGGGCATATTACGAAGCCGCGTTAGAGCTCGTCATCACCAGCGCAGATATAAGACTCTGATGACGTCATAAAACAGGCCGCGGCGCGCAGTAGGACCACGTGAGGCGCTAGATGAGCGAGGACGAGGACGGGGACGAGCACGGGGACGGGCGCTGGCGCGGGGGCGGTCGAGGGAGGGGGAAGAGGGTGAGGAGGTGAGTCGGAGGGCGTAAGAGAGAAGCCGGTGGAGATGTGCACTCGGCACGACCTCGCTGTGCCGGCGAAACACGCAGCAGGCGAGGGAGGGCGTCTAGTTCCAGCGCCTCGCTCCGTCCCCCGCCCCGACCCTGCCCTCGCCCCATCCCTCACCCCCGCCCTTGCCCCCACCCTTGCCCCCGCCTTTGCCCCCGCCCTCGTACCGCCCTCGCCCTCACCCTCGCCCCCGCCATCGCCCCCGCCCCCGCCCTCGCCCCCGCCCTTGCCACTGCCCTCGCCCCCTCCCTCACCCCCCGCCCTTGCCCCCGCCCTCGCCCCGCCCTCGCCCTCGCCCCGCCCTCGCCCTCGCCCTCGCCCCTGCCCTCGCCCCCGCCCTCGCCCTCGCCCTCGCCCTCGCCCCCGCCCCCGCCCCCACCCTCACCCCCGCCCTCGCCCTGGGCGCGGCCTCTAGAACCCTGCTTTGCTCTTCGTCGCTTCCGCCGGGAAATAACTCGCGAAGAGACCTTTGTGCGCAACTTCCACTTCCGAATCGATGCCTGAAAGTTTCCCCAACTATACTGGTAATTTAAGGTGCTTGATTAGCTGATACTGCGTCAAAAGGCTCTTCCGCGACAGAACAGATATCTTTAATGAAGGGTCGCAGCGCGCGGCTGCGTCAGTGGCGGTGCTTCGACGGCTGGGGCGGGACGACCTTCTGGGGAACGAGCGAGGAATGGCGGGTGATGAGGAATGAGTAGGGTGTCGGAGGAGGGGGGCGTCTTGGGGTTGGGAAGACGGCCGAGGGGACGTGAAGGACGGGGGAGGGCGCACGCCCGCGGCCACCAAAGACGCCCTTGTCGATACCGCAGACGCGAGCCACGAAACTTTCTGGGGAAACTCTTTCACCGTATTATAGCTGCTGGCGCAGCTGCTGGGGGGGAAAGAAAAGCGCGAAGGAGGCGAGAAAAAAACATCGCGAGTGCGTTCGAAAGAGGAGGGCGGGGGGGGGGGGTCGAGAGCAGACGGCTGGGGACACGCGACGCACACCCCGACGTCTCGCTTAAGGGGAAGGGGGAGGGGGTCGAAGTGGGGGACAGAGTGGGGAAGGGCGTGGGAGGAATGAGGGAGGAGGCGTGAGCGAAGGTGAATGTTAGGCGTCAAAGGAAAGTAAGAAGAACCTTTAGCAAAAAGGGAGCGGAAGGAGTGGCAAAATGATGAGCAGGAAGAGATCGGCGAGCGGGAAGGCGGGTCCGGAAAAGTGATTGCACAGAGGGGCGCCCGCGAAGGGAAGTGGGTGGGAGACGTGTGGCGGGCGGAGGCTCGCGAGCGGTTCGAGAGGGGTCGTCGGCCGCGGAAGCACAGGAGAGCGGCGGCGGCGGAGGCGGTGGCGGATGGAGGAGCGGCATATGAAATAAGGCGTGGCGCAGAGGGCGTGCTTGGCGCGCGGGTGAGTAGGTGGTGCGTGTGTGGGGGGGGAGGAGACGCCGATGGCGGCGGGAACGGTGGCACGAGGCCAGAGGGCAGAGGGTAGGGGGGGAGCGGGGGCGGGGGGTAGGCGGGGGTGCTGCCGCGGGCCCCGCAGCCCGCAGCAGCCGCACGAGCCGGGCTTTGCTTGCTCCTAATCAGCTTAGCGAGTCGTGTGTTCAGTTGCCGGCAGCGCTTGTTCCCGACTCTGCCGTCGGCACACAGTCCCCGCCCGCAGGCCCCGCCCGCGCCCCCAATTACAACTTCATATTGTGCGGCGCGCGGGCCGCGGGGGCGCGCTAGCCGGCGGCTCATCAAACTCGCCCGAGTCGCGCCTGCCGCCAGCCTTCCCGCCTTTCCCTCGTTCACTTTTCGCATTCATCGGCTTCTCCCGCCTCTCCCTCTTCTTCTTACTCCCACCTCACCTCTTCTTCATTCCTCCCTCTCTGGGCTCTGTATTCTCAGTCCCCTCCTCCTGTCGGGTCTCTCTCCATTTCTCCCTTCTCAGTTATGCCCTCCCAGCTGTGTTATTATTATTCCCCAAGTAGCATCTCTTTGAAGTAATTACTCCCTTCTGTAAGGCCATCACTCCTTCATGTAATTTTCGCGGTCTGTTTTCATTTCTTCTTACACGCGCCTCTCTAATACTAGTTTCAATTTCTGTTTCCCGTTCTTTTATTTCCCCTGTCTCCCTCATATACTCTTCTCCGTGTATGAGTCAATTTCATCTGTTTTCACCGTGTCGACTTCCACTCTCCGGCAGCCCAATGCTGCGCCTCGTTTCGTATGCTTAGAATTTAAATACGTTTTTGTTGGGGGCCTCCACGCCCGTCGGCCCGCCCGTCCACATACGCCGCAACGGGGCGGAATGTTTCATTTTCTTACCATTTTCGAATTACCTTCTTAGCGGCGCCGCGCCGCGCGCCCTGGCTTTGTTTCGGCGCGCGAGCGATGGCCCGCGCCACGCTTCCGCGCCGGAAACGCGTTCAATTGTTTGCGTGTAGTTGCTGGTTTCATTACGTTCCTTTAAGTAATTCACCAGGGTCCCCCGGGGGCGAGAGGCGCCTGGCGGCGGCGGCGGTGGTGGTGCGATAGAACGGGGGGGGCAAGCATGCGCGGATGGTGGGATACGAGAGGGGAGATGATAACATGTGGAGTTGGGTAACGCACGCAGGCATACACCGTGTGCCCCGCGGCTTGGGAGAGGGAGACGCTAAAATGGAAAGGCTTTCGGATGGAGAGGAAACGGCGCATGACGAAGGTAACGAGATACGTTAGAAAGCGGGGGCTCACGGCCAGGGCAAGCGCGGGAAGCATAGGCGTGGGTGCGTGGGTGGGGTGGGCGCCGAGGGTGATAAGAGACGGTTGCAACGTCACAATCGACGAGGTGGCAGGTGGAGTACAGATGGAGGGGAGGAGTCCGCTGAAAGCAACCTTAGAACGCCGCAGGAGTAGAGCGACAACGCTTCGGGAAGGTCTCAAGCTTTGGCGTTCGAACCGGGGGTTCCTGGTAAGAAGCGGAGTGAGGTCGGGGAGGAGCATCGGAAGAGAGCATGCCTAGTTTAGCGCAGCGGTGTAGAAAGGGCGATGCAGGACGGGGTTCTTGGACCGCTACGGTGACGGAAGCTGTGCAAGGCGCAGCTCAGGACGCGGTAAAGAGCGCTCGCGCGACACACACAAATCTGGAGGCGGGGGGCTGACGCGGGGGGGTGACGCGTGGGGGTGACGCGTGGGGGTGACGCGTGGGGGTGACGCGTGGGGGTGACGCGGGGGGTGACGCGGGGGGGTGACGCGGGGGTGTGACGCGGGAGGTGACGCGGGGGGTGACGCGGGGGGTTACGCGGGGGAGTGACGCGGCGGTGTGACGCGGGGTGGTGAAACGGGGGGGTGACGCGAGGGGGGGGTGACGCGGAGGTGTGACGCGGGGGGTGACGCGTGTGGTAACGCGGGGTGAGGGGGGTGAGGTGGTGGTAGTGCGCAGAGGCTGCGCCACGTTCAAGGCAAGTCGGGCGCACGGGGGTGCTGCCTACTTCCCTTTCCCACTCTCAATCCCTCCCCTGTGCCTCTGCTCCCGTTCACGTTCCCTCTCTCATTCCCGTTCTCGTCTCCGTCCCACCCCGGCTCGTCCCGACCCAGCCCCGCATAATTTCCGCCTCTCATTGCCGTCCTCGCTCGCCTTCACCCACTGCGGTCCGTCTTCCGCCAACTTCCGTCTCCGTGAGCAGGCGACCGCCTCACCCCCGCCTCCGCCTCAACCCCGTCTCAGCTCCATCCCCGACTACGTCCCATCCCCGTCTCCCCCGCTCCTTCCCTTCTTCCCTCATCTCCGCCCGAGCCCCCGGCCCCGCGACGGTCCCGCCTCAATACCCGCTAAGGCCCCGCCTTGCTCCCGGCCTGTCTAGCCTTTCGCGCCCGCTTCTCGCCCCGCGGCGTACTCTCAAAGGCTTCCGCTCGCGAGCGGGTCGCAACGACGATGCCACGACGAGGAAAGGCCCGCCGCGAGAGGGGGTAGGGGCGACACGAAAAGGGGCGGGAACGGGTGAGGGAAGGATATGGTGATGGGACGGGGCGCCGCCAGGGCGCCTACCGCAACTACCGAAGCGTCTGCCGCCGGCGAAACTCGCGAGAATCGACGTTGCCTGCGGGAGTTGGACTTCTAGATGCCGGGCTGATAAACGTTGCCGGCTCTTGAAGTTGCGTCCGCTGCTGCGTCCCTCACCCCCGCTCGTTGCGCACCACGCCCGGTCCCCAGCCTCCGTCTATGTGTCGCCAGCCGGCGTTGTCCCCGTCCCCATCCTCGTCCTTCCCTTCTCTCTTCCTTTCCCCCTCCCCCAACCCTTCCCTCTTTCCTCCCGTCTTGCTTCCGATTCCCACCCCTCTCCGTTCGCGCGTCGCATGCCCACGACCGATGCAACTGCTGCGGTGGAGTTTTCGCTCCTCTTTCCCGCAGGCACCAACGCCGTCCCCGCGTCCTCCCCTTCGCCCTTCCTGTCGGCCTCTTCTGGCTTGAAAGGCGACACCCGGTCCGTCCTCGCTCCGTCTTGCTCTCTGACTGCCGTGTCGCGTGCGTGCATTTGGCGTCGATGCCGCTTTCAACGTACGTCGACTTGAAGACAGATCGAAAGGCCTCGATTTGACAGCTGTCTCTGTTGCGTGCCAGAAATTGTGCGTTAGACACTTCTGGTTGCGTTGCCCTTGAGCGTGTTCTTGTTTGTCCGTCATTGATGCATTACGTGCTTTCTTGAATCCCGGTACACAGTAGTTGGGGAAGTTTTCTTGTGTAGTGCGTGACAGCAAACCGTTTATAGTGTCACGCGAGCGGTTGGATTTCCTATTCTCTTTAAAAGAATATGTGAAAGCTTTTATCGTCTTGAACACATTTCTTCGAATGGATGTGGAAGTTAGCACAAGACAAGATATACCTGAGAGGAATATAAAACTCAGAAATTGGTATTTGCAGAAGTTTGAAGTCACAGAAAAAAGGGGATTTTTTTGTGGATGCCATAAGTTTCAATCGTTTTAATATCTTTGAAATATTTTGCTAAAACTCCTTATTTTCACAACTATACGGTCATTGGTACTACAGGCAAAAATTAAATACAGGCTCTAAGAAGTACGGTAATTATTACGCATAGTTACTTTCTTTTGTATGAAATTCATGTTACCCATCTGTAATATTCTTCCTTTTCCTGCGAGTTCAACAAGAGTAGAGTGTGTTGAAGATCACCTTACACTGTCAATCGACTGAAACAAATCATTTAGAAAACTAAATATATCACTAATATATTCAACTAGGCCCATTCACTTGTATATTTTACATATACCTTGTGTATTATCAGTTAATGGAAACACCAATTAGTGAAAGGAGGAATGAGGAGAGGGTGACACGGAAAACAAATCAGTATAAAGAAACCGCAATTTTGGCCTATAAAATGCTAGCGAGAGCGGAGCGGGGGCGGAGCGGAACTTGTGAAATGGAGCTGGCGTATCGAGCGTGGCGAGCGGCGAACGACACTTTCTGATCATGACTTTAATACCTATTTACTGTTACCTTTTCGCAGCTAAGATGAATCAGTACAATTGTTCCCTCTGTAGCTTCTCTGAACCGGGAGGCCTTATTGTTCGAGTACCATCGGTGGCGAATTTTCGACACACATACAATACATATTCTAAGTAGCAAAGACGAATTCAGCGAACTGTGTGGAGGATAGCCGCTCTTCTTTTTTCGTCCTCTTCTCCCCCAATGTATCTCTCTCAGTAACACGCAAACACATGTACTGCACTAACACACATATCGGGAGATAAGTCGGAAATTTAGAGCATATCTTGGGAAGCTGATTCACGGACGAGGTACCTGATGGAGAAAACCTCACAAGCCGACTTATAGAACGTTGTAGGATCTCTCGTTTCAGAGTCGGTGGAATACAGCAACCACACAGCTATAAAATGCACTACACTCACGGGACCAACGAAACATGTAGTTGACGCTCTCAGACGGCCGAAATACTTTGAATCCCCCTCTGCTTAGGTGAGTGTATCTTAGTCTTTTCCATTCTATCTTATGGTGCCTTCCTTTCGCCAGCTGAGGCTGGTACTAGTGTACCTCCAAATTCAGCCACCATGTCACATACCATGGATCCCCATTCTATCACCGATGTGGTCCACGGCCCTTATGTTCGACGTGTACATTACCTTCCCACACTCGCGTAACCAGTAGGCTTCAACATGCTAGACCTGTATTAGCGAATAGAGGAACCATGGCCGCACCTGCGTATCGCAATGCGGGATGCATCCTGGTGTTACTAGCCACACACTGACATCGGCGAGAGCGCACGTATTGGCATAGTTTCATCCATGTATATCATGAAGAATGTACCAAGCTCTTACGTCGCATAGGTACGCCAAGAAACACGGGATATTTTTGGAATAACAACGCAGATGAGCATCCATGCACAGGCGAGATTCAAACCAGCACCCATTCATACTGAGTCTCCAAATGTACTCATGCTTTAGCGATTCTGGTGCCCCGTGATCTGCAAGGGCTACATAATAGATGATTGTGCTGAATAAATGCAATATCACAATGGGCTACTCAAGAAGTGGAGGAGCCAGATATCAAAATGTATTAATGTAATATTCTCTGTTTATTTCTGAACTATTATTGGAAATAGGACTTGTATCATATTTGTAATGGTATTTTTTTATTATTATTATTTTATTTTTCTCACAAAATATTTTCTAGAAAACGTTTTTGCAACTTTTGAGAAAATTTCAGAAATATTCTAGGGGTTTAAGATATTTTATCCTCTAAAACTCAAAGATCCATTTTAACTAGAAGGGCCGTGAGCAGTCAGTTTGCTCGAGGTCTGATCGTTCAGATAGACATCTCTATACGTTTTAGGCGCTAGTGTTATTAACAAATTAATAGTTGGCTGCACTTTTGGTGAGAAACACTCTTTCGGTATTAAGGCTCCCAAAATGTGTATTTTGAATAAAATACGGCATCGAGAAAAACCATTTTTCGGTTCTGTGGATTCGCATAAACGCTGTTTTTCTGTGAAAAATATCAACTCTTCTGGAGCATTATAAAACTTTCTACATGGAATAAATGAGAATGTGGAAAGAAAATATTTACTCTCCAAAATTTGGGATTTTAAGAAACTTAACAAGAGATAATTTGAAAAATTTGTGTTCACGAATGCAATAAATTATACATAGCTTAATGTAATTTAATTACATGCTACATGTCAATATTTGCATTAAATACTACTTAATGCAAACATTAACATGTGAGATCTTGAAAATCGTCATTTTTGTAAGTTAACAAAAGTTTTAATATAAATAGTGCTTATATAATGTATTGTGGTGCATTGAGGTTTAAATCTGTGAAAAAATATTAAACAAAAGAATTGTCACAGTTTCTGGGGGAATTATACGTATATATGGAAAACCAGTACGATTTTAATCAAAGCTACACAAATAGCACTAATAATTTGACAAAAAACTCTAGTGCAGCCATTTAAAGATAACTAATATTAAAAGGTAGTTGAGAAATAAATCGCTAACTTGAATATACTGGAGATATAGAACTGTCTCAAAAACACTGAAGGAAGAAAAAGTGCATATCCGTCAAAATCTGGACATTGACGTTTTATAGCATAACATAACTCTAAATCAACCTTCACGATGATAATTTTTCTTCAGAATCAGGGACCCTAAAAATCTGTTTTCAACCATATCTGGACATCGAATTTTTGCAACAGTGAATAACTTTATGTTACGTATTTGCTTTATGCTACGTAGTGTGTGAAAGAAAAAAATAGGTAAACTACTGACTCTAGAACGAATGTTAAACGTGGTTATCGTTATAAAGATGTTACCAATTAAAGTGGAAAATTTGGTGTTTAGAAAGTCAAAATAATAATTATTGTTGTGAAATAATCCAATTACAGTAAATAATATTGCTGTAATATTTTAATTGAGACTATCTACACCACGTAAAAGAATACCCTTATGGCGCAGAGGCTCAGATATATTTCCCAGCACACATACAGGGCAAATTTGGAGCTTCATTGATGGAATGACTTCTATAACAATGTCCTAGCTGTAATTGTTTATTATGATTACTCAATTTCTAAAAAATATTCCCGGTCCCCCAATAGTCCCATTCGTGCTAGTGGAAATTTTGTATATGCAGAAGTAGATCCAAGATAATTAATGAAATGGGGAGTTGGGAATGCAAATCGAGAATACGAAACTGGAAATAGAAATATTCTAATAACTGAAAGATGATAGTACATTTTTCATTCTCATGATGAGTAACATAACATCTTTTGTGTAACAATCCACAATTGAAAATCAAAAATGTCTTTCTTTATATAGTTGGGAATCAACAAATGGTTGCAATACGATAAAAATGTAGCAAACACAAGAAAAATGCCGAAAATGATTTTTAGATTCCATTCTTTTCATTATTTTAATTCCGTTATTGGCAAAACTATTAATGTCATTTAATAAGATGACTCATACTGACATGTGCAGAAAAATAGAGAAAAAACGCTATTATAAAACTATTCTGTAAATGGCTTCCAATATTTATTAAATCATCGAAATTTTTTGTGAACATTCGTGAAGTTTTTGTGAACTTCGACATTTATGAAGCCGTGTTCGTTTTCGAGCTACTTTTATGCATGTATTTTGCTTACATTGTTGACTTCGGGTAACGTGCTAATTCATGTGTATATAATATAAAAATATTATTTTTAGGGGAGAATTCATTAATATTTTGTTTTGAAAAGTGTGTGAGAGTTGAGCTTAAAAATATGAATTCATCACACACGCTTGGAAAATTAAACGTGTGAGTGAAGTATACAGTGAAATGAAAGCAAATGAACAAAGAATATTGAATGCTTCAACGAAAGGAATCATAAATTAGGAAGGCCAGCTCCACCCATGTATTTTCGAAAGAAATATATTTAGAAATGAAATGGACGAAAAGCATACAACCACACTGATTAAATGCTGCACAATTTTACCGTGTTTTTACAGAAAATAGAGATACGAACATATTTCCACGAAACAATAAACAGTGAACCAACCAACTGCCTCATGACCATTCCAGAGTGCAACGAATAAATGGTGTGCAAGTGTACTCTGTTGCGAACAAGGATAGCATCTAAACGTTATTCCGCAAATTTGCTTCTGTTTTAATTAAAGCGACGAAATGGGTCATTAGCTGTTTTTGGTGGCGCGTCTTTGATAATAAAGACCGCCGGCCGACCGCACGCGAGATTCGTCGGTAATTCGCGCAGCCCTCACACGATTAAAGTAAAATGTCGGCGGAGCGCTCGTCCCCATCACGCTTCCTAACCAGCTGGCGACGATCGTCGACTTTTTCCCCCCGGCGACGATGGCTGCTTTCGAACCGATATAAACTGGGTTAGGGGGGTTCGGGCGTCGCCGCGGCCCAAGCATAAAACTCCAACGGTGCCGGTCGGACAATTCGAATTCCGACAACTCCCTGCGGTACTAACGCGGCGTTGGCATGCGGCTGGAGGAAGGAGCGAACCTGTCCACGGCCCACGGCCCACCAACCAGACACCCCCGCCCTTCTCTCCCTCCGCACCCCTCATCGCCCGCCCTCCCAATTCCTCATCCCCGTCCCTCCCCACCTCCACTCCCTCACCCTCCGTCCCAACCGCTCCCTCGTCGTTGGACGCCAGTAGCCCGGCATTCTCTGCGTTTTTAACGGGCTGCTGTTAGAGTGCTCGGAATGAGAGAATGTACTACAGAGGGCAAAGAAACTGAAGAGAAGGGGGAGAAATGTGGAGACGTGTAGTGGGCCCGAGACGGCGAGGACTGAAAGAGTAAGTAGACCGGAGCGGGAGAAGAGAATAAAGGAAAAGGGGCGGTCATACGTTCTAGTGGTTTTCAACGGAGGCTGTTAAGGATCGCGGGGCGGGAGTGCACAAGCAGATGGATTTAGGAGGAAGAAAAGGAAGACGAAGCGAGGCAACGTAAAGGTGAGAAATGAGAAAAAAGAGACAATAGGAAGGATACAAATTAGGCTGAATCAGAGGAAGAAATACCGGAGCCAGGGTGGGGGTGCCACACATTCCCTCTTTTAATGGGGCGCTGTTAGCTGTAGAATGAAAGTGCACCAGGCGCCGGAATTGCGTGAGACAAAGTGAGAAGTGAATGAGCGGAGACAATGATGATGAATGGAAAGGACAAGGACAATAAATGTATAAATGAAAGTAAATAAATTGTGAGAATGTGAAAAAAGGAATGAAAATTGGATTGTGCGCAACAGGGAACTCGAGAAGAAACAATCGAGAAGAAGGAAGGGACAGTTTCACTACTGTATGATTTGAGACAATTTGAGTGGGGACTTAACGACGACGTATTGTGTCGATTATAGCTACTTCTGCATGACAGTAAACTATGGTCAAAAGCTGAGATGTTGCAAAAGTATTTGGACACGTGACTTCCCCGAAAATGTGAATGTTTATTGTTACGATTAGCGAAGTTAAAGATTAGTTTCCATTTATTGAATGTTTCTTTCTTTCATGTTATTTGTGACATAATGGTCATAAAATAGATCATTAATGAAACATTTATTTAATGTTAAAGAATTTTATAATTTCTATAAAAACACATCAATTATAGAAATTCTTCTTCCCTAATGTTGATTTGCCTCTTGTAAAAAGGGAGATCAAGAAAAGGGATTAGCGTTCAGTTGTATGCTAGTCAAATAAAGTTAAGTCAGAGGAATACGAGGAAGAATCACATTTGGAGAGTTTTCGGCAAGACGAAGTTCACAGGAATGATAGGGATGTTTGTTAGGAAGATAGTGCGTGTTACAGGAACGTGTACATGGAGAGAAGAGTGGGTGGAGGGAAAGTAGAGGCATGGACGTGACAGGAAGTGCCGAGGTCTGGCAGGGCAGGACAAGGGCGAGTCATAATACGCCAAGAGAGGACATCCGTGACACGGCCGGGCGCAGCTTGGCCTCTACGAAAGTTTAGCGCCTTGCCGGCGGTCGCCTAACTCCATTAAATTGTCAATGTCTGGAAAGATTGGATTATTTCTTGCCGCTACAACAACGTCATTATCTAGTTCGCGTCTAGCGTGCTCCGTAAAGGCGCCTCGGTAATTTCGTTACACGGACAGAGAGCACGTTCGCTGAACTTTGCTGCTTTGGACTCACAAGTTCGTCCTGATTGTCATACGATAGGGGCTTCTTTATGCTGCACATGACGGTGCAAGTATCGAGCTAAATGTATCCTGGACGTTGACGAAGTAAGGAAAATAATAACATGCGTGTGTTACACACTTTATTTGTCACAATTTTAAATTTGTCTTTGATTATTATCTGATCTTTAAACGAATTTTGGCATCATTTCATTGAGTTGTTTTTTTTTCATATTCTATACATTATTTAAACATACGGTCGTTGAAGTGTATTATTTTCTAATGTTGAGTTTTACCTCTGATTTTTATACCCTTCCATTGAATACAATACAATATTAGTCTCGGGACAAGATGACAAAATTTCAGTTCCTCTCCAAGAGAAAATCAGAAACATTTCCAATATTTATGTATCCCGTATCGCTTTATGAATGTATTTATGAATTTCGGGAACATAATGAGAAATTCCGATAAACATGGGCTCGTGATCCCCTACGTATGTTTATATATACAGGGCTTGATTTCTGGCGCAACGCGCCGGAACGGCGTTCTGATTCCTGGGAATAATTATTAAATAATATATTATAAATGTACAATTCTTCTGATAAGTAATACTTAATTTGAGGCGCGTTCCGGGACCTAAAACTTTATAAATGAAGCACTGTGTGTATATATAATAAGATAACTAAAGTACTTTCAGTAATATCCATATTTAGAATTTTGTCATTTTTAATAATACGCAGATATCAAATTACAATATGACATTAAGAAACATTTAATGCAATAATAAAAAATTATGTACAAACTGGAAAAAGTGTGTAGTTGCTGCTTGATATCGTGCTTCAAAGTTGTGTGAAATTTGTTTAATTTCACCATTTTGAGAGAGTCCGGAAGACAAACCTTTAATTTTGTCTCCAATTATGTGCAGTGTGACAGGGCTTTTGTTTGGCGCGTGTCCAATAACAGCGCGGCGGCTGCCTTCGCGCGGGAATGCAGGTCGCGGCCCATTGGTGGAAGAACGTTCGTCTCCGCCGACGGCGCGCCGGCAGCGCCCGACCCCAGTCGCTCTCCTGGGCGCGAAATAGGCGTTCGTTTCAGCGGGAATATTCATGACTCCGCACTTAAGGTGTCTCAGAAGGCAAGGCGCCGTTACCGACAGGAAACGGAAACTATTAAGAGAGGAGGAGATGGGAGAAATCGTAGAATTGTTATGTGTACAACTGGTATTTAGTCGACTTTCATCTTGTTGTTCGGCGTTAAATCATCCTACTCTAACGAACAACGTCTAATTTACCGATGTACTCTTACTGATATTATCAATCTTTAACCGTTCTTTTTCTTATTTTGCACATTTGCCAAGCATACATTTGACTTCTGAGAACGTTTAGCACAACAATAACCTAGCCATAAATATGTATTCTTTTGTCACACCGCCACGACAATTCCACCTAGATAAATATTTCCACGGAATGAAAAATGAAAAGCGGGAGACAAAACAACGTGGGAGTCGTGTGCGAACCGCAACACTTTTTTTGTGAAAAAAAAAGATGAAATGAAAGTAATGGAACAAAATGTGACGAAGAGCCTTTGTTTCCATTCTGGACCACGGTCGTCGACTTAAGCGACTCTTCAGAAAATTTCCATGCCACATTTTCCCGGGTGAAAGCGGGTCTGTCGGCGCGTTTTGTTCGCAGTATTTGCGCCCCCGCGGCCGCTGCTGCAGGTGGAGTTTGCGCACGCGCCTCTCAATTGAGCGTCAGTACCCCCTCCACGCCCCTCTTCCCTCCTCCCCTCCCCTCCCTCCCTCCCCGCACCGCCCCCGCAATCGACGGTAAGTGGCCGCGCGACCGGCCGCCTCAAAGCGGGGAGAGGAGCTGGCAGCCCCGCGTGACGCAGTCCCCCTCGCTTTATTAAAACGGAGTACAATTTACGCAGCGAGTACGACTACAAAAGTTGGAAACAAAACAGATATTTCGCAGCGGGCTATATCGGTTTATAAACTGGATGTTTGTCGGAAACACAATCACCCTCCGTCTGTGTAAACAGAACCGAATTCACGCGGCATGACCTACTCTAACTTTCCACGTGGTATTGGAAAGGAGACGCGCAGAGTTCGCGTGAACGTGGCATCGCGTTGCTGCACACGCAGTCCGCTGGTTGATTTCCTCCATGAAGATTATTCGTAGCTGAAAACGCACGTGCGTTTTCACGGAGGGTACGGTAAAAAAAGATGAAAGTGGTACTTACCTCCCTTGGTAGACGGTAGATGTTGAACTTGGAGTTCTGCACCCACGACGTGACTGTGATGTAGTCACGTACGAAGCTGGGGATGGTGCACTTGAGCACCGCCGTGTTACCCCGGATGACGTTCTTGTTGTAGTACACTTGCACCTCGTACTGCTGGAGCACCACTGCAACAGACGACGCGGGGCGGTTCAGATGCTGAGAGACGCGTGGCACAGAGCGGCGTGCCGCGGATCGGAGTGAGAAGGGCAGTGCAGGACGAAGCGGGACGGAGAGGACAGAGAGGGGCAGTGCGGGGTGGAGATAGGTGAAAGGGGGAAGAGCAGGGAGGAGGGAACAACAGCGGGGTTGAGCGGGGCCGAGCTGGAGGGCGCGGAGCAAGACGAGGCTGGGTGGGGTGGGGTGGGGTGGAGGTGGCAAGGAAATGGCGAGGGGGTGGGGGCGTCGGCGGGGCGGAAGCGGGGAAGCGCGCGCGCGAGAACGTCCCGCAAACAGCCTGTTCGTGCGGAGGCTGAATTTTTCAAACGGGGATCTCGGGGGGAGCAGGTACGCGCGAGGCCTCCCTTGAGGGGTAGGTAAATATATGCTTTAGCTACCGGAGGTTAAACGTAGGGGCGCGTGAACTCACGTGGACGGCGTATTCCTGGCGCCTACACGCTTGCGGCGGCGGCGGCGGCGGCACCGCGCGTCCTCCACTAACCCTTCGGTGATGCTCTCTCTCTAAACCGCCCAGACGCGTTTCTCCGACCGAGGGGTGTGTTAACTGCTCGTCTGTTTGTACATACGTCGAAATATCTTTTAAAACCGTTCCGCAAATATTGATCAAATTTTTTTACTCTATAGAGTTGTTGCGAAGTGCTACTCGGTCTCAGAAGCAAAAAAAGTGCTGTGATCCGGTTGCGGTTAGAATCCCGGCAAAATAAAGTCGCCCCGCGCTTCCCCGAGAGGGAGTTCGTGCGAGTCTCGCGACACGCCCCGCTCTTTCCCTGGCCGTCCGCGGCCCCTACTCCCAGCCCGCGCGTCACACTGCTCGTACCCCGCCCACCGCGGCCCGTTGCCCGCCACCAACTGCCCATCGCCGGTCCCTTCCACCAGGCTGCCATCTCTACTTCCACTGCCCTCCTACCCTCCGCTGCCCTCAGGTCTTTCGCTGTCCTTCCGGCTCCAGCTGCCCTCCCGCCATCCGCTGCCCTCCCGCCTTCCGGTGCCCTCCCGTCCTCCGTTGCCCTCCTCCCGTCGCTGCATTCCCACATTTTACTGCCCTCCGACCACCCACTGCCCTCCCGCCCGCTACTATTCTTTCGTCCTCCACTATCTTTTCGTTCTCCACTATCCTTCCGCCCTCCACTATCTTTCCGCCCTCCACTGCCCTTCCGCCCTCCACTACCCAGCCATCCTACGCTGCACATCCATATTCCGCCGCCCTCCCGCCTCCCGCCGCCGCCCTCCCGCTCGTCTTCCTTCACTCCCTCCGTCCAAACCACCCCTGCCTGCCATTCCTCACACCCTTCACTGCCCGCAAGCCCCAACATCTGCGCGCCCACCCTTTGCCCGCCCGCCCATCCTCCCGTCCGCCCATCCTCCCGTCCACCCATCCTCCCGTCCGCCCATCCTCCCGTCCGCCCATCCTCCCGTCTGCCCACCATCCCTCACACGCCTTCCTCTGCCCTGCCCCCCACAGCTGCCCCCCTGTCCCGCCGCGCGCAGCCCCCACCCTGCTGGTCGCCATTCGTCAGCCCAGCGGGCCGGCGAGCTCGCGGACTTAAGTCGGGAAATTATTTGAAAAATGCGGACGCAAACGCGGCGCTGCGGAGCGGAAAGCGAGAGATTTCCATCGCAGGTCTGGGAGACCGAAGAGGCGCGCATCGTATCGTGTTTGGAAGAGACAGGGCGGCGGGCCGGCGGGGCCTGAAACGCGAGCGGAGGCGGAGACGATGGCAAAGATTCGAGCGGAAGGGTAGACGGCGGAGGTGGGGCGGGAGGGACGGGGCGGGGCGGGGCGGGGCGGGGCGGGGCGGGGCGGGCCGGAGCGGAAACGGAGTCGCTGCAAGAGATGGAATTTGAGACGCGGCTGGAACGGCAAAGGCGGCGCGAGGGGCGCCGGAGATGTGAAGGGATGTTAAGGACAGGACAGCCAGGGCGTGGCAGACGTTCAACTCACAGGCGAAAACATACGAGGAGAGAAGGATGCTGGAGGGTGATACGTTGAGGAGGAAGAAGATAATATTAAGATGATAGTGGTGATTTTTAAAAAAGTGAAAAAGAGTAGGAAAATGACAGATGATCGTACGAGATAAGAGTTGAGTTTATACATTTAGACAGAATATCAGGCTCCATGGTTTTACTTCAAAACAAATTGTAACAATTCGAATTCAGACCAGTTTCAATTCAAATAAATTCGGTTCAGCCAAGTTCACATTAATAGAATGAATGAAATGTTCGTTTCACGAAACAAAATGTGTTTGCAACAAAAACAAATATGTTAGTTAAATGAAAATAAATGGGGTACTGGAAAAGAAAGAAATCAACGAAGAGAAGTACATTGGAAATAGCTAGAATTAATTCTACCATAGAAACTGCTCTGGAGAACTAACGACACAAAGTAATGAAGGTGGAGCACGTTGCTGAAAAAACGGTAAGGTGCGATACAGTATTAGGGCGTGGTTGAGAGCGAGCGGAGTTCAAAACAAGCCCGAGAACGCCACCGAGTCTGCGGTGAACGCCAGGACGGAGGGTGACACGGAGGAGCGAGGCGGGGGCGAAGGCGTGGGGCTAAAGCGGTTCTGGGATTGCGGCGAAGCCGGCGGGCGGCGTCATCGGCAACAGCGGTCGCGGCAATGGCGGTAAGAGTAGCGTCGGGGGCGGCGGCGACGGGAGACAGGGGGCGTGGCGCGACAGCCGGGGCGCGGAGAAGCGCGAGGGAATATCGCGAGAGAGGCAATCGGAGGCGAAGGGCGGCGGCGCGCGGCGTATCGCGCGCGCGGATCGCGCCGCAGACAACGCCCGAGGCGCCAGATCGGTGGGCGGGACGGACTATCGGGTGAGAGATCGACACGGCTGGCAGCGCGGGGGCGGCAGCGGAAAGATCGCGAATGGCCAGGGAAGGCGGTGGAGCCGGCGGGCCGCCGTCGTCGCCGACGCAGTCTCCTCCCTCTCACCCTCCCGATTCCTCTCAACCCCTCCCCCCGTGACGGCTCCCGCGTCTTCCGTCCTCTTCCTTCCTCAGCCACTGTGTACTGCCAGCTGCAGCGGTAGGAACCGCGCGAGCAGGCAGGCAGGCGGGCGGCGGTGGCGGCGCCGCGGCCCCCAACAAAATCCATACCGGAGTTGGGAGTAGTGGCCCAGGAGTTAGTGCTCGACAAATGGGAAACGAACGTTTGCGGTAAGCGTGAGCCTGCCTGCGCTTGAAAGGGCGACGGGAGTTGCGGCGCGCGGCGCAGCGGGGTGCCGAGCTGGCGGGAGCCACGATGGAACGGAGCGGAGCGGTGTGGAGCGTGGCGTGGCGCGGCGCGGCATGGCGAGTCCGAGCGCCGCGGAGAAGCGAGAGAATGGAGTGGTGGGGACACGGCGGGAGCGGTGTTAAGCAGCGGCGTGAGACGCGGGGAGGTGGAGACGGAGGGGCGGAAGCGGTGTTAAGGCAGCGGCATGGGACGCGGGGAGGTGGGGACGGAGGTGTGGACGCAACGCTGGAGTCAGGCGTCGGTTCGTAGCGCGCTGGGGAATGCGTAGGTGGCGCTCGCGTGTGACGTAGCGTCTGTAGCGGAGTGGGCTTCAGGTCACCGGCTCGCCTCGCCCGCAGCCTCACCCTCCCAGTTTCTGACGAAACAGATATATCTGTGGAGCTTTCGACGGGCTTCCGCTTCCCCACCTCCACCGCAGACGCGCTGCCCGTCGCACGCAGATTCCCCCGGATGGGGCATCGCACTCGCCCGCCCGTGCGGACCTGCCTCCTCAGATAAAATAGTTTTCTGCGGGCGTCGGCAAAAGTGATATTTCATTAACCGTGTTGAACGAGGCCAAACATTTGCCGACTTTTAATTTACTGCGGTGGCCGACGCACCCGCTCGCGCGCGCTCTGGCCGTTCGCCGCTCAAGATGAACGTTGGCTCCCGACGGTGTGCTGAGTTTTCGACACTGCCTAGTTAGCCGGGTTAAATTCAGCCGCTGTCTGGAGGAGAATACCGGAGAGCGGCTGCTCTGATTGGTAGTTTCCTGTGGTTTCTTCGATTAATACGAGGCGAATATCTGAGCGGTACCTTATCAAATGGGTCACGAACAACGTACGATCTTTCCTTCTTTATCCTTGTACCTCCTCTCCCCTACACATATTTACATGCACTACACTGCGACACATGCCCGGAGGCCAGTCTGAAACTTAAGAGCTTTTCTGGTTTGGGGCGTTTCCCAGCTAGCGGAGATATATGGAGGGGAAACCACAACTAACTGAAGCGTAGGTCGGCGCCGAATTTCACGTTCCAGCGGAGGAAGAGCACCGTCATATCCCTAGATATAACATGCAAATCACTCAGTCGATCAGTCAAATATGAAATTATGTGCCATGAAGGAATTATCCAAAATGTCGGCGGATGTCTGCTTCGCGGCCATGGAATTCTCCTAACACTGCTTATGGCAAGACGGCGAATGTGATCACATGCATGAATGCTAAACAATAGTCTTCGAGTCTACTGTTACAGATAGAAAGTGACGAAACGTATGGTACCGATGATCGTCAGCAAACAATACCAATGGAAAGAGCTCTTCAACAGAAATGTCGTAAAACGAGAGACGACGATTGGATAAAAAAAGGTATGAAGATGGTATTGGAAATGTATATTTCTTGAATGTATTATTCAAAGATGGAAGGTGGCAAACAGTTTTGAATATGACTTTGTGGGATAAGCTACAGAACATATGAAAAGGTTGTGTAAAAGTGAGATAGTACTATAAATGAAAAATTAATTGTTATTAGGCATCAATGTTTACATAATTTGGAGGCAAGACAATTTAAGATAAATTGAAAGGCTGTGTCACAAAGGGAAACTAAGACGCATGGACAACTTTCTTCTTGTTTCAAAAATTCTCGGCAACTTAAGGAAAATGGAATTCAAAGCATGAGAACATGTTATTTGTTACCTACTATTTTAATACCATTTTTCACGACTGAACCTTCAGCTTCAATTATAAAATTTTGAAAACATCATACGACCTTTGCAAATTTAAAAATTACATATTTTTCGTCGTATTTGATTTTAATCAGTGAATGTATCAACAAAATGTTTTGAAGAAAGGTATTTACAGGGATCCATTCCAAAATCGCCAACTTCAGTTGGACTGGGTCTGATGGGGCGTAGTGAATATGGCATTGACAGCAAATAACTCAGCTAAATAAGTTAGTGTCATGCAGCCACAAAAATGCTGCTGAAGAATGCCACATACAATGATTTTCCAAAATGTAAGGCCCACACGTTTCAAGAACAACGAATAAAATACTCTCGTATAATACTCCAATAAATTAAATATTTTATACAATAAATAAGTCTCGAAAATACATGTGACAAATATCCAGGGCTTGTAGAGGGGTCGAAAATGACTATGTTTTGACAATGAACATTTAGTGAGAAATTGAATATATCGGAATCTTATCCATTTGAGTGTGGAATTTGCTTCTGATTTTATGCAACCCCGTTGGTACAGGTACTGGTTCATTAAATCCTCTTTGTGTCATAACGTGACCTGTTATGCCTAATACCTGTGCGTACAGATGGCCTAAAATGAAAGGAAAATACGACACGTATAAATGCAAGTCCGTGGCATGAAATTTCCCATTACATGATCATTGGCAAAAAGTGATCATATTCGACCTCTCTACATTGTCTTAAATTATGAAATATTTATTCTCTGAAGAACTGTTGTCCTGTATGAAGGACAACTGTTCTTTACCTACCAATAATATCAAAAGTGTTCCTGTTTCATAACACAACACGGGAATAGAAAATATTTAATGGTGAGTGGTCTCTTTCTTTGAGCCTTGATGACCTAACATGTTAGCTGAGTCGTAAGATATGATTCATTGAGTATGAGATTTCAGTCAATAGGCGCAGTGTGAGAACAGGCGGAATACCTCAATTAAATGTTTGCATTTGTCAGTCAAAATCGAAACTGTTTCATTTTCCCCGACTTCCTTGGTATCTAACAAAATCATATACATATTTCACATGGTCGGAGGATGAATAATTTTCTTTAAATTTCTGCATGCATTGGAAATTGGTAATTTAGATATGAAACTACAAAACCATATAAAAGTATTTTGATTTTCTTTCCATTTCCAGAAGAATGACAAAGACGCAAAGGACATCCTTGTCCAGTTTGTATCTATGGTCTAAGCAGATCGTTAGCACTCTCTACTGTTACTATTGTCCATAAGCGACCTTCCCTCTCAAATCTGAGAGTGCCTTTATTATATTGTGATTACATCGGGATTTAAACTCTGTTAAAATAGCATATTTGAATTCAAATAACGAAAACAGGTATGAGAAAAAATGGCTTTACGACGACTTTAATTATTGACCGTCACCTTCCTTTAAAAAGCTTGCAAATCCAAAAGAACAAATTATTCAGGAGAAATAAAAACCTACTTTTTGTACTTCTACCTGATGGGTTCAAAATCTCTACCGAACATCGTGTGGTAAAAACGATGTGTATTAATTGAAAATGATAATCCAGCAGATGAATAATAAAAAACGCCTAACAGCAGACGTTGGCGATCCGCAGGGACGCCCCGCAAACCGCGGCGCAGGTATCAGAGCGCATGTGCGAGCGTGCTGCGGACCGTACGGGGCGTGGTGGCGCCGCCCAACGCGCGTTCGTTTATTAGAGCGGTGATCTTTAGTCGTCTGATGCGTGGACAGCGTAATAGGTGTTATTAAAAGATCATTTTACCTGTATGGATTACCACAAAATGAGCTAGGCTTTTAGTGTAATTAACGGTACAATAATATGAAACGGAGCGCCGGCACGTGCGTCTGCACGGGCGATGCCACGATGCTCGGGCTTTGTGCAAACGCTATATGTGTCCACCAGACACAGGCCACTCCGCCTGCCGATCTATTGGGTTGCAGCGTCTCGTGCCCTTCCCTGCCCTGCCTTGCCACGCCTCGCCGCCTTTGCCTGATCAATCGTAGACCTTAGAGACAACGTCAAAGCGGTCGCCCTCCGCCTCTGTACTTGTCCGCTCTGCTTGCCTAGCTCCGTGTCCACTTGCCCCAGTTCCACTCAACCGGCCCGTGCACGACCCACCCCAAATTCGCTTGGGTCTGCCCACACGCTGTTTGAATTCTCGACGGCATCCCTTGTTTGTTCTTAGATCGTTTGCCTCTTACAAACGTATCCTTAAATATTTCCACCAATGACTCTTCGTCCTTATCGGATGCCGTTATTATTGCTAAAGAGGCGACCTCGCTTGTGAACTTTTCGAACCAGCCTCTTCCCTAGACACCGCACTCTCCTCACTATGGACGCTCTATCAACGCTAACTCTATTATTGCCCGGCCGCGCGCCTTCGTTTACTTGTCCTCCACTTTCATCGTCGCCATCGCCATCGCCATCGCCGTCACCGGCGCCGGCGCCGTCCGTCGTAGCCACGCCTGCCCTGCGCTCGCTTCCCTTCGCAGGTATTTACTGACGCGTGCAAACATTTGCTTTGGACTTTGTCAAAGAACAGATATATCCGGTAACGAGAGTTGTGCGGTGGCGGTGGACCGTGGAGAGCGGTGCTACGGGAGAGCCATTGCGGACGGTCGCTTCAGTGCCTGCTTGTGGGGACGGGAGAGGAGTGCCATCGTTGCAGCGAGTGGTTCAAAAATGATGAATGAGGGGATGAAGCGGAATCGGCGGAGATAGACGATGGGACTTTCAGATTGTCAATAAAGGAGAGAATACGAATGTAAGATTGTAAGATCTTGACACAAGAGCATTTTGCGTTTTTATGGACAATAATATACAATACTTTATAAAGAAAATTGTTGTACCACAACGGACTAGAAGTATTACATAGTTATAAATAACATTACAAAATTCTTACATTATCTTGAACCAAGTAAATCGTGCTAACCTGATTTATAAGCGTTTCTTCAGGTAAAAGCATTAACATCGGGTAAATTGCTGGCAGATTTTCGTTTAAATTAACTCTCTCCAAATTTTCTTAATTTTAATTATCAAAACAAAAGTTTAGTGAAAGCGCAATTTACAAAATCAAGTTTTGTGTATTATTTTTCAAAAATGTTTTAGTAATACTCAGAGCTAAGGCTAATGTTCTCCGAGAGCTTAATCTAACATTTAATGTGGTAAACAATATTGGGAGCTGAATATCGAGAGATAAATGATGATGAAAACGGATGAAAAAGAAAAAATACTGTAGACAATGCGTCTTATTACGGTAGTTCAAGAACAACAACACCGCAATTTCCTGAAACGTTTATTCTTCTTAAACTATGTGTAATTATGTTTGAAAAATAGAATTAGTAACAGAGTTATGTTACTTTTTTTAATGCAAAAACCTCTCTTAAAATCGTACCTTGCTTAATTTACTCAAGCAGTAAAGTATAGCACACGTAATTAACTGTTTAGCTTATTTCTTTCGTCATGTTACTGTCAATATAATTTCCTAAAACTCTTTCTCATAAAATTGCTTCCAAATCTTCATCTTTAGCGTACACCTCCGGATTTGCTACCATCTAAACCCATTTGTAAATCGACACACGATTCCTAAACAATCTTAAATAATCATAAGAAATAATAATCATAAGGTAACGTTAACAGTAAGAAATTATTACATTAACCTAAAAGAGAATGAATGAAAATTTGGCGTCAAATAGAAAGGAATGTTGTCTCATTGTGTCTCGCAGAGTGTCTCATTAAAATACTTGACTTCTAAAGCAAATCCATTCTACTAGTATTTTCTCTGAACTGCCGCTTATTTCTTGTTGCCCTGATAGCATTAGATTCGTACGTGAAAATCACGTACACCACCGGCTTCGCATTCAACTAAAATCACGTGTATGTGGACACGATTTTTAAACAATCCTAAATAATCATATAAAAGAAATATTAACATTATTACATTACATTATTACATTATCCTACTAGTAACAAAAGACAATGACTGAAAATTGTCAATAATACATTAAGTCATAGGGTTCAAAAATGTTGATTTACAAATCGAATCTTTTCCACCCTTCTTTTCCTGAACCGCGGCTTATTTCCCTTTGTCCAGCTAGCATTATCTGCGTGCGTGAGGATCGCGTGCACCTCTGGCTTCGCATCCAACTAAAACCACGTGTAAATCTAAATCTAAAAATGATTTTTAAACAATCCTAAATTATCATGTAGAAGAAATATTAACAGTACGAAATTATTACATTGACCTACTAATAACGAAATGGGATTACTGCAAATTGGTAGCAAATAATACATGAAGAGTCATAGGGTTCAAAACGTTCAGTTATGAATGAAATCTTTTCCGCCCTTATTTTCACTCAACCGTCGCTTATTTCCCGTTGTCCGGGTAGCATTAGCTGCGTGCGTGAGGATCGCGTGCCCCTCCGTCCTCGCGTCCTCGCGTCCTCGCGTTCTCCCGGCGCGGGCCGCCGTTTCAGATTCCCGGCCCAGCGGCGGGCGTCACGTCGCGGTGGCGTGCCGCAGAAAAAATCCCAGGCTCCCTCGCTCTCCTGCGGACGCTGCCCGCTGGCTGGATGGCGGCTCGACGAGATGTGCCTGCGGCTCACGTGACCCCGACGAAGCGAGACTTCTCCGCTTGTCTCGCCTTTTTTATGTGTTGTGTTTCTTCTCGGAATGAATGGAGGTTTTTGTGTATTTAAGGCACGTGGGAGACGTTTTTCACCATCAAATGTGTGAGGAGGGAAATTTAAATCATGTGAAAGTACATGTTGCACTCATTATGAAGTATTACGTACATTACTTTGGTGAAAAAATTGCCACATTTGCATACCTAGTTTCTTTTGTAAAATTTTAGTACTAGCGTGGTTCTCCGGTCAATATTTCTTTAAAAGTTTTCTTCAACGTAATCTGAAAATAATACAACTGCGGCGCTCTTCTATTCTGTAGAAAATTAAGTTCTATGAAAAAGTATCTATAGTATCGACAGAAAAACTTACGTATTTTCGCAAAATTACATATTCTTCAATCTCATGGTTCCAATCGTAACAATTCGTGTTATGTCGGGCTGGCAGTGTAACAATTCCGCGCGTTTTATCGGTCTAGGTGCCGTGAAACAACTCAAAACATTTTTCTTAAATTCTTCCAGAATATTATAGAAGGGTCTTGGTAAAAATAGTGCCAATCAATTCATTTTGTCAAGAAGAATTAAATGATCAACTTGTAGCTGCAGTAAAACCTCTGAAAACGTGTTTTAATACCCCCAAAATCTCCACATAATACGTTTTTTAGAATTATGTTAAAATGCTCTAGAAGGATCTAGAGAAAATAATCAGTTTCCCTGTGTTAGGCACAGCCATATAGAA
Organism: Acheta domesticus; assembly: GCA_031308135.1. Lineage (NCBI taxonomy): Eukaryota > Metazoa > Arthropoda > Insecta > Orthoptera > Gryllidae > Acheta > Acheta domesticus. Next base: position 84,497,213 of record JAHLJT010008446.1, on the reverse strand, counting down.
TGACATTTCATTTTCCCAAATGGTGGATCGAAAGCAACGTTCGGTCGGACGTTAGTAACGTTCGGTCGAAATAATTTCGCTATTAATTTGGGAGAGGGAAATGTTACATTTTATTTCCAAGGATGAAAATGCTACTTTAAGTAAAATCCCATGTAAGTATTATTTTATTGCTATTATAATATAGATAATTATAAAAGTTAAACACGCAGACTCTTACTAGTTACCCGATTATTGTAAGTAAAAACGTAGTTGTGTAATGCTACTTCAATTTATTATTTATTTATTGTTTGTTCATGCACAATCACCCCTGTCTGCTACAGCATATTTTAATTGAATGTTTATCATCCTTTGAAGCACTTTTTACAGGATTTCTTAAACATTTTTTGCTTTATATGTGTATGTAATTTTGTTGCTTGCTTGGTCTGAATTATTTATTAGAACTGAAATATTTTTTTCAAAAACGTATTAAACTAGAATATTCTATGTTTATAGATTCCAATATGTGAAGTTTTTTAACTTTGGGTAACCCACCTCGAGAAACAACGTCTGGTTCGAGGGGTCCGCAAACTCCGGTTGTATCCCGAAACTTGTCGAAGATTTATCAGATTATGGAGAAAGAACTATGTGATAACAGGAGATAAGCTCGGTCTTAAGGCTGGGAATGGGAGAGGAAGAACAAATCGTGCGGAGGGCGTGGTCTGTTGTTTCTTAAGGTGCTGGTTTGGCATTCACGTTGAATTGACAAGAGGAAACCACGGAAACAGCCACTCATAGCGGTAGGCCTCTAGAATGCCATACATGCTAGGTCTTACTAAGTGGTGTCGAAAATCCTGTCACTGTCAGTGATGTTAGTATTACGTTGGCACTGAATTTTCAGATGTCCTCAAACCGACGGCCTGACGTAGTATGTATCATTATTAAGTATATACATTGGATTTTGTCCATCTTTTTTAACGACGTAAATTAATTTTCTCTCTCTTCTTTTATTGCGATGTTACATACAAATATTTGTATTTTTTTTAATACGTTTGATTCTTATTAATTACATTAATAAATTGCAGATATTAAAATAAACAAGAATATTTAAAATATACAAATATTTTCATAATGTTATATCCCAAGAAAGAGAATAAATTAGGGAAGTCTGTCATTAAGAAAAATGGACAAAATCGAATTTATTCATAAAGAACTGACAGCCAAATTTAATTGTAAAGACGTTCATTACGTATGCAGAACATCTACATTACCTGGAATGTTTCCCGTTCTTTTGACAACGAAGAAAATGTAGATTAGAAACTGAAAATTCTTAGTAATATGCTCCTTAAAGAAATGCCTTTTCACTGAAAGTGACGACTGTCCAAACTTTAGAAGTAATGCACTATAGCTTGATATTTTGATATAGACAGTCGTGTGGCTAAAATCTCTGTATTATCTTTGGCTTTGCCTGTAGTAAAAGGTGCTTACATAAACTGGATTCTTCTGCTACATAGGAAATACTACTTGACTTAAGGTTTTATTTTTCGATAGTAATCGATTGGTCAGTCTTCGGATGTTTCCGAAAAGGTTTGAGGAGGTTCACAACCCGCGAAAGAGTCTATCGCTATTTGATTTCGCCTGAGGTTAAGATTGGTTTAGTGGTTTAAGTTCTCCACGTGTATTTGATGTCAGATGAGGAAATTATACATGAAGAATAATAATTGGAGAATAAGTAATGTTTGTCAATCCTTTAAAAGAACATCCAGTGGTTTTGAGCAAATCTCAAACGCCAGCAGTTAGAAATGGAAAGGTGTCAGCTTTCATAGGCATAAAATCACAATTAGAAAGATATTATGGAAAAGTTGTGACAGAAAGCAGCTGATGTAAAAAGTGAATAAAGTGTAAATGAAAGTAAAAAACAAAATCCGACATTAAGAGAACAGGAAACAAGAAACATTTTCGCTGTTACTTTGGGAGAGGGAAATGCTACATTTTATTTCCAAGGATGAAAATGCTACTTTAAATAAATCCCATGTAAGTATTATTTTATTACAATTATAATATAGATAATTATAAAAGTTGAACAAGTTTTCAAAGTAAACTCAATGTTTGTGTAATGAAAGTGCATTAGATGCTGTTCTCAACGGTTTCGTCTCTAGACTAGGACATTCTTTCGATATCGGAATCATGCTCGCGTCTAGCTATACATGAAGTACAGTAAGCGATCTTTCGAAACGGAAGTATCTCCGAATTACGAACAGGAGAACTACAAAGTTTATTGTTAATTGTGCAATTAAAGTTGACAAGATTGCAAGAAAGTTATTATGGAAAAAATGAAAATTTCCACACAATTGAATCGTATATAAATTGAACAATAAAGTTCACGAGTAATTGTGTTCATTCATTGTGCATGATTTCAGCAATTTCATCTCTTTTCTCTTGACCTCCCACATGTATTGCAGTTTCATTATTATCGTCAATCAGAATCGCCTCTAACACTCAAATCATCGAAATCATCATCATCTTGAAGATACTTAATAACATTGGGTGAAATAGTACATGTTAGTATGTACGAAGAAAGGCCACTCTCACGCCGGAGTGAAGACTGGGGAATCTGCAAATCTCTGAATTGGCCAAAGCAACGTTCAATAATCACTCTCTCTCTCTCCTGACAATAAGTTGTATGATCTTTGCTGGGGATTGTTGGCATTTCTGTACGGCATCATTAGTCACGACGCACACTGCTTGCACAGCTCTGTTTTTCTACACACGTGAATCGTGAACCGAGCTGGGCCAGCTGATATGCACACTGGTAAAATATTTTTTCTACTCCCATTGTATAATGCTGTCATTTGATGGCTACAACCAGTTGCATAATAGTAGTCATTTCGATAAAGTTTTCATTATCATGCACCTTCTTGACCAATCACAGGGAAGTTTACAAACCAAGTATTGACACTTAATTAAATCATTGAGAATCGTTTCAGCAAATGTTTCGTTCGATTGTGTACATTAAAATTGCATTTAATATTATATTATGCTCAATAGTTTCAATTTTTATATTATTACTATTTTTTCGTGGAATATTATTTAAAATAAATTGGATCGTAATTTCACTTTGATCCTATTTGTCTAGCTCAGTACTCCCTCGCAGGCGAACAGGTAATCACAGCCACCTGCGGCAGCATGCGAGGGTAGATTTAGGTAGCTGTCCGCTAGGTGGCCTTGGCTGAATCAACTGCCACGAAACTATTCAATGTGAAATTTTAACTTATAAAAGTCTTAGAAAAAGTACCGTATGAAACTCGATGTAGTGGATATTAATACACTTGTGTGAAGTTTACGATATTCACTCGTTCCTCGCTCGTATGGTAATATCACACTCTTGTGTTATTACCCATCATTACCTCATCATTTCATAATGTACTACTTTAGAACAGTTGCCGAAACATTGATTGACGGGAAACCCTTACGATTCACCTATTCATCTCCATTGAAAAAAAACTGGATCGTAATTTCTGAATTGAAGGTTTGGAAATTCTTATAAGAGTGCAATATAAAACACCTCTTGCAGACGGGAATTTGTACTTTTGCTGTCATTTATTTTTTGCTGCTCTCATATCTTCAATAGTTGAAGGAACTTTAACCTATGTATTAGATTTTTCCTCAATTTTTTCGGTCATAAATACAATTGATCTGGAAAGAGTGCTTTGACGAAGCCCTATTTCTTCATCAATCCCAAGTTCAAATTCAGGATTTGGCACGCACCTCAAAAAAATCCCATGTGTTGCTTAGAAGTTAAGGCTGCCCCACTTCTTTCTTCTTTCTTTCCTAAGAAATATTCACTTAACCATTCCATATTTTCTTTCTCAAATCTATCAAGTTTCTTATAATCTCCATTCAATGGCATCGTTTTCGTCTTTGTACCTTTTCTATCACGAATTTGTAAAAATGCTGCCATTTTGTAAATGCCACAAAGTGTTTACTAAGCAACTGAAGTCAGGTAAGAGGCGTGCTACTAATTTTCTTAGGAAATCTACAGAGCAGAAGCTTTTACTGCAGTTTATGCATGCTATTCATAGTATATTCCAAAAGCAAAAGTCAAACCTAAATCGGGGCCTGTTGGATCAATTTTTGCTACGACGCAAAGCATATACTGTGGTGTTTTATGCATATGATTCGTAGTATATTCCACAAAAATCTAAACAAAATCATATACTACACCTTTATGCATACCACCCAGAGTATTATTGCGTGGGACCGTCAAAATAAAAATATATAACATTGAAAGTATAACGGAATTTCAATACCATTACATTTAATATTATATTTGGTAATATTTTTTAAAAATTATACTGCAATTTTCCTAGTACTAAATCTCCAAAACATATATTCGAAGATGCCTTGTTTCTCATATAGTGTAATTCTCCACAGAGCGGTACCGTAACTCCCCTCGCTTTCAACCGCACCACACTAGTGAGAATAGTCCTCCACGGAACACTGTCCTCAGCAATGCATCACATCGACCCAGCGCCTAAGCCGCTGTTGAAAATCCGGTCTCCCGAGAGCTCGACTCCATGCCTTCCTAATCCGAAACGCTCAGCTGCGGTCTCGTGTTCCCGTCGACAACTGGGGATTCCACTTCTCTCTCCCGCATATCCTATTCATTCCAGGAAGCAGCTACGGACTTCATTCCAGGAAGCGACCCGTAACTGGCGCCATTGCGTTTCATGTTTGGATTATGCGGTTCAGATTCCGGCCAGATCAGGTCGATCCAGATCAATACTTGCGGAACTTCTGACGGAGAAAAAAATGATCGTCATAACCCTCATTTCCCCACTCACTCAATTTTACCGTTTTCATTTCCTTTTTCACTTCATCTATCATCCTACATTCATATTCAGCATTCCAAATAAAGTTAATCTAAGGAAGTACGATGGGCTAAAGGAATGGTATTACAAAGGTCAGTAGACCATCCGTTTGTTGTTAATCCAGAATGAAAAAATTAATCACGAAAGTCTTGCCCAGTCATTGACCTTCGTTTGTACATGCTTTAGAAACAAACGTATCAAAATACGCCCACACGAAGTACTTGCCTACCTGGAAAACCCGGCGCTCCTGCTATCGCGGGCATCTTCCCCTGATTCCGCTCTTCTTTCCCCTACAAATCCAGAAAGAGGAGTACACGTGCAAGCTGTGGCATGGAAGATGAACACAATGCGCGCTCTAGATATCACGACGAATGGTTTGCTTCATACGAAAATATATTTGTCGGATGTTTTCAAGCAAACAACCGAGATTTTAATTGTTTATAGCATGCTTCATTATTTATTATTTAATTCATATATGTTCATTTTATTTTTAAATTTTGCCGTGAGAAATCTTTTTGCCAAAGAGCAGGAATATGTTGGAAGGAATATACTTTGCCGGTTTTCATTTTAGGTTGCATTTTATTGAGAAATTATGTTATTTATTGTGAATGGCAATAATGTGAAATTAATTACCAAGAGTGTATGTAGTATATATCTTCTAATAAAGCCACCTCCTTAAGTTTCTTATATCACCCTTACGGACAAACAGATCCTTAATAATCTTTGTTCCTAACAGTGGCGTAGCGTCAGGGGACGCTGAGATGCTGAGCATCCCCGTATATAAGAACCTTAAATACTGTATTGATAATCTTACAAGTGGTCTGTTGAGCGAAACACGTTTTGTATTAATTTAAATTGATTTCCTATGATTGAATTCGGCGGGCTGTTGAAGCTGGCCTCCGATTGCTTGGAAGCTAAAATACTTCAGCGTCTGCCGCCAGATTGCGACGAGCAATGACGCATGCGCAGATGGCGAGGTTCCCCTCTCCTCTCTTCACCCCTGGCCCAGAGAAACCCGACTGCTTTACGCTAGCGTCTACTGCGGAAAGAAGCTCGTTTGTGCACAAGAGCGCAGCACACTTCAGGCGTTCAGTAAATTATCTTTCTCTCTCTCACTCGGGAGTCCCCGCTTGGTCATGGGTACAAACTGTAGAAATAGTGCCTGACTACTATTTCTTAATTAATATCCAAGAAATTGTATTATCTCTTAAATAGATTACATATTATTTAAGTCTGCAATGTATAAATTAACAAATGGTCTTATTGCCATTCGCGTATAAGAATTAAAGCTGAGACATTGTATAATTTGCTTTCAAGACATCGGCAGCCCTGACTGCTGTGAGGATTTTGTGGGAAGCGCCTACACCGTCGTAAGCAATCGAGATCGTGGAAGTAGTCCCAGTGTATCTGCCTTGTGTTGCGTTCGCCTGTTAGATGAAGTAGTTGATAGTGACATTTTGTGTGTTATTGTTGAACATCCCCAAACATGTGAGTCACGCTACGCCACTGGTTCCTAACCTGCACACTACGAGCTCTTGCGAATTTGATGGTATCCTTTTCCAGTTCTCTTTGAACCCGTTCGCTGATAAGAGAAGGATAAATTGTAAAAGCTGAAATAATTTTCGAATTGAAGCATTCATAGAATGTACTTTCACAAACAAATCTGAGTACCTGTCCTTCCGAAAGATTAAATAAGTTGTCAACTAACGTATGAGAAGGGATGATCTGACAGGGAGACGTGCTGGTTGGCATCCCTTGGTAAATGTTAATTTTTTGACGCAATTCTGGTTTATCTTTAACAAATTTGATTGTATGAATGAAAACTATATGTATTTGGCTACCTCATGTTTTTTATTCAAAAACATTTAACTGTCAAACTATTAGTGTCGTGAAATCATCAAGTCGAAGTGTACTAAGCAACCACAATTACGGAGATGGCACAGGCTTCAGCGTAAGTCGACCCTAGGCTGATGTAGATTGTAACACTATTTCCGTGAGTGTGGGAATAAGTCAATGTCAAATGAATTATTTTTCGTGTTTTATTTACACAAAGATATGCAAACAAGTGTCGCGATTTGGCATTCCGGTCCTCGCGACACACCACCGTGGGTAAGTGGCCCCAATCGTCACTTGCCAACGTGGGCTGCCCGAGGCTATACGAAAGCGAGCGTCTCGTACCTCGCCCCTCTTCTTTCGTTACCGCCTGAGGTGCCGCAGGCACGTGTCACGCCGTCACCTTCTCTAAAAGAAGGCTTCGCTAAGTGGTAAGTCACTTAATAAACGTGTGTGTCAGGTTTGGTGTTAAGGAACCCCCAACATTCTTTGTCTCTCTCCATTTTTACCACCGTCACTGGTGCAGCAAAATATGTATTTCTCTTCTCTTCGTTTGTTTTATATTCATTTAAAAATTGTATTCTCAAAATGCAGTGAGACAATTCCATAGCAATTAACATGTGCTGCGACCCTGTTCCGAGAGATAACGAGGGGAGACCTTGCTGGAATTGCGATTCATTAGGTGCTGTTCCGTGAAGCAATTGCAGCAGAGGTCTTGGGTTTTGCAACCAGCGCAGTACCCGGCCCTTTGCCAGTGCGCCCCAGCCACAAATATGATCAGAGGATGTGAAAGCTCCCTCCCAAAACAGGGCAGTTGTCCCACCCACAACACGCAGGTCAATCAGGTGGAAGGTTCCACATAACCTGCCCCGTGTTGCAGTACGTATTGTTAATTCCCCGCTTTGGGGGTGACAAAAAATCACCCCAGGAAGCCCTTCAGGACTTCCCTACAGTGATGAACACTGGAAGTTTCGGCAGGATGGACTGACTATCTGCGAGCAGCGCGTTACAGGAACCGCTCAACGTCTTCTACGCGACCATCAGGCAATCTTGGCAGGCAACGGGGGCGTTCCTTCGCGAATTCTTCTTCACGAAACCCTCCATTGCATCGCTCGAACGCGAACTTGGTAACTGTGCTCAGGAAGCGTACGAGTAGCTGAGAGCCTACGTGGAACGCATACATCACCCCACGCGTCAAATGCGCGAACTGGTCCCGGGTTATGGCGAGGAACCCACTGGTTCGAAGTTCGATAGACGCGTTAGGGATGTTTTTTATCCAGGTCTCCGGCAAGAGCTGAGAACGTTAGTCAGGAGGGCAAAATCAAAGTCATTTCCGAGGCCGTGAGGATGGCCTAAGAAGAGGGACGAGACGCTCGCCTTCTTATAGCCTCGGACAGCCGACGTTGACAAGTGACGAGCGGGGTCACTTACCCACGGTGGCGTGTCGCGAGAGCCGGAATGCCATATCGTGACACAAGTTTATCGCCGTTTGGTCTTGTAGAATAGTCCCACATTGGCAACTACAGCAACCTTTGTAGTTATGAAATTAACCCGGGTGTGCTCGCAATAGATCTACCAAGACCAAGCCACAACAATTTTATGTTCCTGAATTATTGCGATGCATTAGCCGTCTGATATTTCATCTATTCCTTCATTATGCTTTTCTGAGAACGCCTGGCCTTCTATTATTATCCTATCGATGAATCATTTCCCGTAAGCATGTTGAAACTTAATCGCTGCGCTGCGCGATATGTGTCAGATCCGTTACGTGCACTGACGCCTGTGCATTGTGAGCTCCTAGCGTAAGCGGTACGTGTCATGGCATTTTCAGCCATGTATATGACAAGAACCCATTCAGAAAATGTAATCATTTGTATTATCTAGGATCGAGTGTCACGATTTCTTCCCAAAGAGAAAGAAAATATGCAGGAGACGTCTGTAGGAAAATGAAAAAGAATGCGAACTTTCCAAAATGGAAAAAAAGACACAGAGTTTCTAAATATTTTTGTAAAAAATGTAAAATGTATGTTTGTTTAGAACACGCTAAAATGATTTATGGAAATTGTATTTAATATTATTTAATAAGATAATAAGATTTTTAATGATTTTTGCGTGTACTTTCTCAATTTTTACCTTTCTCTCCATAAGTGTTCAGACAAGGTTTCCGCAGAGTAGGATTCATTAACAATTGCATTGGGGGACATGTACAAACTAAATAAAATACGTGTTTCAGTAAATAGAACTGTAGATCTTTCGCGTTCACAAAAATTTGCAGCTATATCTGAGAGATACATTGCGGGCACTGGCGTGAGTCTACCTATTGCGGGAACTCCCGGGTTAAGTATTTAGAAATAAGTCTTCAATTTTATTCACACAATTCTTAACGTTTTTAAATACACGTGATACTCGTAGTTTTTGAAACATTTATTTAGAAATATCGTTTAATTGTTTCAAGTTTCATATCAATTAACTACGCAAATATAACTTTCTAAGTTCTAAAACATAATTTAGATCACGATTCCACCATCATCGCTCATGATGATGATGATGATGATGAAGCGCCTGTGGGAAGTTTGTTAGGTCGTGAAGGACACGTAACACAAAGCTAGGGCTTATGGAAACTAACTGATCGGTGTAGGAATCTAAGTGCCAATCTTGTGCGAATCAACCCCGGATTCCCCTACTACAAGAATATTGGTGCAAAAACACCTTTAAAACTAATTACATACAGAAGTGACGAAATAAACATTACGGATACATCAGTGCCTTGATTAATTCATCTGAATTGGTCATTTATATGAACGAAAGCATCTCATGCAAGTGTGCCTTCAGTTTTAGTATCGTTTCGTAGATTTTTATTTTTTATGTTTGTATTTGATATGGTACTATGTTGGCACATTGGCATAAAAAATGATTCAAATTTGGCGCCGTGGCGGGAGATTGGTTTTTAATAACAATCTTTGGCCTTTATTACCAGCTCAGAATTTGCATTTTAAACGTACCGGGTCGGAATTCCCTCGAAAACCGCGTGCTAGCTGCGAAGAGAGCAGGTATATAAAACTTGTCTTCTTTGCCTTTTGACGCCTTGCAGTGGACCTGGCGGGCCTACTTGTTAGTTCATCTCCCTTCGCCAGGTGGCAGTTCCTACCGGGCTCCGACGCAAAGCACTCGGGTACATAAAAGTTTATTTAGACACACTAGATCTCCGTTCTTTAACCTATGACAGCATTGTCGCCAAATTCAAACGCCGAAACAGGCACTTCACAGCACTTTTGTTTTTCGCACAGGGAAGAATTTGCAATGAGCGTGTATTAACGTTCCATGAGAGCAGGTTAAGCTCTCAAAGTTGGTACTAGTGTCGTCTTGCTTTGCTCCCCGCCAAAAGAGTAACCGCTGTTTGCGCGCGAAGCAGGCAGAAAGCGTCTGTCTGCAGACGAATTAACAAAAAGGGAACTTGCTTTCACGTGAGAAACACGTAAAAAGGTGAACTATTTATTCAATGGTTGCTTATTTCTTCATATTATCTTTTTAATAAGAGGGGTACATTGTGTCGAGCGAGCGTTTCTAGAATGTTCGCTTCGGCATAACCCAATTCATAGCTCTCCCAATCTGAATATAAAGCTATATTCGCTGCCTTAACACAGTATATTAGTTTTATTTTCTGTTTTGATATATAGAATATTTTTTTACATCTAAAAGTATAAATTATCTCAAATGAGAGATTGAAAAGCAGTACAGAAAGAAAATTATTTTAAATTATTATCTCATAATCTCGTAAACAAATAAATTGTATCTTATTAAATAAAATACTTCATTTATGTTTCCTGTTTAAATCAGGCAAGAATGGTAGAATGGTTTCTACTCAATACCTAGCCTATGTGACGATTGAGCAAGGTATCGTAATGTTAAATATATGGAAATGAAATTCCATTTATCTCACGAGATGACAGGAAACATTACACCGAGATGGATGAAAAATTCATGAATGTTTCGAAGAGACACACTATATATCCACAATATGTTAGATGCTCCAATACGTTAAACTAATAAAGAGGATAGGATATTTAGTTTCAAGAACGATCGGTTCTCGCCTCATCTTTAGTTCTCAGACGTTATAATGCAGTAATTTGCGAAACCCCTTTTTGATTATCCACACCCTCCATATTTGGAAATGGTTTCTGAAATAACTTTCACAGTATCGAGACTCCGAAAAAAAGAAGTGAAAGATTCGAAGAAAGAACTGCTTTTGGCCAAAACCACTCTGTCTCACTATGCTAAAAACCGCTCATTGCATGCGAGTGAATAAATCCTTCCCCGCGCGGAGACATAAAAGTGATGCACGAGGTCAAGTGATGACGTGAGCTTAGGGTAGGTGCGTGTGTACTGTGTACACGGCCGTCCAAACATTCCTGGGGATGAAGTGTACTTAGACGCTGGGGCGAGAACTCGAGGGCTCAAGGGTGCGAGGGAGCGAGGGTGCGAGATTACGAGGGCGTCAGGGATCGAGGATGCGAGGGAGCCGGGAAGGGACGTGAGGGGTGCGCAGCTATGCGGTGGAAGGGCGGGGGCGGGGGCGTGGCGGAGGCGGGGGGGGGCAGGGGCGGAACAGGGCGGAGCGCCGAAGACGCGTGAGCGTGTTACGCCGCTGGGGATCGCTCGTGAACGACGACGACGGCGGCGGCGGCGGCTGCGGCGTGCAAGCGGCGGCGGCAGTAGCAGCATCGGTGGCGGCGACGGCGGCGGCTGGGGCGGTGGCGTGGCATTGGTGGCGGCGCTGGCGGAGACGAAGGCGCGGCATCTGCCTGCAGCCGGGCAACAGAATATGAATAACTAACGCGCTCCTTCCTCACGTCCCTGGCGGCGCGCCTCCCGCCTCGTCCCCGCCCCTCTCCAACCTCCTCCTCGCCGCCCGGGCGGGGCCCCGCGCCTGCAGATGCCACGCCTGGCGCCGCCTGCGCGCCGCTTGCGCGCTGCCAACGGCGCTGGCTGCCGCCCGCTCTCCGCGCAGCCACTTCCACGCCCGCATAAAGCCACACCTCACTCGCGCCGCCTCGCTTCCGATCGTTTGCTTCCAAATCTTGAATGGTTTGCTTTCGTGCATTTTTCAGTTTACGTGAATACCTGCGCCCTGTACTAAAATGCCAATTTTACAACAGCAGTATGTTATTTATTTTTTTACCGTCTTTTATCAAATGCTTTTCATCTTCAACTTCGTTTATTTTCACTCTGGAATACTTGTTTTTGTATGCGATTTAAACATGATTCTTTCTCTTAATGGCAAGAATATTTGTAACTATGATTTAATATCCCCTCTACGTAAAATACATTAGGGAAAAATGATTATGTACTATTTATAAGAAATTATCGACAGAAAAAAACGCAAATGTGCTTCTGTTGGAGAGGTAATTATTGCCTGGCCAGGATTCAATAGATTTAAATCGAAAAAATAAATATTCGCAAATCATAATATAGGAAAAGGGCATGGACACCCACGACCATTATGCTGAAACACAAAGTAACATGGTGCATAACTCGGAAACGATACGTCTAGGAACTGGAAATAAGGTTTTCATGCCCCTAATGGGTTGTCAGAAAATTTAGAAGTAATGTTCTAATATGAAGATATTTTCAATTTCAAAATAATAATTTACAAAGCGTGGATTGTTTGTACGTGTTAAACTACTTCACTTAATTGATAGACACTATTTTAATACTCACTGCTGTATTCCTAGCCATCACTTCTGGCTTCAGATCCGCCACACTCTTGTTTCCTTTATTTTCCTTCCTATACCGTTTCCTTTTTTTTTGTATACGCTATGTCCCTATAGACCCGTCTGCTTGTGTGAAACTGTTTCCATTTTTCTTCCTTGTTTCTCATTACATTCACAGAGGCTTTTCGTATCAACAGTCCTCGCTGCATTTTTTCTTTGTCATTTGAACACCATGTGATAATAATAGGTCTCTATCTTCCTTCTGTACTGAAATTGTTACCTCTCTCATCCTAAAGATCAGATTCCTCGTCCCCACGGAAAATATATTCACGAATGTTTAGCAAATTTTCAAAAATTATACTTTTGTGAAATTATTTAATTATTTTCATCGAATGAGTTTTAAATTAGTTAATTAATCATGTAAATTCTTTTGAAGTCACAGCCTCATTATAAACCATCGCTTCCAAAAAATCGCCCATTGAATGATTTAAATGTGTATTCATACGCATTTAAACTACAAATTGACGGTTGAAGTAAAATTAAGTAACATAAACGCGTATTAACCTGCGTCAGTTGTCGAATCGATAGACTTTAAAAATTGGCACGAAACGGTCTCCATGGAAACAACACCATGTCCGTTATTAAGTTAAACATACAACGATTATTTTTTAAATATCTTTTCTGTTAATTTGTTTATTATGAAACGCATTACACAAAATTAAATTTGTTTTTAATATTGGATCCAGTGGCATGGGCGTTGCATCATTTACCGTCAGCAGATGCGTGCAGCATTTCACACTTTTCTTCTTTGATTTTCGCATTCGTAATCGTTTGCTTTATATGAAAATGTAAAGAAAGCTAATGTAATATACGTTTTCAAAAAATATTTTATTATAGAGTGTGACCATTTGAATTGGATCGCACTGTAGACTAAATACAATATACACCCGTGTAGTAGTCATAAAACAAATATTTCTTTACTTTTCTAAAATGTTATGTAACAGTATAATATCAAAATAAAGTCATGAGATATAATAATTTATTGAAATTCAATAAGAGCTTATAGTAACGCATCCATAAAAAGGGACAGGACAACGACAGGAAACGATTTGTATACATCGGAGTGAAATTATATTTGAATTGAAAGGGATTATAATTTTACTTTTACGATATTTTAGTACTAAATATTTCTTCATTTACAGAATAAATGTAAGTTTGTAAATTTGAAGATCATGATAGTCTGAAAAAATATATATTAATTTGTAAGGTACACCTGCAAAAAGTAAGGGGCTATTTGCCCCTCGCCCCCAGATAAGGCGCAACTTGAGTCTACTGACAGTTAAGAATGTGGCATGGAGTACAATTACACGTTCGCCAGAGGATAAAAAAAGTGTGACCTATTCAAAACAACACCTAGCTCTGAACCTGTACACTTAACTGCACTTTTCGCCCCTAACCAATATTAATATGTATCGCTATTGTATTATCACATATTTTTCTCCATTATTTATTCACTTTACCATTTTTATTTGCATTCGTATTCCCATTATACTCTTGTTTTCGTCCTCTTCGTTTCAAGAGATTCTTTTAGAGGGAATATCCATCACTGTGCCTTTGCCGCTCGAGACATTCCATTACAGGGCCGCCTGTATTCTCACACAACCTTCACACATTGCTTTGCTGTGTGCGCTCCGGAGTCATCCGCGCACCGCAATTCCCAGCGTATCCACCTACGAGTTCCTATCGCTGCTGCTCTCACCCCGCCTTCGGCGCCGCCGCCGCCGCCCCACCTCGCCACCGACTCGCACACTGCTGCTGCCGCCGCCGCCGTGCGGGCTATCAATCAGCAGCTATGACAGATCCGCTGCTCCTTCCAACTGCTCGCCTCTAAGAACTCCATCCCATTTGGCTGATGGAAGTTCTTACGGGCCACCGGGCCGGCCGTATCTGCATTCGGGATTCGATAAGGGGAACGCCGCCGCCTCAGCCGTTGCCGCCACTGCCGCCGCCGCCGCCGCGACCTCCACCGCCGCGAGCTATGAGAATATCCGTTTGCTCGAACGCCCGTGGTTCCCCCTAGCTCTTCCATCCTCGCCTCCCGCTCGCCCCGCCCCTCCCGTCGCTCTCAACGACCCCGCCCCATCGCCTGCCTGGCCCGCGCCGCTTCGCCCTTGTCGTCCGCCCGATCTACCGCCGCCACCGCCGCCTCCGCCGCCAGGCCGCCAGCTGCACGCGGGTCAATATTGCAGGTGTGGATCTCGAAACAATGAAAAATTCAGCGGCGGGCGGAAGGAGCGGTGTAATGGGTACTGGAGAAGCGCCCCCACCCGTGCAGAGATGCTTCAATTAATTTTGAAGCCTGTAGAGGTTTTAATGAAACGGGATTAACGCTGGGACGAACCGAGCGCGACGGGTGCTCGGGCGCGCCGTCGACGTTCTACGCGTCGGAGGAAGCACGCGCGGCGAAAGGTTGGCCCACAGTGAAGGAAGGGAGGGGTGAAGGCGAAGGCAAAGGAGCTGGCAATGCCGTGGTAGAAGATCGGACGGAAGAGAAGGACGAGAGCGAAAGCGAAAGTGTTCGCCGAGAGGTAGGAGAAGGGGCGGGAGCGGCGGCGCGGGCGGTAGCGTTGGCGGCGGCGGGGACGACGGCGGTGGTGACGGTGGGGGCGGCGGCGCGGCGGTCTCGGTAAGGCTGGTAGTGACGAAACGGAACTTGAAGATTTAGAGACTTATCTTCGTTTAAAACGGTTTTTTGTATGCGGCGACAAGGGAAGAGGAAGCTACTTTAGTGTCCAGGGTGAGAGAGTCCATCCCTGAATTCACTCAGTGAGATGGAGGATCATTGGGAAGAGAAATTCTCGCCCATGCAAGACAGATAAGAAAATACAATTTCTACGAGAGTAACAGAGATATGGATAAAAAATACGGAGGTAATGATGAAGCCTTCCTTGGTAAGTTTTGAGTAGAAGCATTATTGAAATTGATTAGAAATTTGATTTGAAAATGTCTAATTTTGGCTGAATTTTGGAGAAAATCGACTGAACGGTTTAGCCTCTAGCGTTGTTCACATACGGGCGGACAGACGGGCAGATAGACAGAGGGACGGACGGAAGGACAGACAGACGTTTTGTCGTCATTCGATTTGTCAGTATCAAGAACCTACAAAACATGGATTCTGGCTATACCACGTGCTAGAGGATTTTCTTCTGAATTTAGCAACTGGATTTATTCACTTTTTCGTTACCACGGTCCTGTAATAATTTTTCTGCCGGAATTTTTCGTTTCTTGGCGTAGCGTTACGTACCTTTCTCTCTACTCTGTAGCGAGAAAGTAAAAATATACAAGAACGTGTACATAGTTTTCTTCAATTATATATATATAAATATAAATAAATAAATATATATATATATATATATATATATATAGTCTGTGTGTGTTTCAGTCCAAAATGTCTTTGTGTGTTGGAGTTACTGAATCTGTATTGGGGTAATAGTGTTACCATACCTTACCAGCATTCTTGGCATGCTTTACTGTATGTGAGTTCGTACTTATTCATGGACAAATGTCAGTTAATATTAATAATAAACCGAGCGAAGTGTCTCAGGGCGTTGAATTCGCAGTTGGGAGGCTCCGATTCGATCCTCGGGCCAACCATCCTGACCGGGATTTTCGTGGTTTCCGTCGGTCACACAGGCGAATGTTGGCTTGGTTAAAATAAAGTCACGATCACCTCTAATAATTGATCTGTCTCCTCATAATTTATAATTCAAGGCTTAGCAACCTTTTCTTACCAAGGGATTCAGCCGAAAAGCTGATCCCCATGGTGACACACGTTAATCTCTCTCCGGGATAGAATATAACGGCTTCGGAAGAGGACATGTCGCGTGGTCAGAAAGGGCCGATATGTAAATTAATAATAATAAGAAGAAGAAGAAGAAGAAGAAGAAGAAACATCACGTATTCACTACCCAAAGCGGGAGACAGCTCTTTGACGAAGAACTACACGCGTATCACTTGTCTGCCAGTAATGTACAAACTTACAACTGCTGCCATAGCAGTTGTGTTGTGGCTGTGTTGACTTGAACTAAAAAAATCTGCTTATATAGAAACATTCCGTAATCTTTAATAGGTGTTCGCCCATGTGTACACCCAGAATTTGTATTTTGAATGGGGGGACTTTGGTGTTAAAACGTGTCGTATGCCTGGCTTATGTTGAAATAGACTGTCATTTTGTGTTTCGTTCGGTGAAAACCGTTAGCTACGGCCTCAATAGACGTAATGGAGGATTTTGGTTTGAATTAAAATTGTTGCAGGGAGATAGCTTTCACATTGTTCATGAAATTTGTTAACTCTGAATGGATTAATCGTTTGAACATTTTTGATAAAATTGGTAGAGAGCGGTAGGTCTAATACTTTCAATTACCAGTGGGATTGTCCATTATTTTCAGACTGGTAAAATGAAAGCACTTTTCGAAACAATAGGAAAATATTTGCATCGTAAGGAAGCATTAAATATTTCCGATAAAGCCACTATAGACAGTTTACTTAGTATTTTGATGCAGTCATTGTTAATACCGTCGATACTTCTTAATTTGAGAACTTAAATCACTAAGACAGATTCAGAAAGGAAAATGAATTTGATAGGAAGTGCGCAGTGGTGCAAAGTATTTTGTAAACGGGGTGTGGTTTGAAGCTGTTTTCTAAATGTACAGCAAAGATTTCTGATTTTCAAACATCAGAATAAATTGTTTGTGAGCCATAAAAAAAGTAATTTTCACTTTTTCTTTGGTGATTCTTTTAGAAGTAGACCAAAGGTGCCTTCAGTTAGGGTGGATTTCCGCAATTAATTTATTATAGTTCAATAAGCGTAATTTATCAAGTCATGTTTTATGAACATGTTATCGAATTAACTTTCTTCTTAAAATGTAGGTGAACCGTTGCAGATTAATTAGTTTTAAATAGGTTTATTACATTTAAGGGTATGAGTTTTTCTTTAGGTATTCAACAAGGTGTTGTCGAATGTGTGAATGACACAATCATCGCTTTAGAGACTTCTTCTATTTCATTGTCAAAGTTATTCCAGGTATTACGATATTTTGGGTACGAGCGATTGGAAAGCATTAACTTGGAATAATTATTCCAGTTGGTGTTTCCCTTTAATACATGAACGTTTCTTTTGTCATTTGGCATCGAAAGGGCGACCGATGACCAAAGGGCAATGGTCAGAGTCGAGCTACACTTTTGTAAATCGGAAAGTTAATGTTTTTCGTTAGGACAATATTCAGTGTATCTGGAATAACATTGGGGTTCGTTGCACAGAGAGAACTGATTTTTTTTTACCTTGCCAAGTTGATTTACAACCTCAAATATTATTCGCTCTATTAAAATCTTCTGTCGTGATTGTTAGGCTATTTACATTTCCATTATTAACATACTCAACAATTTGTAATGTTTTGTTTGGTAGTTTGTATGCAGCTATTACATTTATCGTTTTGGAGTTTACGATCATTTTCTTTCCAACCGATTCAAAGTTCATAGACACCGGAGTCGAGAACTGTTCATGCTTGACTTCCTTGGAAATAAAAATTGCAACGGAGCGGTAGGCAGAGAGTTCACAACGATAACGCTGTTCAAACAACGCACTCGTGGACCAACACAATTTATACGTTTTGCCATTCGTCCATTGCACATTGACTTGTATTGACAGTGTTATTTACATAGTTTGATTATGGTGAATTCGAATGTTGAAATGAATTATGTGAACTCGTATTATAGTTACGCACCTGGCTTTGCCGTTTTGTTTGCGCAATTATGATCGGAAAAACTGAATTGGCACTATAAATACTTGATTGCACTAATAGTTTGTCGAATGTGCTTTTTGCTGACGGGTGGCGTTTCCTGGAACGTGGAATTTATAACTGTGCAGATTACTGTTCGACATGACGCCCGCCCGCTATTACCATATCTCGTACGACCTTCCGCGGGCCGATTGGCCGTCCCGCTTACGTGCAAACGCTGTTGAGGATGAGGGATGACGTCTTGGGTTTGTGAAATACCTCGCAATCTTTTAACTAACCTTAACTACAAAGTGTGTTTTGAATGTTCAAAGAAGTTTTGACTAATTATCCCCTAAACTGTGGCGAGCGCTTTCAACGTCGGCGTGAACTTTGTGACACGTTATTTTCAATTATTTAAATAAGAGTTACAAAGGGCTGCATTTGTTTACAAACTTACCCATAATTCGAATTATTCGTTGTCAAAATAATCAGTTTCCATTATGTCGTAGGGTAGTGTAGTTTTTTGTTGTTGTTTGTTTTTAATTCTGGGCCTCAAAAAAATGTGCGCAGATAATCTCTTTCCCACAGGTCATATACAGCTTTTACTGTTTTTGACCAAATAAACAAATAGTATTTGTTCAAAAATCCATGAATTGTGGCATGTAATCTAAGATATAATCTCTCCGATAACAAACAACGGTTTTCATATTTATTCTCTCAGCAGTGACAGACATCTAGATTTTTAACTCTCATATGACTGCTGGAGATGTTGACCTGAAATCAGGTTCATTGATTACAAATAATTGATAAGATAAGCACGAGTCTTTTCAAAATGTATTGTAAATAGATACAAAGCAAATAAACTGCATTAGCACAGCTCTTGAGAAATTATTAGTAACCAATCTTCATTTGTCGTGTCATACCATCTGAAGTATAAGTGAAAATTTGTGATGGCACAGGCTTTTTCGTAGTAAATACATTTCTATTATTTTGAATCACGGCTAAGTTTCGGTTTTGCCCTCTCCCTTCCCAGTTCACATCTATCGGCGTCTAACAGAACTACAAGGCCTCCCGCGGATCCTACTGCACTCCTGGGGACACTTCTCCGTGAAGAGGTCCTTCGCGGTCCCCGAACATCACGCTAGGAGAGCACTTAGGCCCATCTCAGTTCTGTACTATTACACGCAGGGTGAGTCTGTTCATTAAAAAAACACCATTTTCTATATTAGAAGAAAAAAATGTTTCTTGTGTCATATTGCTGAAAAATGCTTCTTTCGTGCACGGCAGTTTTTTGACGATTTTTCTTTTATAATGTTCGGAAGGTTGGACTTAAGTTAATACAAACACTGAGATATATTTAAGTGCTATCGGAGAAAAATCTACTTTCTTCGGATACAAAGGATGAAAAACAAACTTTTTCTCAGCTTTTGGTTCCTATGTTTGAACTGAGAGTTTGAGAATATTCTAATAGGAGCAAAACGTACTGTTATAAATATATTCGAAGCAAAATTAGGAGTTGATTTTGCGCAAATGTCGTTTAAGTGTTACTGAAAGTGGGAAATTTTAATCTAATTGACGTACAAATGTCTTGAGATTTCTAGAAACTTCATAAGTGGCCTTATAGAGCATTTATTACCATAAATCAAATAAATTATGTAGTACACCGGTAATGTAAATTGACACCGGTAATGCAAATATATAGTGCGAAAATTGGTTGACAAAAAGACCTTCAAATTGACCTAGTTTTCGTTTTCGCTTCAAGTTTTTTCAGCCTGATACATGCAATAGAAGCTGAGAAAGATATACAATTTGAAAAACGCGTTCCTTATTGATCCTCTGCAATAGGCTGCCCTAGGGGGATGTTTTTTTGCGGGGGGGGCAATATACATTTTTTATTGTCCTTCATTGGAGTACCGTGATTATAGATTTGTTTTGGGGGTACTTCAGTCTTCGATGCTGTTCATTTAGCAGAAATTAGAATAAAGAGCAGATTTATTATTTAATGTCATAGTGCCGAACTACTTGGTAAAATAATAAATGTAGTATTACCTAAAAAGTACTTACGCCGTAGGTAGCGTGTGTCACATTCGGCCCTCACTGAGCGTCTGCGCTAGTCATATAATAGAGTTCCTTCAACATTAGTAATTCCAATAAGAAATTGAAACAACTACAGACTTCAGAAACTTGGAAGACATAAACGCCGACTAATGACAAACGAACTTTGAAAATAAGCTCTGCACTCACACTCTCGACATACTGTGGTTTAAATTAAATTAACTTGATCTGCTGAAATATTCTGAATTCAAGTTTGAAATCTGTTCAGATTACCTTATATATCATGTGATAATAGTACGCAAAGAAACAAAATTAGTGTATCTATATAAATTATAACGGTAATGGAATAAAATTGCAAGAGAACTGCATGTTCTACAAGGCTGCCCAATATCTCATTTGATTTCTTGATGACTCGAGATCTCAAGAAATCTATAAAATCCATCTCATGTGTCAGTTTCATTTCTCGTGAAATAGTTAAAATGCAAAGCACTTTCAGAGACGTTATTATTTAACAATGGAGCAATAATACATTTTTACTTTTTCGCTCATACGAAGGAACTTCTTAAGAAGAGAAAGTTATGTAATCGTGCGCCGGAAAACGGCGAATTTTCGACATAAAAACTCTCATTTACGGGCCCTGGTAATAAAAAAGAGGATAAATCCATTTGCTAAATTTAGAAAAAAATCCTCTAATACGTGGTGTTGCTAGAATACATGTTTTATTGATTCCTGATACCGAAAAATAGATTGACGGCGAAACGTCCGTCCGTCCGTCCATCTGTCTGTCCGTCCATTTTGTCTGTCTTTCCGTCTGTGGTCAACGCTAGCGGCTAAACCGATGTTCTCCAAAATTGATATTCCCCTATCGTTGTGGCTGATGTCGCGACTATTGGAATTTGAAACCGATATTTAATTTTGGAGAAGTATTTTACATGAAGCCCCTTGGACATCTTCAAACTTTTCAAAAAAATGGCTCCAAATTTTGTTATCAAATTTTGTTGTTGAATAATGTAAAGAACGTTTAAGAGAATAGTGTAGGTCTCGTTTTCGTTGAAATACCCGATCTTTCGAAAATTGTAAAAAATAGTTTTAAAACTACAATATTGATTATAGAGACTTTTGCCTCAGATAGTCTGTTGTACAAAATTAGCTCTTTAAATAAGGTCATGTATAATTGTTTGAAGAAAAGAGTAGCTTTAGCGTAATTTGCGCTTGAAATTTTCACAAATTTTGTTTCTCAAAAACCTCTCCACATTTTTTCTTTAAAATTTATCCACATATGTAATAAGGGTGGATTATAATATGAAACTAGTCCCATTTTCGGTTATTGGTATTTTTTCGAAAATTGCAAAATATTTCAAAACTACAAAATTTTAGATATAAATGTAAGATAGAGTACAACAATGTCTGTTGTACAAAATTAGCTCTTTACAAAACGTTATGTTCAATTTTTTGCAAAAGTTAGTAGTTTTCGCGTAATTTCTGTTTGAAATTAATTAAACATATGTGTCCCTCGTACATAACAACAACATTGTAATATTGCGAGAAAGTATGAGCTGTTGTAGCTCCACTAGTTTTAAATGTCACTTCTGCAAAAAAAAATATGAGCAGTACTTTAAACGGCGAACCACAGGCCTCTCGCGATCCTTCATGTTCTCACCCTTCTTCGAGCTTGGTATTGGGTTGATTTTGTTTTCCCATACACAAGGGGCGTCCACGAACGCAAAGGGCGGACAAGAGCCCCTGATTTGACCGCGGGCAAAGCGGCAATCTGAGACGCGAGCATTGGCAACGAGGTACACGAGGCTATGCGACGGGTGGCGAAATTTGATGAAGCTACACCAAATTTTGCCGAATGCTTCTATCTCTTAAACGATTCACAACAGCCACGTCGTATAGACACTACGGTAACATACATGAAACGGAATGCAGGGATCCACTCTCACGTGGAAATAGTTGTTTTAACCTCACATGCCAAGAGTTGGTTTTTTGTGATGAAGGTTACATGTAGCGGCTGGGTAGCTTAGGGCATCGACAGATATTACCGCAGTGCCTCTGACCGGGAAGTTCTAATGTTCGAGTCCCGACGGTGGCAGGATTTTTTGACACTAGCTAGATAAATACACCAAATTCAGTCGCTGTCTGGAGGAGAATTCTAGCGGCCGGCTGCCCTGATAAGTAGTTTTCCGTATTTTTTCCTGTCAATACCAGGCGAATGCTAGACAATTGATGTCACCGCAGTTCCCTAACACAAGCATCTCGGACCGCGCGTGACCTTTCCTTTCTCTTCCGTATCGTATCGTTGATGTTTACACACATTTACAGATACATCCACTTTACTACCATACACATCGGTTCACTAGTCTGGAGTTAGAAGCTTGTCCTGGCTGGGGCGATGTCCCGTTAGTAGAAGATGCCTGAATAAAAAAAACAGAAATCAGACGTGTAGGTCGGTGCCAAATCGTACAATTCAGCGAGCAAAGAACACGCCACCTCCCGCGATAAAACGTGCACCACAGTTACTAATAACAAAAGCAATTGGCGCGCCCAGGAACAACAATCAATCAGTCAATCTATATTACACATGTTATTGGTAGAAATAGACGCGCTTACTTCTAAGCTGCCAGTCTCTATGGCGTAGTGACAAGGCCAATGTTCCTCTGGTGTAAATCGTTACGCCTTACTGCTACGTGATTGTTTTCCTGGCCCTTGGATGGGTACAATTCTGACGTGAGCGGCGACGGAACTTCTGAAACTGCTGTCCGCTTTTGCGGGTACCCAATGTCCTCTGAAGTCCACAAGACAGCTGTGCACCTTTGAAATGCGCACTGCTTTCCAGTGACATTTATTCTGCGAGGAAAGAGGAAAATATTGGAAAATTCGTTAGCAAACTACTAATATTCTCTTCTTAGTACATTGAGATTCAAAAATTTAAAGGATTTTTTTTAACTTTTAGTGGAATTTAAAATTTCTTATAAGTACGACGAAAAAATTACTCAAAATTACTCTCATTTTTCCTCTTGAGAAAATGGTTCATTAAGATGGCATTTACGTTTTGAACAACATATATTCCCAAAATCTAGGGTAAGTTTTATACAATAATTTATAGATTACGTATGCTTAAATAATAACAAAATCAGAAAGTCTTCAGGAGATATATTTATTTACATGAACTCACATATTATGTTAATGTTTTACGTACTAGAACTATTCAAATTGCTTGTCTTTGACCTCGTCGGGCATGTACTACTTCCATTTAAACCGCAGCGACTCTTCGCATTTCCGCTGTAATGCATATTTAACCGCCTGACCAAAATCAATAATTGCACTGAATTAAATAGCATTTGTCGGAATAAGTATTAATTTATCCGTATGTTTGTAAAGTAATCAAGTCAGCGTTTCGAAATATACATTGTTGTATGTTAGTTAGTTAACAGATTTTTCTGTAAAGAAAATAGTGTAACTTTACGGCGCACTTTGTTAACTACACTTTTTGAAAACAAAAACAAGTATTGCTAAAACAGCATATACCTCCCGTATTATTTGTAACGTTTATGTAAAAGAAAATAAGTGGAACTCACAAAAGTGTTCTCAACTCACAAAAACATTTTCACATGGTGCGATTCGAACTCGAGTGCAAAATTTCTGCAAGCAGTCGTCTTGTCAGTTACAGCATCAAACGCTCCTTATCCAGGCCAGCTCTTCTGAGCATCAAAAAGGAAGTTGAAGTTTTATGATTTTCAAAATGTTAAAGTAATACTGGAAATCGGAATGCACTATTTTAAATTTTACTCTATTCCAGCAAAAAAATAAAGAAAAAATGTTGATTCATTAATGAAAAAAAATCGAAAATGTCCTAGGTCCTTCAAGGAAAGTACCCTAAAATATTAAATGATCCATTTCAAATTCGAGGGTTTGCGACATACCCAGATCCATAGGATAATATCCATTTTAATGAAAATCCTCTGTACGGTTTAAGCACCTGTCTTGCTCACATTTGGGCTGGGGTACAGACAGATGTTCTGAGAAAAAATTGCAGTTTTTCGGGGCAGTTTTTGGTATCAAGAACGCTGGACACGTAAATATTGACTCTATTACGTTCTTGAGAAAATTATATACTGCGTAGAAACAAGAAAAATTGCCTTTATCAGTATCATGGTGTTATTAAATTCCGGGTGTTACATAAAACTTGTTTTTATGTAAAAGGAAAACAACACCTTTTCTTGCGCCATAACGTATCTTCCTCTATGACACATGTTATGGCAGAAAATAATAACAATTCCCTGACTGTCGGATATTAGAGCTAATTTCCGATATATGCGATTTCACTACTTTTTGCCTTTGCCCTCTACCCTGACCTTTGTTTTTTTTCTTTGTTGCCACATAATATCGAATTCAAAATTAACGTATTGATCGCTTTTCAATTTTGTATACCATTTTTTTAGAAAATGATAATTACGTTATTATAACAATCAATAATTAATTAGTGTTATTATTTAATGTTATTATTAATGTACTTTTATTAATGTTAATTTTTTAATATATTGTATTTTTAGATTTTGTAAAACAATTTTTCTAAACCTAAAATGTATCAGTTGATTATAATGTGTACATAGAGTGAAAATAATGAAATTTATAAGACTAATGGCGTGTAGCAAAAAAAATGACGCTGTTGAAAACCACAAAAAATGTTAGAAAATTGCACTCACATTGCTCAAGAAAAACAAATAAAGTTATCGCGTAACACTTCAAAGTTATATAATCAAAACGGTCTTCATGAATACATGAACACTACAATCTATAGTTTACATTTCTACATAACATAACAACAGTTCTTTACATACCAAGAATAGCAGAAGAGTTGCAGTTCCATAATGCAACACTTAGCAAATACTAAGTAGCGGATGCTGTCATACGAGTCGGATGCATCGTAAGCATTATGTAAGAAAATGTTCTCTGTATGCGCATTGTGAGAATAGACGGAATGGCATGATGAAATATTAGCATTTGTCAGTCAAAATCGAAAGGTTACATTGGTGTTTTAATTTTTCTCGTTTTCCTGGGTACATACTGAAACCTCTTGTGGTGGGATATTGCATAGTTTTCTATTACTTTTTGCGTGCATTGGAAATTGGTAATACAGTTTTTACTTTCCCATATACGAACATATAGTATACGGAGTAATATACGTAGTATAGGGAAAGTTACTGTGGAAAATCGATTTCGAGATTTCAACTGAAATACACATTTTGGGGTCCCTTGATACCGAAAAAGTGTTCTTTATTTAAAACATCCGTCCGTCCGTCTGTCTGTCTGTCGTCTACAGATAATCTTCTCCCCCATACGTCACATACAGTTTTTACTATTTTTTTCACCAAATAAATCTAAAATCTATATGTACGTCTGTCTGTCTGTCTCTGTCTGTCTGTCTCTGTCTGTCTGTCTCTGTCGGTCTGTCTCTGTCGGTCTGTCTCTGTCGGTCTGTCTCTGTCGGTCTGTCTCTGTCGGTCTGTCTCTGTCGGTCTGTCTCTGTCGGTCTGTCTCTGTCGGTCTGTCTCTGTCGGTCTGTCTCTGTCGGTCTGTCTCTGTCGGTCTGTCTCTGTCGGTCTGTCTCTGTCGGTCTGTCTCTGTCGGTCTGTCTCTGTCGGTCTGTCTCTGTCGGTCTGTCTCTGTCGGTCTGTCTCTGTCGGTCTGTCTCTGTCGGTCTGTCTCTGTCGGTCTGTCTCTGTCGGTCTGTCTCTGTCGGTCTGTCTCTGTCGGTCTGTCTCTGTCGGTCTGTCTCTGTCGGTCTGTCTCTGTCGGTCTGTCTCTGTCGGTCTGTCTCTGTCGGTCTGTCTCTGTCGGTCTGTCTCTGTCGGTCTGTCTCTGTCGGTCTGTCTCTGTCGGTCTGTCTCTGTCGGTCTGTCTCTGTCGGTCTGTCTCTGTCGGTCTGTCTCTGTCGGTCTGTCTCTGTCGGTCTGTCTCTGTCTGTTTCTCTCTGTCTGTCTCTATCTGTCTGTCTGTCTCTGCCTATCTGTTTGTCTCTGTCTGTCTGTCTTTGTCCTTGAACAGGACTACCGCCTAAACCATACGTAGGATCTTTTCCAAAATTGATATTCCCCAGTCGATCTGTCTCACTTCGAGGCGTTGCGATTTTCAGAAACTTTCTTCAAAATTTTGGGGTACTTTACATGAAGCATCTCTGACATTTTCAAACTTTTCTCAAAAACAGCTCCATATTTATTCTTTAAATTTCTTGTAAGAATAGAATAAAATACACCTATAAAAGTAGTGTAGGTCCAATTTTCACGGTCAACTGAATTTTGTTGCAAAAGTTCGATTTTTTCCCGCGTCTTCCTACAACTACAACATTGAAGATAGATATTTTTTTCTTCAAATAAATTTATTCTCCATAGTGAGTTCTTTCATTAGAATATTTACATCTTTTGGAAAATGTAGTAATTTTTGCACAATATTGCGTGCAATATGTGCAATTTTTAATAATTACAAAAACAACATTTTTGCAAAAACGGCTTCAAATTTTTTCTTTAACTTTTCGTTGGTATGGTGCCTAATGTACTCTGAAATGACATAAACATCAGTTTGCTCTATTCTTTTTTCAAAAATTACAAAAATGTATTTTTTTCTTGTCTCTCACTTGTCTCTCGTTAATATTTACATTAGATAAGATTTGTTTGCGTTATTATATTTATGGGTACATGTGCTTTAAATAATGTCATATAAAGTTTCTCGAAAACTCAACCGTCTTCTGCAAAAACTAGCTCAAAATTCCGCCTTTTCAGAAACTCTCTAACGCCGTTTTCTCAAAAATGGCTCTAAACATTTTCTTCAAACTATTGGAACGGATAGTGCTAACTTGTACTCTTTAATATGACGTAAAGTTCAATTTGGGGCATTTCTTTGTTTTTTCAAAAGTTACACAAAAGTAATTTTTGAAAGATTTCTTACACCGTCAATATGCAATTTCCAGCAATTTGTAAACACTATTGCATTTGTGAGTTAAAGTGCTTCAAATTATTTTAATAAAGTTTTTCGAAAACTCAAAAATTATTTGTGAAAAAGAGCTTCAAATTTCGCATTTACAGAAGCGTTTAAAACGCCATTTTCTTAAAAACGGCTCCAAATTTTTCAAAGAAAATTGGCATTTAGGACGAAATTTTACTACTCTTTCATCTTCTTAAAATAATATTTCCGTTTTACTATTAGGAAACGGAAAAATTAAGAAAATGTTTAAAAAATGTACTTTGGGTGGTTATAGATTGACGCTGGCAAGGAGTATGCGTCCAGGAAAAGTCGGAATATTTAGACGTGACCAAAATAAATAGGAAACAAAGTACGGGACCGTCTGTGTCATTCTGTAGCACCAATTTAAAATATCTCTCACACCATTAATATGCACATTTCCAGCGAATTGTATACATTACTGCATTGTGTGCGGATGCGCTTTAAATGGCTTTAAATGTAGTTTTTCGATAATACAAAAGATTCCTGTGAAAAGAGGGTTTCAAACTTCGCATTTACACGAGAGCTTTATCGATTTTTTCTTAAAACTTCCCAGATATTTCAAAGAAAATGTGCATATAAGATGAGGTTTTACTCTTTTTAATATTCTAAAAGTATTATTTCGAATCTACCATTACAAACTGAAAATTGATAAATTTCAAAAAATGTATTTTGGGCGGCGACATGGCACCTAGCAAGAGGATTGAGCAAGAACGTAAAGCTTGCCCAGACGAAAGAATTCAGAAAACTAAGTAGTGCGAGAAAGTCTGTGCCATCGTGTTGCAACAGTAGTTTTGTTTTCAATTAAATTTAAAAAATGTGAATACAATCACACAGTGAACTATTATCAATTCTTACCTTAGAAACACTCTTTCCATATCGCCAAAATAATGCGAACATACATGCTAATAAAAAAGTTTAGTATTCATTGTGTGCATACATGTTGTGGCCCATGATATTGAAACTAGTTACTAAACTCACAACATTTTCACATCTATCTACAACATTTTTCATTTACTCGACAATGTTACGAAACAAAATGAATAAAACGTGAAACATTGAGTTATGCTCTAAAGCAGATTTGTATTATTTGAACGGAATTCTGATTCATTGAAATAAAAAAAATCTTCAGCAAATATATTTTCCTTCGTTCTTTTTTAGAGATTCTTCTGCGTGAAACTATTGGGAAATATTCTGCCAACATATCATGCGAAGTCGTGTTTCGAATTAATTCCATATTGGTTGGTATTGATTAACACTCCCAAGCTGTACCTTATTTAACCTCTGGAAAGCTGTCAGATGTGCTTGTATAATGCTTAGCAATACTTCAATTGCCCTCAAAAATATTCTATCTGCAGTTTATTACAACTAAAATGTTAGAACATTTATATTTATTTGTCAAAAAAAACAGTAAAAAACTGTATATGACGTGTGGGGAAAGAAATTTATCTGCGCACATTTTCTTGAGGGCCAGAATTTTATCAATTAGAATCATCACATCAATTTTATCAATTAGAATCATAACATCAATTAGAATTAGAGAGAATTCTAACTAGGAATTTCAATGTAAACTCGTAAACTTGCCATTTATTCTTCCGAACGTTTCTGAAAAATGTTGAGATGTAGTGTACATTAAAATGAGTGGTACCGCAACAGCAAGATACTTTCACGTATTATTGATGACGTTTGCGTAATATTACAGTAATGCATCTTCCATCTCACTCGACATTTCAGCCATCATTTCAAAAATCCCAAAGAATACAAAGAGCAAGAGGTTCGAAAACTACATCTTTCATTTTTAACTTAAAAATTTAAATAAAACTGTCTTCCTGCCTCTCAATTAAGTGTACTAAGCTATATTCTTAGTACAAGTGGAAACAAGAAATAAAATTATTTACTCAGGCCAGGAGTCGAATCCGAGCGTTACAGATGACAAGCGTAAACAGTTGTGCTAGGTAATGACACGAACTTTCGGTACTAGTTAGGTTGCCTTATCTTTTGCCTCTGTCCCAACCTCTTCCCAGCTGCCATCTGTTGGTGGCATCCGCCAGATTATTTGTGGAAATCCATTTTGGTGAAAATCTCGTGTACAATTCTGTGTACGAGAAAAACAATTTTTTTGGTTTCAAGAACTAAAAAAGTTAGATTCTGACTATATTGCGTACTTTAAGAAACAAAATATTTGCATCGTATAGGAACCAGAAAAATCTATTTTTTATATCAGGGATCAATAATGCTCGTTGTTCTGTCGAGCAATGGACGCTTTTTCCTGCCACAAATGCGTACTTTCCTTACTACGTAATAGATACAAGAAAGTACAAATCTCCCTACTTCATACGACTTCACCTTTAATGCTAACTTAAAAATGACTAGCCGAGGTCATGAATCTGAAGTATATATCTGCTCATTTTGCATGTTGCATCTTGACTGGCTGGTCTCGCTTCATACATAAAAGCTCCGCCACCGCGAATACATTTATAACGCCACCTACGAGAGACCTCTCATCTGGGTGAATGTCGCGAGCATGTAGTCGCACATCGTCCCACTAACCTAAGTGCACCAGTCCACGAGCACGCGTTTCGCCGTACTTCATCCTCATAAGACGGGTTTACGAGTTATTGCGCGGAGTCTACTCATCCACATTTACTCCCCCTCTCTCCCTCTCCCTCCGCCCGCTCAAGCGCACAGGCCACTTTTGAATGTATGAAAGTCATCCCTCGCCCCCGCCCACAACCTCTCTCCTCGCGCAGCTCGCAGTCATCTGCGCACGTCCTCTCTTCCTTTCACATCTGGCACACGTGAACGCGCTTACGCCTTTTGCGTGCGTTAATGCCCGCGCGCCACAACGCCGTGCGCCACACATGAATGCTCGCCACGTAAAGCGGAGGCGTGAGCGCGCTCTCCGATTCCCGCGCTCATGTCTGCGCCCGCGTGGCGGTGCGCTTGCGTTCTAGCCACTGCCACTCGGGTGCACGAGGGGGCGATGTAAGTGGCACGCTTTATGAGACTATCGGATTTGGTATAAATGCCTTGTCGCAAAACGGGATAGCTAGGCGAGTGAACTGGTATGTGGAGTGAATAAGTGCGTATTGATTGCGGCGCTGAGGTCATTGTTCCCCTCAGAGTAGCGCTTGATACATCCGGAAGGTAGTAATGTTTCTCTCCTTGTTGAAACGTGATATTCGAAGGCGAACTGCACGTCGGCTTTCGGGGGTTTTCTCTTCCCGGTATCTTCTTCAGAGGGGCTCCGCCCCGGCCTGGACAAGCTCTAAGCTCTCGACTGGTCTTTCGTCATGTTCGGTAAAGTAGTGAGTGAAAGTGTGTGTGTGTGTGTGTGTGTGTGTGTGTGTGTGTATTGAGAAAAAAAGGGGATGAGGATGAGAAAAGCAAAAAATCACGAGCGGTTTTCGACCCATTTGAGGGACGTAATACTCCCAAATTCACCTGGTATTTAGTGGAGAAACCAGGAAAATATCACCGATCATAGAAGCTGGCCCGTAGAGTTCTCCCCCAGTCAAAGTAAACATTACATGGCGTGTTTACTTCCTTTCATACTACCTTCGAAGTTTATTGAGTTATTTTGTCACGCTGCAGGAAAAAAACGGCTATTTTTCACAGAATCACACGTTTGGTGGTTCCCTGTTACCGACAAGGGAATAAACCTGGTTCATGTATCCTGTAAATTGCGTCTTCTAACACGTGTTTTGGAACCCGCGCGTTTGTGGGTCCTTTGTATATGGAAAAATGTTTACGGCTAAACGTTTCCGTCTGTCCGTTTGACCGTCTGTTCACAACGCTAGCAGCTAAACAATAGGCAAAATTCGTATTCCCCGAATGACTGGATCATTCGGGGATCAATCGGCACTTCTGGACTAGAGGATCGGGACTTGAGGCCGGCCTATCAGTCTTGGCGGCTATCAGGCTTCGGGGTTCTTTTCGTCGATTAAATAAACGCGATAAAATACACAAAATCCTCAAATTCGCACAAAGCTTTTTAGGATTGCTTTTGCACCCTGAATAAGCATCCGACGTTATTTTTCCTACATTATGTAACGTTAAGTCTTTTTATCACAAATATTACGTTTTTATCACATTCAGGCACTAATGCACTTCATAAGTTGTCACAGAAAGAATTATTTTTATTATGATTTCCAGATTAGTTCCGTAATTTGATGTCCTGTAGCAATATCGCAACCCTATATAATCCCCTCACTCTAGAGCCGGTAAGACACAATGCAAGTTTTGAAGAGTAAAGACAATTTCTTGTGGTTTGTTCGCTGGTCTGAGTTGTGTTTCGCCTACTGGTGAAAAGAGACGTTTGTCTTCATAAGTGTTCTGTAGTGAGTAACACTGTATTTAACACATATTTCAATAAGAAAGATTATTCATCACATTGTTCATGGGTATTGGTCCATAAACGAAGACAATGTTATCTCAGTTGGCCAACGTTTCGGTGTTTTATTTCTCCAACGTCAGGGATGAATAAATTAACAACACGGTAAGAGCAATGTATAAACTCTAAATATTAACAAGTGTGCTGGAAGCACACGTTAGACCTACCTCAGATGAAAATAAGGTTGATTTCGTGTATAAATATTATAAAAGTAAATTAATGTAGTTTTCACAATTCTGTTGGTATAAAAACTCAAGTTATGTAAATGACTTGATTGATCGATTTTTGTTCTCATGTCTTCACAATTTCACTTTTTAATAATTTTATCTTTAGAAATGAACAATTCAGTTTCAGTAGTAACGAAAATGAAAATAATTCAGTTTCATTTACGTAACGTATAAATAGCGATGTTGGATCAGCGATTCAACCATTAGAGACTCAGAATCATAGAGATTCGTTCCTGACCTCAAATGAGTTGGATCCCTAAGCCCCGGACACTTCAGTTTTCGCTCAGCAGACGAGCAAGGTGCCAGACCGAGGCAACAGCAATAATTTCAACGTCTCAATTCAAATTTGTGTTACTGCGCAAAGCGAGATAGGGCTATGAGGCTACGGTGTTACAAGTTATAAAGTAAATGTTCAAAACAACTTAAAAGTTGTGTAAGATCAAGCGATACATCAATAAACTAAAGTTACCAAACTCTATTGCACTTTTTTACCACTATCATTTACAGTAACCCTCTTCCAGTTGCGGTTGATGTGATGTTAATATTGCAGAAACTGAACTAAAAATTACTTGTTAAGTTCGTGAAAAAAGCCACTTCATAAACTGGCCACTACATCTGTTGCCCCGTCCTCCCTCTGGAAAATCCCGGTTGCGCTATTGTGTATTGATTAAATATGTAGAACTCTACCTAAAAATTTACAAGCAAGCCGCGTCAAAACCAGATACAACTATAGAATCCCTTTTCGTTTATCACCCTTCAACTTTTGAAACGTTCCATCCACAAACAACATTCCAAATTGCACATTCGCCTCAATAACAACACCCAACCTATATCGAAGTAAATTTTATCAACCCTACCATAACCAACCAGTAACAAACAACACAAACCTCACTAATAACAACATTGTAACATACATTCGTTAATTAATTTGATTGCAATACATATAAAATATAATTAACTGAATTATTCTCAAAATGTTCAACAACATATAAAGCTCATTTTCATCAAATGTCAATAGCAATTATGGGAGCAGAAAGCACTAATAATGAAATAAATCCTGCAATTCTAATGTCAATAACGTCGAAAAATTATCACTCTTTCTATATGACATTTCATTTCACCATTAAATATCCGGTACTATTATAATAATCTTAGATCGAACAGACTGGTCTCAGAAGGAAGCAAAGTTTGAATCTTCATAAAAAACTCAAATATTCAAAGTAACTCATCCATAATATCCCCACGACCTCCATGCCCCCCGAAATAGAAATAATGGCCATTATATTTCCCCCAAATATTAGAATTATAATGCTCATAGTTGCTTGTGAACATTTGAAACCAAAAACTCTCAATACAAATTTTACTGAATTATTCCAACAAAACTATTCCAATTTTATATATATTCGTAGATTTTTAATTAATGCTAACAATTGAAAACTGATACTTAAATGGTTTTTTGAGTCTGGCCTAAAATGATTGGCCCTCCTGAAATAATTTCTGGATTCGCGATTCACCACTCTATTCCCACATTCAAACTGTATTCAGATCATCCTCCAGTCATCATTTCCAGCGAACACCTCACATACCCATTCAAACATTGAACACACATTAACTAGGAAATGTTTAAAAGATGAATCCTTAACACCCTACTATTCAAACATTTTCAATACACCATTAGATACAGAACGAGCAATCTCATATCCAAATTACCAAAAAATTAACGCTGTTAACTGCCTGTGATAAAAAGCCTCATTTTACCATTAAATCAATCAACAAATTATTATCCAAATCCAAACATGACTATAGTTTGCACCACAAGAAGGCTACGCAATATCACAAAGTTGCCAAAATTTAAAACAAGGTAAATCAATAAACCTGCGTAATTAAGAAAGCAATAATTGATTATAACACAATAATTAAATCCTCCAGTCCAATAAATAACTTACTTTGGCTGTTCACCAAAAAATCCTGAAAGTAACAATCGTTCCACTCTTAAATACGTAATTAGGAGAATAATACGTATTCACAGAGAAAGCAGAAATCTTGGCGGTTTACTTTGCCCAATCGGTCACCCCAGCACACATGCACCGTGATCATGTGATTATACCACAATTAGCATCAATACCGAATTTTAACGAACCATGCAAAATTAAATACACTTCATCAAATGAAATTCCGTTCCAAAACATTCTAATAGTACTAAGCTGTTATTAACAGAGATATTACGAACAGAAACCCGGGTGATTAAATGGCACAGAACATCAAATAAATGTTTTAATTCTATCGAGATTTCGAGTTTCTGTACATATTTATTAACTCGTGCTATGGAACCATACATCTAAATTGGTTCAGAAAGGTCTAAAAGTGTCTGGTATTGTAGATTACAGCATAAGAAACAACTTCTGATAACGTACTATTTATTACTCTTTTTTCCCAAAGTATATTTGTGATGCCAGGAATGAAGACTGATCTTACGTTTCTAATCGACAAGAACATATTTGTTTACGTATAGCTTTGGTATTGGCCTAAAAATCCTTCCCTAAACAACTCACGAACTACTAAATTGACAAGGAATCGGAATGATAAGGACCAGGTAGAAGATTAGATCCTACATTCCACTCGACTATTATTTCACTTCAGTAAAATATCATTGACATCGATGATGTTACAAAGATATTCGATAAAGAGAAATGCCAGGAAATAGATTTCAATTAATACAATATGATTTATTTGCGTAAAAATCAGTAAAAAACTTGGTGTGACGTATAAGAGCGAAGTATTAATCTGCGCAGGTTTATATGAGCTCAAAATCCTTCTGATTTGCATCTTCAATATCCTCGCACCGGGAGAGGTGGCTCAGTGCATCAAATGATGTCACTGCAGTGCCTCTAACTGGGATGTCCTCGGTTCGAGTCCCAACGGCGGCAGGATTCTCGACACTAGCTTGTCAGTTAGGTCGAATTCATTCGCTGTCGGGAGGAGAATTCTAGCGACCGGCTGCTCTGATCGGTAGTTTTCCGTGGTTTCTCCGGTTAACACCAGGCGAATGCTGGAGCAGTACCCTAACAAACGGGAAACGAACGGCGCGCGATCTTCCTTCCTCTTCCTTGTCCTATTCTCACCCCTTACACACACACACACACACATACACTGACAATCACTACACTACCACACATGCAGGGATACCGGTCGGGGGTTTAGAACTTGTCACGACTGGGGCGATGCCCCGCTGGTCGGAGATACCTGGTTGTTAAAAACCCCGCTAGCCGACGGTAGGTCGGCGCCGGGTCTCGCCGTCCGGTGGAGGAACATCACAGTCATCTCCCGATGAAAAACATACAGTACACTTACAGGACTAATGATCATGGCGAGCCCGAAATCACTAACAATCAATGAATTCTATATCCTCGTCTGCTCCGTACATCTTCAACATAATTAATTATCAACATGTTTCATTGAATCTACTAAGATATATGTAACACGAGAATAGTTATTTCATTTTATAGTTAATTTCATTTTCACGTTAGAGTTCAGCAAGATTATGTTACTTCAAGAACTGAATGTTCAAGTCAACAACAATAAATAAAGTGCTTATGTAATATTATTGTTACATAATCAACTTTTATAGTACTTTATTCAATTTATATTTATCCATTAAAAATTAGACAATACAACTAATGTTTCCAGATCTGAACATCTCATCAGAATTGACATCCTACTATCGGTATTCTGAAGTTCTAAAATTCACTGGTTACTATTTTGTTTTCAATGTATTGTCAATGTCAGTTACACCAACAAAGAGGACTAGAAATATTAGTTTGATTTATTTCTATTGAAAAAAGTAAAAACTCTAAACGATGTATTGAAGAGAAGTATAAATCTTCGCACGTTTCCTTGATCTCCAGAATATTTTCTTCACGCTTTTTACAAGACACTGTTGAATGATGAATGTAAGTAGCAAAAACGCGGGGTAAGCAACATTTAAAAACTAGACACTTTTCGCTCCCGAGTTATAGAACACTCATTTTCGCCGGTAAACAAACTACAGATTTAATTTTATTATACTCCTAAGAATGTTATAACGCAACCCTGGCTCTACTCCCACTGGAACAAGCACAAATAGGGCTCGACAAAATATGCACATAGTGAAGTTACATTTATGTCTAGAAGCAAAACAAGGTGCCATCACAACATTTCCTTAATGGATCAGAAAAGTCAGTGGAAAATTTGATAGGGATGGAGGCCACTAACACTGTAGCTGAAATGCTTTAAATGTTGCAGTTTTAAAATAAACCTGTAACATTTAACAAGTTTAAAATTACATCGTACAAATGTGAACTAATAAATTAAATATCATTGTAAAAAAATATTTTTCGTTTCGATTGTCAATACAGTCTCTGCGTGTATAACGATATGCAGCAGAAAATATTTTACTTCTCACTTAAACTTGTGTATCTATTTTGTTTAATATCAACTGATGTGTGTTGTACAGAAACGCACATGTGTTATATGTAGATTTCTTGTCGTGAGGTGATGACACTGACACATGAATACGTTTCCTAGGACGTGTTTGTAATTATAGATATCAGCATTGCATGAGTGTCTGTCCCCGCCTTTTAAGTATGTCAGTTTTGACAAAAACTACATATTCATATATAAAAGGCAAGGCAATGGTATGATTTCAAGCTCAATGAGGAAAGGCTTGCAGAAATCAAGTGGATAGATTCTCATTATTCCTACCCTTTTCTGCAATCTGAAAATCTGGCTACCGCAGGATGTATTTTCCCAAAATATTTTTCCAATTGTGTATTTTTCCAAATGTATTTTTCCAAAAGTTTTTTAGACAACTAATTCTTTATTTCAAACCGAATCTGATATCTCACTACTTATTATTTCGTTTTTGTGAATAATATTGTTTAATCTGCAAACAGAACTGCTATTGCATTTCTAATTGATGAGAGCATATCGTAAAACGTAAGGGAGGACAGGGCCTAAGATAGTACCATAGGGGATTCGATGTTCCAATGGCAAAGAATACGGAAGATGAATACATAATGTTCTTTCGTAGCAATATGTTATTCCTGCTCTTTGCAATCGATATTTAAGGTACGAGGATATCCAATTGGGGGCAGCATTACGAACTCCAAATTAATACAATTTTGAAAGCACAAATATTATGGTCAATGATGTCAAAACTTCTTAAAAACCTAAAAACCTCAACCTGTGAATAATTTAAATTTGATTTATATACTCTATTAAACCGCTTAAGTGTAAATATCACTTATTTTCTTTTAAATTTTATTTCTAATCAAAAGTACGTACAATCAGTTTCATTGAATAAATCTTTTATTTTCATCTGACCTACACCTTCTCAACTTAAGCTCAAAATGCACAAAACCACTCGTCTCACTAAAAATCAATTCAACCCCGAACCCTGACGTCATCACCTGAATATTTACTTACTCCTCTTTCAGTGGCATGCCGCCTGTCCGCGCACGTCCGCTCATCGGCCTTCGCTCGCAGACCCCCTTCACCCTCAGAACCACGTTCCCGGCGGCCACATTCCCACGTCGCGGCGAATCGCGTCACGCGACGTTTTTGCAGCCCTTCATGCACTCCTCGCGAAATCCCATCCCCTCCCAGTGCATCCCACCCCATCCCTTCCCATCCCACCCATCCCAGCCGCGGCCAGCAAGCACTGCGCCGCCGCTCGATTTCACGCGCGCGCAGCACGCATGTCTGCATGCATGACCTCATGTAGAAAACGCTCGACCGCTCAGCTGCACGTTTTGCAATATTTCACGCGCATTCTACCACGTACGCTGCCTGTTGAAAAAAAGACAGAGAGGAAAAGTACGCGAGCACGCGTGCGCGCGCCCACCAGCCGCCCGCCGGCCGTTCAGTCCCAAGGCTCCGGAGTCCCGTCCTGGCCACCACGCACGACAGTGCGCGCTGCACGCCGATCCGTTGGCGCCCGACGACTTGTTCGCACGCTCGCGTCAGCAACACAAAACGCTCGAGCGGGGGACCGTACGTCCCCCTGCGCGCCCATTCGCTCTCCCACCATCCGTTCGCCCACCCGCCCGTCACCCGTTCGCCGGCCCGCCCGCCACCCGTTCGCCGGCCCGCTCGCCACCCGTTCGTCCGCCCGCCCGCCCGCCCGTTCGCCCGCCCGCCCGCCCGCCCGCCCGCCCGCCCGCCCGTTCGCCCGCTCGCCCGTTCGCCCGTTCGCCCGCCCGCCCGTTCGCCCGCCCGTTCGCCCGCCCGCCCGTTCGCCCGCCCGCCCGTTCGCCCGCCCGCCCGTTCGCCCGCCCGCCCGTTCGCCCGCCCGCCCGTTCGCCCGCCCGCCCGTTCGCCCGCCCGCCCGTTCGCCCGCCCGCCCGTTCGCCCGCCCGCCCGTTCGCCCGCCCGCCCGTTCGCCCGCCCGCCCCGTTCGCCCGCCCGCCCGTTCGCCCGCCCGCCCGTTCGCCCGTTCGCCCGCCCGTTCGCCCGCCCGTTCGCCCCGCCCGTTCGCCCGCCCGTTCGCCCGCCCGTTCGCCCGCCCGCCCGCCCGCCCGCCCGCCCGTTCGCCCGCCCGTTCGCCCGCCCGTTCGCCCGCCCGTTCGCCCGCCCGTTCGCCCGCCCGCCCGCCCGCCCGCCCGCCCGCCCGCCCGCCCGCCCGCCCCGCCCGCCCGCCCGCCCGCCCGCCCGTTCGCCCGCCCGCCCGCCACCCGTTCGCCCGCCCGCCACCCGTTCGCCCGCCCGTCCTCGTTCGTACGCTCGTCCCCCGTTCGCCCGTTCGCCAGCCCGTTCGCCAGCCCGTTCGCCCGTTAGCCAGGCCCGTTCACCTGCCCGCCAGCGGCCTTGCGGTCATCTCGGGTCGGGATAGAGCGCGGGGTCCTCTGGAGAGCCTAACGGTTATTGTAGTTTAATTGAGGCTAACGTTTCCCGCGTTGATGTTTCGCCTAAATATTTCAATTTCCAGGCGTGCTGAATGATTTACCGGGTGGAAGTGTTACTAAGCCTTGTGGGATATGTATGCATATATGATGTTGGGCTTCCGTTTCTCTATAATATGGCTGGCTTTTGAATATTATTCTATTGTTGCTTCCTGCTTTACCCTTATTTCATTAATAGAATTAAACAGTACATTATAATTTACATTTCATTGTACATGCTGCCATACTCCTAGATACTTTGGTCAATACTCATGGAATTTTATCCATTAATAAATGATTAATAGTGCATTGTGAAAATATATTTTTTGGATTGATGAAATTAAATTATTTCAATTTCTTCTAATTATTATTATTATAGTTTTAATAATAATTTGGATACAAATGTGTCTTTAGCGTTGCAAATGAACAGAGAGAGACTTTAATAGAATAAAAATATTTTATCATTCTAGGAAGAATCACCACGTGTTTACTTTTATTTGTAAATAATCATTGTATTATATTTCTGTTGAATTCATTCCTAGCTCCTATAAAACGATGCTATTCAAAAGTCTTTTAAAACTTCTCGTCTGATTTAGAGCCATTTTGGTGTGAAGTGAGGAACTTCACCCTCTCCCCGCCTCATTTTGGTCTCGTTAGATTGCTTACCATGATATATTGCCTGTTTCCAAATCGTCCATCTCATTTCCATCAACCAATCTCCTACTAGACGATCCTTTTCTTAAACATTTTGTGGGAGAAAATCAATCAGAAAATAACTGTTGTGTAGTGAATAACGTCCTTTTCTGTCCTTGTAAAGATGCTTAACCCATTAAGTCCCAACGTTGCGGCAACGCAACATTCAATATCTATTAGAAAAATGATTCGATATAAATTCGTTTTGTAGCATCGCATGCAAACGATTTCATCAATCGTTATGTAACTATCGCACTATGGAACTGCTATTTGATCAGCTTTTGCACTTTTTTCTTTCATATCCGAACATAAATTTGGATTCGTTGAATTTTGAAACTTGGATATAATGTAATGGATTGTGCTACCGATATTAAATTTTTTCATTAATTATTACACAATACATTTTTACTGTATACTACTCAACAAACTTGTTTGAACCTTCTTTTATCGTTCCCAGATATAGACATTCGTATTATTATGCATATAAGTCCTTACATTGCTTATTATTGATAAACTACAATAATGTTGCGATAAGGCAACGTTGGGATTTGTGGGTAAATGGTACGAAATTGATAGTACAAATGCAATAGTAATGTAACCGTTGAGTAATAGACATGTAACTACGGTTTTTTTTCCGTTCCTGATATAATTAACTTATTTTCGAGATAATGTATTATTCTGCATTGTTGCATCATTGTGTAAACAATCCTTCCAGAGTAATTATTTAATTTCTACAACAATTCTGCTTATTGCGGGAATGATAGAAGAAAATAATGGCATCTGTCAACTGCTGAAGTTATTTCTGCAGAAAGATGACCTTATTCTGTAAATATGATTCATGCTGTGAACATTCCTCCTTATGTTGACGAAATGACATAAGGAAAATATAGGTGATCTTCTGGAGGACAAAGAAATAGAAGAAGAAAAATTGATTGACTGTGGAAATGTTAACTCATGGAAAATATATAACATTCCGAAAAAAATGATGTCACAACCATAAGTTTGCTCTTACTTAGCCATGACTCTAATGCAATCTGAAGACTGTGCAAAAGCAAGTGAATGCAATAATGAGTCAATGAATACGCAAGAGACTGAAAAATCCTGTTTTGGTCGACCCAGAAAGAATTCCCTACGTAACGAAATACGTTATTTTGATGTAAATATACCGACAGAGGTGGCTCATTTGTCACTGCAGTGCCTCTTACCGTGAGGTACTAATGTTCGAGTACCGAAAATGACAGGAGTTTCGACACTTGATACATAGCTAGGTCGAGTTCAGCGTCCGTCTGGAGGAACATTCTTGCGGCCAGCTGCTCTTATCGGTGAGTTTTCTTGGTTTCTCTAATCAATACTAGCCAAATGCTGGAGCATTACCCCCAACAAACGGGCCACGGACCGGGATCATTCCTTCCTCATCCTTGTCCTATCTTCACCCGTTACTTACACACTTACTTGCACTACACTACCACACTTACCGGGAGACCAATCGGGGCTTAGAGCTGGTCCCGGCTGAGGCAGTGGCCCGCTAATGAGATATTCACTAGGGGAAAAACCGCAAGGCGACAGGTAGGTCGGCTTGGAATCTCGTCATGCAACAGGGGGAAAAATCACGCCACCTCCCGCGCTAAAAAACATGAACTACATTTACGAGCCTAATGAACATAGCAGTTGACGCACCCAGAATCATCAGTCAATCAATTAATCAATCAGTAATAATGAAGAGCTCAGAGAAGGAGGCTCAGATTGTGAAAAAGTACTACAATTTACAAATGGAAAAAAATCCAATGTTCATCTCCATTGAAGCTGTTTTCGGTCGTGTCATGTCAAGATGAATTGATATACCCTAAGGTCCCAAATTTACGTATACGAAACATTTTGTTGTACATTGACTATTGGTTAAAAATATTATAAATGCATTTTAGGCCAATATACAGTAAATGCATAATATTATTAAAAATATTATTTTAATTCTTGGTTCTTAGTAGGTTAATATCATTTTGAGTAGTTGAATAGAATTCCATGTTTGTTGCACTATTTCAGTGTTATCAGAAATATCCCTCTTGACATTACGGGCAAAAGTGAAATTCGAAGATCCTACACCAGTCTTCTCAAGATCGATGCCACCAGCAGGAGTCCTTGGCATGAGTGCCACGACGAAATCGCCCCTCCACGCAGTTCATTACCCTTCCACAGAGACGCCATTCCTATAGTAAAACGGTGGGGTTACTAGTACTCGTAATTGTTCCCCTTCCCAGAGCTAGTTGCGCAGAGAAGCTCGTAGCATGCTACGGTGCTACGACGCGTGCCACTGCCACCAGTAGAAGACCTTGACACCACTGCCTTACACCATACATTAGCAGTGGCAGATCTGGTTGAGGAGGTCTTTTTCGATTCGCAACTTCTCCAGGTTTTGTTGCGAAACGCTACAGGACGTGATCATTAATATAAATAACCAATCAAGCCACTGGCATCTAGTATTAATCGTTGATTTCTGACACCCACAATGAAGTTATGATGCTTGAATGAAATGTCACGAATAATGAAGTAGTTAGGGAAAGCATGT
Source organism: Acheta domesticus (assembly GCA_031308135.1). Taxonomy (NCBI): domain Eukaryota; kingdom Metazoa; phylum Arthropoda; class Insecta; order Orthoptera; family Gryllidae; genus Acheta; species Acheta domesticus. Next base: position 84,455,195 of record JAHLJT010008446.1, on the reverse strand, counting down.
TTTGTAACCGTAGACATGACGTAGATCAGGCTGTTCCAAATCGGGCTCTCGCGGGCACGGGCGCCCGCGTGCAATCGTGGCTAGTCCAGAAGGAGGTTGTGGAGGGGGAAGCGCTCTTATCACTTTTGCTTTGCTTTTCGTGGAAACAATATGTGCAATGGCTGGCGGGGGGCACAAACTGTTTATCTGTCGCACTGGATACCATGCCATCGCCGATGTAGTTGGAGATAATATATTTGCAGAAGTCCTTACTTCTAAGGCAGGGTCGCTCAACCATTTGCTCCGAGGAGGAGCCGCCGGTTGCTCTCTCCTCTTTCACCGCAGAAAGAGCAAATGACGTCATCAAATATCGATCGGCGGCTTGTGGCACAGTGGGTCGCATCGTATTTCTACGGGTATTTTCCATTGTTCGGAATGAAAGTCTCACTGCTCTGGGAAACGACATTACGACAGAAAAAAGCAGTAAATACTTTGTAACATTTATTGGAACAGTTACTAGATATAAGCATATTAGTGTGATTTAGAAATTAAAAAAACGACAATTTGCAATGCAGCATGGAAAGAATGTATCTTTTTGCAGTTTGCGCCGGCAATGCCAAATGTTTAGTTGCAGAAAACAGTGCACAATAGCATAAAGAAATTTAATAGCGGTGACATTACGCAGTTTATAATACTACTGAATGAAAAGTATTATAAAGGTTGCACAAAAAATGTTATTAAATAAACTAGTAATAAAAATACTAAAAGTAAAGGAAATTAAAATTAAAAAATGAAGTTGATTGCAAATCAAATACTCTAATTACACATTTTAAGTGTTTTTCTTGCAATATACTTTCTATATTTGGAAGAGATGATATGGTGCTGTTGAGCCGTAACATGCATTTCAGATTGTGGTCTGTAATTGTACTTCTCATTCGAGATTTACAAATTTTAAAAGAAGCAAAGAATTGCTTACAGTTGTATGCGAGCAGCATTCCGATGTAGTTTTGGTAAACGGTTTTGTGCGAAGTTCTTTTCCTAAATGCTCACGTTGTAGTATCGGTATGCAATAAAATTAAATTTTTGTATTGTGTTATTTTACTGTCAAAACAACATAAGAACATCAAAATTCATCCAAAACTTGCTTCTAGTGAGGCATTGTTTTTCGGAACACTGAAAATGTCCTTTTGTTCTTCTTCAGCGTACTTGTCATTTTCATCAGCATGATTAAATGTATAATGACGTTGCAAATTAAACTTCTTCACGTGATTGGAGCTTTTATGTAAACTAAACATTTGGCATAGCTACCGTAGTCGGCGAAAAGATACTTTTCTTCCCATACTGCATTGAAAATTGTCGGCGTAGATGCTCTGGTCTGTGAAGTGCTCGCGCCAACTTCCATGTTTCCGCGACTGGAGTTACTGGGACACTGTATCAGAGGTTATCGCAAGGCGCGCAACGCTCGGGGCTTCGGTATCCCGCTCTCGGCTGACAACACGGCTCCGCGCTGCCGATTGCTCTGCTTGAGCGGCCCTTGTTCTAAGGAATAGATATTTTAATACCCTTAATTTTTACGATGGTATCAGGATTTTCATGTGGAAAGTCTTCCCCAAGCTACATAAAATGCAGCAAAGATTATATCTAAGTTTGGGTTGGACATATTGTCGTGAGCAGCTTTTTCTGAAATGAAAAGAATAAAAAACAAAGAAAGAACCCAACTTCACGACAAGACATTGAAGAGCGTTCTATCACAACATCCAAGAACTGACACCAGATATTGCTTCATTTCTTACGAAAAAGTCTAAAATTAATTCATAAAATATTGTTGTTGCGCTGAGTCGAATTTTGCGTTTCTTATTAAACATAAAGGTTTGTTTCCGAGTATGAGCTCCGGTTGTGCCTCCCGCTCCCCGAACCAACCGCTCCCTGCTTCGGCTATCAGCAACGAATTGCCGCCATTGGCCAAGGACAACTTGCTCTCAGAGGACTTGTATTTCGGCAGGCGCCGGCAGCGAGTGTTGACAGCAGTCTGCGCCCGCCAGTCTCCGCCAGTGCCCGCGATGGTTCGCGGGCACCAGCGTGCCCGCCCGCGGGCAGCCGAGTTGGAAATCCTGACGTAGAATGAGCCTTGAAATGAGCAGTAAGGGAGATTTTTTGCATGTTTGAACCTTGATTTACCAAGTTCTCTCAAAATGGCATATTTTTAATAAGCTTTTTCCTCGGATAGCGTAAGGAATGCTTAAGAGAATGGGTGCAGGTCTCACTTTCTTAAAATCACTGATTTTCGAAAATTGCGAAAGTTCACATTATTTCGGCACCTCCCAACAATATTGAAGAAAGAGATTTACCCTAAATGAAATCTGTTCTTTGTAGACAGATTTTCAAATAAGAAACATCTACAATTTTTTGGAAATATGGTGTAGTTTTCAAGTAATTGTAGGTGATATTGTAGCATTTAAAAAAAAATTTAAAAACATTTTAATTTGTTCTCACAAACGTCTCCAAATTAAACCCCTTAAATTATTTCTTCTCGTACGTATGAAAAACGATGCAAAACTGTGCTAGCATCATTTTCCGGGCGAACTCTGTGTTTTTGGAAATGCAAAATTTTTTAATATTTAAAAAAAGCCACAAAATTAAATGATAGTTTCTTGCTTTTGAAACGTTCTAAAATCAGCTCTATAATAAGTTAATGTACATGTTTTCAAAAAAGCAGTATATTTGTGTAATTTGTTCTTAACATTCCCTGCCACGAGAGCGCGCGTAAGCATGGGAGCGCTGTGTGACTCTTGTGTGGTCGGTGGGTTACATCCGAAACACGTGTCGCAAAGAACTAAAATTACTCAAAACAATGCTTTTACAATGGAATACGACTTGGAAGAGTGCAAAATAAGCAGCATACATAAAAAGGTTCTGGATTTGGGACTGTGTTTGACGCCATCTTTTGAGACTGACGCATCTGGTTGTGCTCTTGATTTTTGCGATTTATCTACTATTTTTGCGATCTGACTGCATTTTGTGTGTTTAAGTGCTTTCATTACTTGTTGCAGATTAGCTGGAAATATAATTTTGGCTGGTTTTTTGCTCTAACCAAGACTAACCAACAGCTAACGAATTTTAAATATTACACGAACCTTAACGAACTTCAGAATTACAAGTTGGTGATCAAGTGTCAAAATCTATAAACAGATCAGTTTATTTTCGATTTATATCACTGTTTTAAACTTAATTACTGAAATATTTATTCTATTTTTGTGACGAGTAGACTATTCAGTTTTATTTTATTTTGTGGCGAGTGATTATTCAGTTAATTTGAACGTTACGAGGACGGTGTATCGAGTTGTTTGAATTTGTTTCAAATCTTATTCAATATTTTGAAGACAAATTTCATCTAATATCTTTATCTATTTACGGTAAAGTATAGTCGACATTGTATTAAACAGTTGCAGCTTAAGTGAACGGAAATACGCAACCGCATTGCCAAAATTTCGTAAGTACTAGTTTTCAATAGATTTTGTAGTTAGCATACCTTCTCTTTCTTGTATCGAATCTTAATTTTTAATTTATCGAATACACATAAATCTTACACTTTTAAAGATATTAAGCTAGGTGACTGTTGCTTTTATCTGAGTTTTCTTGTATTTATTCCAATTTTATCACGTACTTTAACACGCATTCGTGACATGGCTACTGTTCGTTCTACTCTTTTTACTCTCTACACCCTCAAAGCCGACCTTCTGAAAGCCTTCACACACGTAAACAGTAATTTAGATAAACATATCCGAAGGCTGGAAGAGGTCGTTCTCTACAATGACGGTTGGGCACAAGTAGGCAACACTGCGAATTTCCCCAACCGTGCACCCGTGACTGCACATAAGACACAGACACCACATCCAGTCGCAATTCAAAACAGATTTAGTGTTTTAGATTATGAAACAGATTTTCCTCGCCTTCCTGATCCTCACAACCCTTCCCTTCCATCGACAAATACATGCACAAACCAACGCAAACAGGCTAGGAAGCGTGTCAAAACCAAAACACGTAAAAGCTTCGCATCCTAGCCCACTTGAAAACAAGCCATTCCTACTGAGCCTAAAAAACAGGTACTTATTTTAGCTGACAGCCATGGTCGCCATCTTTCCTCCATTCTCAGTAGGAAGTTACCCCCCAACTACTCAGTCTCGTCTATTTTTAAACCTAACGGGAGGTTTGCAGACGTGACTGCAGAGTTGACACTCACACGAAGACATGACCAATCAGGACACAGTCTTTATTATCGGAGGGCAGAATGACATTAATTTGGGCGGTAACTTTACACCTGAAGCAACATGTAAACAAATTACAATGTGCCGCCCAAAATACTAACATTGTAGTCTCGACTCTGCCCTTCTGGTACAACAGGCCAACACTCTGCAGCGAGATTAAGCACGCTAACCAACAACTAAAACTGCAACTGAGAGAAACAGATGTAACACTTTTTGAAATGAATTTCCTCTCAGTAAAACACTTCACCCGGCACGGTCTCCACATGAACCTTGCTGAAACATGCAGTCGGTGAAAAGCTTGCACAATACATCATCAACTCCAGTCCTACGCAGCCTCCTGCCAAAAATCCATCCCTTTCACCTTCCTTACGTTCCCCACCCCCCACCCTTATTCTGAACCCTCTTACCCCCTCCTGTGAACCTACTCCCGTTTCTTCCATTCCCACTACCAATGACGCCACTTTTTCCTCACAACCTGTGACTGCTGGGACCATTACAACTTCGACCACGCACTCGAGGTAAAAATGGAGTAAATATATAGCAACTACAGTCAGATGCAGCAGAAAAACATTCGTGTAGGTACTTGCAAAAAATAAAGATATTGCACCATAATGTTCAATCCCTTTCAAATAAAACTGAGTTTATCGAGGCAGCTCTACAGAGCGATTTAAATCAAATGGATGTTCTTTGCTTTACAGAACATTGGTTATCTCCTAATGAACTTAGCATTTTCCAAATTCCAAACTTTTACCTCGCAGGCTATTATTGTAGAAAAAGAGAATCTCATAAAAGTCCGGTATATGGAGGTTCTTGTATTTACGTTAAAAATAATATTGATTCTATCTCCCTTGACGGAATTCAATGAGTATGCCGTTGAAAATGTTTTTGAAATTTCTGTTGTACATCTTCCTGTGCTAAAAATGATATTGCTTTGCATCTACAGGCCTCCAACAAAGAGAGCTGCAGATTACATTTTGTTCTTAGAAAAACTAGAGATAACACTTATCAAAGTCATCAATCGCTCTTTTGAATCCATTGTTGTATGTGGAGATTTAACATTGATTTTCTGGTTCGAATCTTGCGAGAAAGAGCAGTTTCTTAACTTAATTAATTCCTTCAATTTAGATATTACAATAAAAGTACCTACACGGATCACAGTAAATTCAAAGAAGGCAATCGATCAAATTATAATTAACAAAACCACTACTCGACATGAAATTGAAACAAAAGATTTAGGATACAGTGACCACGATGCACAAATTCTTACCATTATACGAAATGCGAACAATGACACAATAAATAATACACGTATGAGCAGAGTGTTTTCTAAAAGTAAAATAAAATTATTCATTGATTACTTGCTGCAGGAGTCATGGGACGCAGTTTAGAATACTATTGATACAAACGATAAATATTATTCTTTTTTTTCAACGCTTTCATTTCATTTTAACACTTGCTTTCCTCTTCAGAAAAGAAAATTAAATATTTCACTCAAAAACAATTCTTGGATAACACAAGGGATTAGAACATCATGTAAAACAAACGAATTCTTTCTTTCATTTCTAAGCATCATAACGTATCTCAAGATTTCCTCCAGTACTTTAAAAAATACAAATCATTGTTAAGAAAAGTCATAAGGCAGGCTAAAATCATGGAACACGATCAGGATATTTTGAACTCAAATAACAAAACAAAATCAATGTGGGATATAGTAAAAAATGCGACCAAACCAACTAGAAACCTTATAGAGAATGTTGTTTTAAAAGATAACGATAGAGATGTGAACGATCCGGCAACAGTGGCTAGTCTCTTTAACCAATACTTTTCGAGAATTGCTGTCGATCTCACTAAGGGTTTTCAGCCACAAAATTCAACATCTGACGTTTCCCTAAAAGTCTTAGACACTATGTTCGTTTCCGAAACCTCTTCCTATGAAATTCTCAAAATAATCGGTAAATTAAAAAATAAATATTCGGCCGGTTTAGATGAATTTCCGGATTGTTTGTTAAAGACGTGCGCGCCAGCCATTATACACCCGTTAACTCACATATTTAATGCATCCTTATGCACCGGAATTTTTCCAGATATTTTTAAAACAGCTAAGATTAAGCCGCTCTTCAAAAAAGGCAACAAAAATGAAGTTCAAAATTATCGGCCAATTTCTCTTTTGTCTGTTTTTTCAAAAATATTAGAGAGACTTTTTTATGTGCGAATGGAAACCTTTCTAAATAAACACGACGCGTTTTCAAATTGCCAACATGGATTCCGGAAATCAAAATCTACGGAAACAGCCATTTTTTCTTTTCTTAAGGATGTTGCCTCATCATTGGATCAAAACGAAGCAACTATTGGAATATTTTTAGATCTTTCAAAAGCTTTTGACGTCATTGATCATAACATTTTACTTTCAAATTACCTTCGTATGGAATCCGTGGTATTGCTCTAGATTGGCTATGTTCGTACCTTAAACAACGATCTCAGAGAGTAGAAATACCTTACTGGAATGATGGAACTTTATGTACACACCTTTCCGGTTCTTTGCCAATTGTACGTGGAGTCCCGCAAGGATCGATTTTAGGCCCTTTTCTCTTCCTATTATACGTAAATGACATGCCCTTAGCGATTCGAAACGGAAGAACAGTTCTCTTTGCGGATGATACAAATATTCTTTGCAACAAAGAAACCGTAAATAGTACAATATCAGACGTTTCAAATTGGTTCCGTAATAACAAATTAAAAGTAAATGAAAATAAAACAGTTTCAATGCAGTTTTCCATATCAAATAAAAAATTCTGTACTCCATTGAAAATGAACGGTGTGCCATTGACTGATGTTAATGTAACAAAATTTTTAGGTCTATCAATTCAGTCAAACCTCAAATGGAATGCCCACTTAAATGAATTGAACACAAAATTAAGCTCATTATGCTACGCGTTCAGAATTCTTTCAAATTCCGTCAGCCTTCATACAGCTCGTTGTGTATATTTTGCCAATGTTCACTCCCGCCTGAGATATGGCATAATATTTTGGGGAAACACATCTTATAGTTCACAGACTTTCAGATTACAAAAAAGAATTGTACGAATAATAAGCAAATCCAACCCACGTGATTCTTGTAAGTCACTCTTTATTAATCTAGGAATTTTACCATTACCTTGTCTCCTGATTTACGAATCAGTAGTTTTTGTCAAAAATGACTTACTTAAGGACGGGAATATATTTTCAGCAAACGCCGATGTCTATAAGTATAACACACGACGCAGTAATCATATTCACCAGGTGGCAGGATCAACAGCTCACTACAAAAAATTCACATACAATTCATGTACATTACTCTACAACACTTTGCCACAAGACATTAAACGATTAAATTCAATAGAAAAGTTTAAGTCGCAAGTAAAATCTTTTCTGCTGCATAACTGTTTCTATACAATTCGAGACTATACCGAGCATCAAAAAGGAAAGTAGAATTAATTTTAACAATGATAGTTAATGTAATTATTTATCATTTGGACTGTATAATTATAAAGAACCTGTAACAAGTATTGTACCACAGTTTCTGGGTTGATGGCCCCCATCTCGATCAGGTTTTTCGTCCAGTTTCCCTGATCCTTGAGCAAATGCTGAGATGGTCCCTTGTTTTGCGTCTGGACATAAATGTAACTTCATTATTTGTGCACGTCTTCTGAATTTCAGTGGGAAATATAGTTATTCAAATTATCGTTTTTCATATTATCGCGGCAAAAAGTATTATTCTTTCATGAAGAACATGAGGGTTCAGGGCAGAAATTTATAGCTAATTTACCTTTGAAAATATATTTTATTATATAGGAGCGAATATTTTGTCAACAAAACTCGAAAAAAAACCTCTCTTTTCTGTATTCAAAATTCGACTAGAATATGGTTTAGGATAGAGACAGAATTATGAAAACGTGCACAAAATTCACTTCTCCCCATAGCTCGTCATACGCAGTTTTTAACTGTTTTTGACGTAAATAAATAAATAAATAAATAAATAAATAGATTTCCATAAACTAAGAACCAACAAAAAACTCAATCGCAAAGATCAAAAGACACTTTCTGGAATCAGATCTGAACACAACAAGCTAACTCACTCTCATCTGTTAAATTCCAAAGCTCCCTTAAAATGTAATTCATGCAACGAACAATTGTCCATATTCTTCAACCATGTACAAAATACATCAGTGAACGCCAATCAACCCTACAGACTGATAATCATGAAAATATTTTATACTCTAGTGACTTTCAAGAAAAAATATTATCATTATGTAAATTATTAAAAGTGTATGACGATTTATAAGTTTGTTATTTGTAAATTGCTGTTTTACTCCTGTTTAAAATGAATTTTTACTGTTATTCAATCCTGTATTAATTATAGTATAATATGTATATTTGTAGTCGCTAAAACCCTTATCGTTGATGCGAATTTAAATAAAATAAACCAAAAAAATGCGTATTTAACATATGACAATATGTATATAACTGGATTAGTCTTTTTATGCTCGTCATGATATAGTAAAATATGTATAGTTCCACTTGAAAAAATAAAGTGATCTCAATATCTCGTAAAATACAAGTGATAAAATAGCAATGAATACATATATCAATTAGCCTCGGTTCCTCATGCACTTCCGTGAAAACTGGTTTGCAATAACTTCAACCGTTCAAAACTGCAGGAGGTGCTAAAGTTACGTGAGTTACCCTGAATATTTTGAAAACATGAAGAAATAAAAGTGATGTATACTTAAAATGTGTTAAAATGTTCAAGTGTAAAACAGCCGCCTTCTATGATTTAAAAGCAAAGTTATATATATCCGACTTCACGAACAGACAGTGGTTTGACAAAATGGTTTTACTTGGATAAACTTCAATGGTTTCACATAGTTTAATATGAAACCATTGATCTCGGTAATGAACTAACATCGCACTACAAAAGGCCTTAAATCTGAGTCGATGGTGGATGTGACACTATGACTTATCTGCTAAGGACAAGCCTGTGTGTATTCATCTCTTATGTAGATGTGATTCTAGAAAGTTATTGAATTTTGTGGAACACGATTTTGTAACCACGGAACTCCCACGTATTCAAATAGAATGCCCAAATTGTAAGATCTGTGATAAGCAATTTGAGTGATTTTTTCATTTACAATGCTAATAACAGCGAAATACTGAAAGGCTGCCTTTTGTGATTATGAATGGAATTTATTTTAAGTCCCCTAATTCTTCAAAACAAAAAATATTTGTTTAACATGTATTGATATTAAAATAAATAGGTATATTTAATATGAAATTAATGTTTACAATGTTTAGTATTCTCCTTTTGTTTTGTTTCGTTTCAAAAGCCACTTCATGTAAACGGAAAGCCATTGTAATGAAATCTGGTTTAAATCCAGGATCTGAAGCGTTTAGCAGTCCCCTCATTATCAGCATTTCTAGACTCGTAACTTGCCACGAGACAATTGAGTGGTAGTACAATAGAAGCAGATGGATGCACCACACAAATATGCGAAATGCCAAACTCACCACCGAACATCAATATATTAGATGCACAACTCCACATTAAGCATCATTGTGTTAAATGCAAAAGCAACTCTGTAAATGCAACAAACAGTACATTATTTTGAAGAGAATAACCAATCTATAAGTTAAGCTTATACATATTACATGAGAGAGGTGAAAACGTATTTTAGTCAGATTAAAATATTCTCAACATTCATATAAATTATTTGAGTAACAAAACAAAGCTCCTTCTCACCAAAAGAGTTATGGAGTTGAAGTAATAAAGAACTTTAAAAATTATTTAAAATTCTTAAATATTACTAAAATTGTGAAATAAATAAAAATCTCGAAAATATATGCAATTAGCGTACAAAAGCGGAGAAGAAACATCAATATTTTAAAAGTGTTTTGGATATTGACCATAACGGAATATACTAATAGAGAAAATGTATTATGGAAACTATGAAATGTTATATATATATATATATATATATATATATATATATATATATATATATATGTCAACAGTTCCGCATTTTTTAAACCGGCCAAACTTTTATTGTAGCCAAACATATAAAGCAATATTGACAATGAAAAAGTATAAATATTATAACTCTATACATTCAATTCCTTATAGTTTTATCCACATTATTGTTATTAGTGTATTGAAAATGTATAAATAATATGTTTCTTTCGGATTGTCGTTTAAGATAATATTACGTTCCCGAAATGTTAATACAAGCAAAGTTGAAGGATAAATAAAAGTTAATTAAAATACCTAATTCAGACATTTCCAAAATCTTATTGACATAATTATATTTCAGAGTTCACTCAATCAAGACTCATCGGAAATGATCTTCATGCTTGCAGGTCTGCTCTTCGTACACTATTTTGCATCGCTTTGAAAATGCAACGTCTTTAAAGCCGGCAATTCAAAAGTTGCATTGGTCAAAGTCAGCGACTGCCTTTGTTCCGTTTCATTTAAAGTTTGTGCAAGTTAATACAAACGTACGTCATTTAATTAAGGTAGTGATATCAACACGGCTGTTTTCCGACTTGCCTGAAGACTCATATTTACTGATTCCACTTCTCTTTAACTTGGATTCTCTGTGTTATGATGAAGGACATATTTAAGCATGGCCAAGACCTTTCCGTGAAACGGAGAAGCGAGGTCTCAGTAACGTACTTCGGACTTACCAGGCCAGATGACGTTCACAGCCGGTGTGTTCCTCATTAATTACGGGCAAATGCTAACTTGACACTTTACATGCCCCTGGCAATTCATCCTTCGTAATTCGAGTTTCTACGCTCGACGAGAACATGCTCTACAGCATTGTAAAGGGAACTCGTCAGTTTACATTGTTTCTGCAAACTCTACTGCGACTCTGAACACAAACACGAGGAATTCGGAAACGTCGTTATATTCACACACAGGGAAAGAGAGTGGTGCATAGGTAGTCACAATTAAGTCTTCATTCGACCGGCTACGCATGCTTTCGTGTAACATGAAATAGAGAAACTCCTGCAATTACTTAAAAACTTGTTTTCAATATTTTGATGAAACTACCTGTTTCAAATGCATCGATACAGAAAGGACGCTATTTGAATTTCGTATGTCCGTCCATTAGTTATTCCGTCGACTACGTTGAACTGCTTTCGTTCGCCCTTCATTTAGTCATGCCTTCCACCCAATGACAAGCTGACTGCCCGTCCGTGTACTCGCCCGTCAAGTGTAGGTTCGTCTGTCCGTATGATTATCGTCCATCTGCCTCTTTATTCTTTCGAATGTTCGCCCGTTATTTGTTCACCCATCCATCTTTTTGTTCGGTATTGATCCCCGCCGTCCGTTCATTTGTCTACAGCCATACCAACTTCCAGTTTCAAAATAGTTTCTTGGATATATTGAATTTTTCTGAATTATTTCCAAACTTCGATAATATATGAGTTTTATGGAATATTTCATTAATATACTGAAAATGTTTATATACTCCTTTATATTGAAAATATTCAAATATGATGAAAAAAGAGAGATGATTAAACAGCGGAAATATAAAAGTGCAATGCTGTTTGTATCACAAAAGTTGCCGCAATGTCTTGCGTAATAACAAAATGGATATGCGTGCTTGCACTGTATCGCATTTGAGCTTTCGTTGTCGCATCCAACGCCATAAATGAAGTTTTGTCGTCTCTGTGGTTAGAAATAATGAATAGAGCTCCGTTTGCAATGAAGGATCTAAAGAAAAGGAATGGTCGTGTTGAATAGCAAATGCACTCTTCATTTCTCTTTGAGTTGAAATTTGTGTGCCGACACTCTAGGGATTTGGACAGATCACAGAGTTAGATATAATTTAGGAGACAGCACTTCTTTTCATAAGAAAACAAGAAATATGTGTATATTAGGGAAAAGGGGACACAACATAAGTTCTGAACGGGAACATGTAAATTCACAGGAGCATTACTTAGAAGATTTCATGTAAAAATAAAATATTTTCCAATAAAATAATTACCCCTTGCAGTAAAAAATTGTGATGCCGATTTGAAATCCAGAGAAATGCTTCGAGGACAAAGTGTAAAAAAAAAAAAAAAAAAAAAAAATTGGACCATTTAAAAAAAATTGCAAATGGTTTTGAGGCTTCATCTAAAGTACCCTCAAAATTCAAAATATCTATTGGAAACTTCCAAAGCCTCGTGTTCGTCCAGATCGACCTGAAGTTTAGACATTTTAAATGTGAAGTTGTACTATTTTCAAAATAAATGTTTTAATTAAAATGGAAGCTACACCAGCTTTGTAAGCTTACTTTGCTATATTAGATAAAAACTTTTAAAGAAACTGCAACAGCAAATACTTCTTGTATTCTAGCGGTTACGTAAAATGCTAATACAAGTTGAACCTTTGCGAAAATTTTGCACTTTCGAACTGATTGCATGTTTTCGCAGCCACCGACGGCTTATTTTACGTAGGGATCGACACTTAGACCCCACATGCGTCTGTGAGATTTCTCAGCTACAAAAAATACTTGCTTGGACTTCAAAGTTTGAATTTTCGCAATTTTCAAAATTTAAAATGCTTAAATGACAATTGGACCTTTGCCATATTAGTAAGCGAACTTTGCTCTATTTGAAAAAAATCATTTTAAGGAAAATTTGCAATCTTGCTTTTTTATTTTTGATTGTCACTATTTCACACCAAATTAGTTGTACTACTTATATTTTGAAAATATTGTAATTAACTTTATTTGGAGGTCTAATTTTGGAGAAAAAATTTCATAAATAATATCTCTCTCTCTTGTATACAGTTGGTAACAATCTTGTTTGTCCAGTCCATAATTTGCTTGAAAATCGTTAATTTTAACTGGAAATTAATACTAATGAAAAATAAAATAAAAGATAATTGAATTATTCTAGTTAAATAAAATGTAATTTTGTACACCTAGATGAAACGGCCTTAAATTTAAAGTTCACCAGCACATTTAATTGCTTGAAAACCTTCCTAGTAGCTAGTTCCCGAGCGACTAAATGTGCTGGTGAATTTTAAATTCAAGGTCATTTCCTCTAGGTGTACGAAGTTACATTTTATTTAACAGGAATAATTCAATTACCTTGTAATATATTTTTTCTTTAGTATTAATTTTCCACTTAAAATTATTGTTTTTCGAGCAAATTATCGACTGTACAAACAAGACTGTCACCAACTGTATATATAATATGACAGAGAAATTCGTCGAAGTGACGAATGTACGTTTTGAAGAAAACAAATTTTCGTTATTTGGAACCCGCAAAACTTGTATTTTCGTCAAAATCTCGGCATGACTTTTTGAAGTATTATGTAACTCCCCCTATAATACGTATGAAAGAAAGGAAACATTTAGAGAATATTTTCAATGCCATCGGAACTTCATCTTCAATACCCCAAATATAGGGTTCCGTTTAAAATTCACAGAGCATAGTAAGCTTCAGACGCTTGTGTTGTTAACAGTAGGTGGGAAGGAAGGAAAGAAGGAGGGAGAGGTGGGCAGGAGATAAAGAGGGGCGTTTTTTTGCAGAAAACACTTTTTCCATTTAAGGGACACACAAAACACGAATTTTCGTCAAAATCTTGTCATATATATTTTGCCTCATTACTAAACTTTTTCTGCAATAATTGACATGTCATGTATCTTTTTATTCGTGTATTTAACAATTTAAAATAGTTTGTCCTCTTTAATATTCCGTCTAAAGACATATTTTAATGAATAAATGATTAGTAAAATTTTTATGTTAATGTTAATAAAGGAAATTGGTTAATGTTCTTTTCTTAAACGCCTTCCTGAAAATATGCTGAATCATTATTGACGGTAATATCTTTTGTACACACTCCGAAAGTGTCACAACCCTAACGACAGCAGTGGAGAGAACCATTATATACCACAGTGTCTTAAAGGTGCCCTCACTCGTCGATAAATACAACCGCAGTTTTCAGAAACGGAACGCAATAGAAACGTTTCTTGAGATTCTAGGTGTGCGGCTTCCAATGTGGCTCGCAACGTAAGATTCCAGCGCCATCTGGGACGTTGCTTCCGATATTATTAATGGTATCGATCGGGTATCGGATGCAGGGCCCGGTTTTCTTTCGACCCTCTTGGGCGCCAGCGGGCCGATGCCGGAGCGGCTCCTTATCCAGGGCCGGCTCCGCGCAATACATAAGGCTTAGCGTCGGCGGCGGGGCGCGCCGGCAGGGCAGGAAGAGGCGGGGGATGGGAGGCAACGCCCCCCCCCTACTGAAGCCTAGTGGTGCGGATAAGCCACCACGAATACAGTCCCGGGGAGCAGCGCCAACCGGGCGGCAAAGCGGGCACGCAAGGCGGTCGCCGCTGTTGCGACAAAGGTTAGCAGGGAGCTTAGCTCAGATACCGGCGTTACCGCGGGCCTTTTTCACCTCCGCGCCCCATCTGCTCGGGGCCGGCGGAAGCGCTGGCGCAGCAGCTGCCATGCTTTAGGCACTGCGACAGGGCAGGGATAACAGCAGAGCCGGAAGGACGGCGGACGCGGACACGAAGGAATAGAGGCGGCGAAGGAAAAGGAGGAGGCGGCGGAGGAGGCGGCGGAGGAGACGGCGGCAGTGACGGAGGAGGAAGAGAAGACGGAGGAGAAGGACACGGAGGAGAAGGACACGGAGGAGGAGGACACGGAGGAGGAGGACACGGAGGAGGAGGACACGGAGGAAGAGGACACAGAGGAGGAGGACACGGAGGAGGAGGAGGACACGGAGGAGGAGGAGGACACGGAGGAGGAGGAGGAGGAGGACACGGAGGAGGAGGAGGAGGGACACGTAGGAGGAGGAGGACACGGAGGAGGAGGAGGACACGGAGGAGGAGGAGGAGGACACGGAGGAGGAGGAGGAGGACACGGAGGAGGAGGAGGACACGGAGGAGGAGGACACGGAGGAAGAGCAGATGGAGGAGGAGGAGACGGAGGAGGAGACGGAGGAGGAGACGGAGGAGGAGACGGAGGAGGAGACGGAGGAGGAGACGGAGGAGGCAGTGATGTCAGAGGCGGCGGTTTCGGATGCGGAAGTGGGGTAGGAAGCGGAGTTTTTCTAGGAGGCATTGTTCGAGGGGTCGTTTTTTGAGGGGTCGTTTTTTGAGGGGTCGTTTTTTGAGGGGTCGTTTTTGAGGGGTCGTTTTTGAGGGGTCGTTTTTTGAGGGGTCGTTTTTTGAGGGGTCGTTTTTTGAGGGGTCGTTTTTTGAGGGGTCGTTTTTTGAGGGGTCATTTTTTGATGGCTCGTTTTTTGAGGGCTCGTTTTTTGAGGGGACGTTTTTCGAGGGGGCGTTGTTCGAGGGGGCGTTGTTCGAGGGGGCGTTGTTCGAGGTGGCGATGTTAGAGGGGCGATGTACGAGGGAGCGATGTTCGAGGGGGCGTTGTTCGAGGGGGCGTTGTTGGAGGGGGCGTTGTTGGAGAGGGCGTTGTTGGAGGGGGCGTTGTCCGAGGGGGTGATGTTGGAGGGGGCGTTGTCCGAGAGGGCGACGTTCGAGGGAGCGATTTTAGAGGCAACGTTGTTAGAAGTGGCGCGGCGTTTATCCAGGCTGCGTTATTCGAGGCGGCATTGTTGGAGACGGCGTTGCTGAAGGCGTTGTCCGAGGCGGCGGCGCGACGTTGATCAAGGCGGCGTTGTTTGATGCGGCGTTGCTGGAAGCGGCGATGTTGGATGCGGCGGAGTCGGAAGCAGCGGGGTCGGGGTAAGCGGCGGAAGCAGGCTGCTTCCCGTGTCTGCCGATAGCCCAGATGGCTTCGCACTAGGTCGCAGCGCGTCACCTTAAGCTTTTGGCCGACGATAAGTGAGTGCGCCCATTCGAACGCCCCTGCCGGCCTCGGCGGAGCCGCCCAGTCGCGCCTTCCTTGGGGCTCTTGAAGGAGATTGCTCGCCGGTATTATACCGCGGCCGTCCTGGGTGAGGCGATCGATGAAGACCGCTTATCGGCAATTTTGTTCCATCCATCTCTGTGTATGATTTCTTTCATGTGCCTGTGAAAAATTACTTTTAACACAGGGAGCCTCACTGATTGTAGGCCGAGGACGATGTTTCAGTGGGGTGTTAGGAATCATAATTAGAAGATAGGTTTCTTTGTTCCTTTTTTCTAATCCATTTTCTTCCCAGATTTGGCAAGTAGCATCTCTTGCCTGAGAAAATGTAGAAATTTAAGAAGGATTTTGCTGTTTCATGTAGACGTCTTCTGCAAAGTTTATTGGTGAATTTTCTATAAAAATATTTTTGATCAATATAGATAAGAGAATGTGAGCCATTCAACGTCAAATCGCACAAGAGTTGACACGACATTTTTTAAAATGCACGATATTTTTTTCTTAAATCTGGACATCAAAAAAAGTGACACGTATTTTTTTTATTTGCCTCAAAATTGATTATTTGTGTAGTTATGGCTATATTAATTTTTGGAATTTACAGGTACTTCACAAAATAAGATCAATTATCTCTCCGAATGTACTAAATATAAAAATTTCTGGTTCGTGTCATTTAATACTTTAAAATGTGTATTTTATTCCTCTGTAAATAAATTTTTCAAAAAATATAATTTTCATTTTAAAAAATGTATGTTTTTCAAAAAAAGTAAAATTTCTATATAAACTCGATGCGATAAAAATTTGAAAAAAATATAGGCGTGTTCCTTGTTCAATTTTCTATAATATACAACAAGAAAAAAAGTGGGCACTCCACACATACAGTTCTAAGAAAATAAATTGTAAGTATGAGGGCGCGCTCTGCCTACCCATGCACTAACGAATTGTGTTTGGCCAGTCTTTGATGCAAGTGCTGAAGAACTAAAAAAGAATGACCGTCTGCCTGATAAGGGTTTCAAGAGTTATTAGTATTTCAGATGTTCACTCTGCCCCCAGAATGTATGTCTTACATATTTTTGAGGGTATCATCGTGGGTGACTTGTGGGTCATTTATGTTCTTAAGTGTGAGAGCGAAACGAATTGAAATACGAGCCATTCCACGTCAAATCGCACTCGAATTGACACGACTATTTAAAAAAATAAATGACAGGAATATATGGCATTCATTCTGGACATCAGAAAAAGAGGCACGTGTTATTTACCTGAAAATTGTTTATTTGTGTAGTTTTGTCTATATTAAATTTTGAAATTTACGCGTACTTTGCAAAATATGATTAATTGACACTCTAAATGTACTTAACATAAAAATTACTGGTTTTTTTGTTTAATTTTTTGATATGTGTATTTTATTCATCTGTAAATTACGTTTTCAAAAAATAAATATTTCATTAAAAAATTGTAATTATTTTTAAAAAACGAAAATTTCTTTGTGAACTCTCTCAGATGAAAATTTGAAAAAATAGGCATATTTCTTGTTCAATTTTCCACAAAACAACAAGAAAAAAGTGGGCTCTCAACACGTACAGATAAAAAAATCTATTGTAAGTATGGTATTCGGGCGCGTGGTTCCTGCCCCTGCACTAACAAATTGTGTTCGATCAGTCCTGGATACTAATGCCGACGAACAATAAAAAGAATGGCCCTCTGCCTGATATGTGTTTCAAGAAACATTAGTAAATCATATGTTCTCTCTTTCCCCAGAAGGGATGGGTAACAGCAAAACGAATGCTTTTTCTCGTGTCAGAAATGTCCTCGAATTTTACTACAGAGTCCCTTTGCGTCCTAGGGACGGGGTGCCATCCTGACCTTGCTCGTGAAATACAATCGACCACTTGTCAAGGGACATGGTAAAATTTTCTCAACATTAGTCGCAATACGCAATACTTATGAAGACAAGAGTGCTAGTATTTGTTCTGTGATCGTGTGTACATTGCGCAACATGAGTGGCGATCAGCGTATGAGATAGATGTTTCAATCCATTTAAACTTTCTGAACACGATTTTTAAAAAAGAAAATCTTCAAGACGCGTAAACCACGATTTGCTGGTGAATTTACAGGAGTCATTAGTTTGGCGAATTTGTGATTCATTTCGGAAGAAAGGGAATCGGCTTCCAAAACGGCCTTTTCTTAATGAAGATAGCGTCGAGATCAGTGGCTCCCATGGCATTAACGAAAGTAGCGGAACGTCCAGGGAAAAAACTGGAAATCAAGGAAGTGGCAATTTAAGCTCTTCAGATAGTTCAAGTGACGAATTAAACGATTTTTGCAGCAACCGAACGCATGATAAAAGTGTCTAAAACGTTGGCTGAAGAAAATGGAATTTTGTCCAGAACTGAAGTAAATTCGGTAAAGCATTAAAACTGTGCATTGTAACAGAAGTTCAGGAAGTCTATGGTATGCAAGTACTTGTATTTAAAGTTAATTGTGAGGGACCAGAAAATTTCAAAATGACAGTCAAAACCTGAGTCAAGAATCCGTCATTTAATTATTTATAAATTTATTAATTGTTTATAAATATCTTAATATTATTTATATATTAATACACATAATACTATTATTTATAAATTCAATGATGAAGTTTCACCACCTCAAGGAGTACTTAAATTACTGCTTCATCCAAAGAAACCGACGACCAGTAACGCAAAAAAACGTGTCTATTGCAGCAATCTATTACACTCTGGTTCGAAAAATATTAATATCTTTTAAAGTTACTGAGATCCCACTTTGATTTTTTCTAGACTTATTATCAATACTCTAGTGCCTTTATAAATATTTTTTTTAATTTTTTAGCTCATCGAATTTACATAAATATTCAATTTTCAAAATTTCAGTTTTTGAAAAAAATTGAAAATTCAAAAAATTAAATATTTTGCAACACCTTAAAAATTAAACATGTTTTTAAGTTTCGAATGGAATTTGAACGGAATTTCTATAATTGGTGTATTCAAATATATGATATTTTTAAGTTAGTGTTGCGCATCATTTTTAGCAAATTTCATTATACAATATTTCCGAAAATAATAAAGTTAGAAAAAATAAAAATACACGTGTTCACTTATTTGATCCATATAACAAATAGAAAAAATTAGAAAATAAATAAAAATATGAAGGTCAAATTTTGGTATTTTTTGTGCGATTTGACGTGGAATGGCTCATGTACTTTGTACACCTTTTTACTTAGCCCGCGTAGTGACCGCATTGATTTGATTGCCATACCTGGACAGGCACTTAAAATTACGTTGAGAAAATAACAACCTCTCTCGGATGAAAGGCATCACCTTTGTTATCACCTCCAATATTACAGGCATTGACATTAATACAATTTTCAATATTTTAAAAAGTGCACTAAATTCAAAATCATGTGATTATGCTCCAATTAAACAACAAAAACAGCATGGTCAAACGATTGTAAAGCGAATAAGTGCTGAAGAGCTTGGTTATTCCTATTTTACATTCCCCTATATACGGAGTATATACTTAGGATAGGGGAAGTTATGTAATGCTGCGGAAAATCAAGATTTCAACGGAAATACGCGTTTTGGGATCCCCTGATACCGAAAACATTTTGGAGTTTTGCTCTCATATATACCAACATCCAGTTTTATAGATATATAGTTATATAGGTAAATTAAATCACTTCTTCGGAAATACCATACTTCTTCAATTTTTTATTTCTAAATTGTTTACTACGACTTGATTTACATAATCGAGTATATTTTCGAGTATAAAACTTTATTCGCTTAGTTCTATTTTCAAAATGCAAGTAAAATTTGAGAATCTCGTTGGCTATCGTACCTTTCTCTGCTCTATTGCGGTGGAAGAAATTGTGGTTTCTTCCATGTGGGCTCAATAACATATCCGCACTCGCTACTAAAGCACTGTTTAATAATGATCAGCGATGTGCGCAAAAGCAAATTTCATAAAAAAGATGGGGTAGAAATGAAATTGGGGTGTTCGAGAAAACCGGCAAACCGGCCGAACCAAGTACACAGTAAATGTATTTTTCATGAAATTGGTTGGTACTACAGGAAACGGTATTATTTTTGCAATGATTTCCTATAGAATCCTTCATTGACTTTTATTAATAAGATTTCCATTCATTAGATTTTATGCTTTGTTTCTTGCAGCCACCGCATTATACTAATATTTCCTTTCGTAAACCCTTCCTCTACAACATTGATTGGAGAGCATGAAAGAAATCAAACAAGAATGCAGAATCAGTTCTATAAAAAATTAAATAAAAATGGGGATTTAAGTGAATAATGCAAAGTCGTTATTTGACTTCTGAGAAAGAACTACATTAGTCTTTGAAGTTGGAGTGGATTCCGGTTTACATTCGTACTCGGCTCTTTCATAAGTAGCCGGATGATGAATGAGATAAGTGTAGAGTGATGATGGATTGTCTTTTAGGTACACAGCAGACTCTGCTCTAGGATGTTGTTCTCTTTCACAACCAAATTTTATGATAAAAAAGCTGTGAAAATTTAATCTATACCATGAGTTGTTAATGTGTGCGGTACACGTGAAGAAAAAAGTATTTCATTTTATTTATCGTTATAATATAAGAGGTTATACAAAATATAGAGATATTAATGTAAAACACCGGGTAATTGATGTCGATGATTTTGAGAGAAGTCCACTTTAGGGTCTCATTTATCTTGCATAGTCACTTCTGTGAATAACATTCGAGCATAACCGTATACAGGTGTATACCCATATAATATTTCTTGATTTCTTCCGGCCGATCTCAATGCCTTGAAAATTTGAACTCAAACTTTTTACATTTTTATAAGAACTTCAAATGAAGAGTTTTGGATGTTTACTCAATAATTTTTTCATCATTTTTTGCTCGCATAGATTAATTGATTGGTGATTCCTGGCGCGTCAACGCAGTCATTATTCCCGTAAGTTCTTCTTCACTTCAAGGATTAGGCGGCTGCCTGTTCCGTCTTCACACTTCAAACCATCTTCTACGTGTCTTCCTATACTCCTCCTTCCTGTTGGGTGTACTGCAAAATTTGTTTTAGGTAGTCTATTATGTTCCATTCTTTCTAAATGTTTTTTCCAGTCTTGTTTACATTGTTGTATGGAATCATTTAAGCAGAATGTATTTAATTCTTTTCTTATATCTTCATTTCTTTGTTATCTAGCAAAGTACAACCTTTTACTCTCCTTAAAAATTTCATCTTCCGTAGCTTGTATATTTAATTTTTCTTTTTGAGAGAGAATCCAATTTTCACTCCCATACAGGACTACTGGGGTTGCCATTGTTTTATAGAACTTCAACAAAGTATCTTTCTTGTTCTTATTTCTTAATGTTCTATGTAGTGTGCCGCATATGTATTGGAACTTGTGCAATTTATTTTTTATATCTTGGCTTCGGTCATAACTTATATCACATCCCAGGTAATTGAAATGTGTCACTTGTTCTATTGTTTGGTTTTCTAGAATATCTTTGTTCTAATTGGATAAACTCCTTGAAAAGCCATGACCTTTGTTTATTGTTTAAAATATTCATGTTATAATTTTTACACATTAGATTAATTGATGGAGTGCCATTTGGAGATCATCTTCGTTTTCGTACATAATGACTTGGTAATCAGCAAATAGTAGAGTGTTAATATAAATTCCCCGTTCAATCTGATCCCTTGTTTTACTATCGGTTTTCCATTCTCTAAGAATTTTCGTCTATATATATGTTAAATAGTATCGGGGGAAGTCTGCAACCTTGTTTAATCCTTGGTTGGTTTTTAATGCTTGTGATTGGTGTTGATTTATTTTTATTCGAATATTTGTATTTTATACAAACTTTTAGCTACATCTATTAAAGCTTTGGGAGTCTCTTCTATCCATTATAGCCCATAGTTCTTCTATTAACTCGGTCAAAGGCTTTTTTCAAAATTAATGAAAGCAATGTGCGTGTCTAAATTAAAACTCTTCTTTTTTTTCTATTATTTGATTCACTACGAAAAACATTATCTGTGCAGGATCTCTCCCTTTCTGAAGCCATTCTGTTCTTCTAATAATACAACTTCAGCTATAGTCTTAATCCTCTTTTGGATCATTTTACTGTAGATTTTATATGTTGTGTTTAAGAGACTAATACCTCTATAATTTCGCAGTTGCTTCGATCCCTTTTGTAAACACAGATATACTAGGGCTGTTTGCCATTCTTCTGGTATTGTTTCTTCAGCCAGCATTGATTGTATGATTGTTCCATAATCTGAGTCCTCTGTTTCCTATTTTCTTTTTCTTTCCTATGCTTTCAAAAGCTGCTTTT
>JAHLJT010008446.1:84412620-84431758 GCA_031308135.1 Acheta domesticus | reverse complement strand
TTTTGTCTTTAACATTTCTCCACAGACAAATGTCCAAGGACATTAGATCAGGTGATTGAGGTGGCCAAGCTATGTTCCCATGTTCGGTCATGTTACTTTATGGTAAATAATTCAGAATTACTCTGTATACTTGTGACGTTATGTTAATAGACATTCTTGACTGTTCGAAAATATTGGAGCGATTCTTGGATTTCGGTCCCAATAAAAAAATATATTTTCTCCGCCAAAGTTTCGTCTTAACGTTCGTCTTAACAATAAAGCAATACAGATAAGATAAACTGCAATTAACTAAAAATAGAATCGAACAAGTCTCTCTTTGGTTTATTTGATTTGATTAATTTCCCTCAATAATGAAACTGTGTATGACGTAATATAATCTGCGCAAATTTTCTTGAGCTCCAGTATCCCTGCCTACACTCTTCACTATAAATGGCTGAATGATTAATATCAGTACCAACAAAACGAGGTTAGCAACCTTTGAAAACTAGATATTTTTGATCCAAAAACTATTACAAAAACTATTTTTTCGTCGGAAAACGAAAACAGAATTGATTTTACAGTATTTGTAACCAAATAATGATCTACGTCACTTGTAGAAGTGTACTGTATTCTATCCGAGAAACAATTAAAGGAAAATTTGGAGGCGTTTTTGAGACAAAAATTATGAATTGTCCTTAGTTCAAACAAAAATTACACGTATTTTAAAAAAAATTGTACATGATCGTTTTTAAAGATTAACATTTTTAGAAGAAATTTTATTTACGTAAAGATTTCCACACAACATTGTGCTTTCGAGATGTTAATGTTTTGCAATTTTCAAAAATGCAGGAAGTTTAGTGAAAAATGAGACTTCCATTTTTGTTAGTGTACTTTTCTCTCTTCGCGAAACAAATTTAAACAAATAAAATTGGAGACATTTTAAGAAAAGTTTGAAACATAATGACTATTTAGGTATCCGGAACTTCAAAATATTCGAATTTACAGGGCCTCGAGTTCGGCCAGATCGACAAGGAATATCTGTTTTGGAGACACTCGTTTGAATGGTTTTGGCTCAAGCGTTTGCTATAGACAGACGGAAGGACGAACGGAAGTTTTTTTCGTCAACTAATGTTTCGGTAACAAGAACCCACAAAACGTGAATTCTGACAACACACGTTGTTAGACGAAGTAATTTATTACATAACAATATGTAAACACTTTTTCGATAACACAGGTCTACAATACGAGTTTTTCTGTTAAAAAATAGCCGTTTTCCGTCACAACATTACAATAGTGTCATCCACACTGTACAAGAGAAAAAATACTGTGGTATAACGATGTAATAAATAAAATATTTTTACTGAAACAGTTTTCAGTACTGCATTAACATAATGTAATGCATTTATATAGTACAACAATTCGCGTATGAAGAATACTAAAAATAATTCTTGTTCCATAACTCAACATTCGAACAACAAATATACTCGTTATGAGAGGAAGCCTCTTCTTTGGAACAGGACTTTCGCATGACGTCAGTTGTCTTGAAGCATTAAAGCACTGAATATGAGAATTTGGTTCGTTCGCGCAGTGTGAAAAAAGGCGGAATAAAACAATAAAATATTTGGATTTTCAGTCAAAATCGAAATTGTTTCATTAATTTAAAAATCTTTCAGAGTTCCTGAGTGTGTAATGAATCCTTGGACACATCTTATATAGTGGGAGGCTAAATAGTTCTTTTTCAATTTCTGCGCTCATTGGAAATTTCTAGGGTGCGTATTTTGATTGCCAAAAAAGAGCAATAAAATGCTCTCAAAATAGTTTTAAAATGTGCTAAGAGGAAGAAAAATTACATTCATCCCTGCTGGTTTTGATCAAATTTTGTACAACTCAAGTCGTTGGATATGTTACTGATGTAATCGAGGCTCTTCCTTTCGTTCAAGTAAACTTAGCTTGCAAACTTTTGTTTTGGACTGTTCTTTATCAGGAAATATCTGTCTTCTCTTATAGCGAAATCAGTCGAACCGACGATGCTGCTCTTAGGCGTCACAGGAACCTTAGATTACATACCCACAACGATTGACATTACAATTTCTGAGTGAAGAAATAGAACAGGCAACTAAAGAATTTTATGTAGAACATTTGTTGAATCGCGTTAATATTACTTAAAGGAAGTACTTTCAAAATGGCGTTAAAATCGATGAAATCAGCGAAAAATGCTTTAAAAATGACCGACAAGGTAAAAAATGACTTATTAGTCTAAATCGACGAAAGATGCAAAAAATATATACAGTATATAAAAATGGGGCGTTTCCTTTGGACATACAAGGTTTGTCCAAAGTAATGTCATTGATTTTTTCCGACGCGACTGTATGTCCCCCAGCTCGCACCCCTAGCGCGGGGAATGATGGTTGGGCTTCGGGAACCATGCCGTCTTTATTCCAGTTGCCTATGAGCTGCCGCAGGGTTAGGGCAGATTTTTTCGTGAGAGTCGTTTTCGTTACGCGTCAGAGTTCGAAATGCAACGCTCCGTCGAGCAACGCATGGCAATCAGGTTTTGTGTTTAAACTCAGCAAGACTGCTTCTGAAACTGTTCCAATGCTGAAGACTGCCTTTAGGAACGATTGTCTGTCGGATAGGCAAGTTTATCGGTGGCACAGGGCCTTTACAGAAGATCGAGAAGACATCAACGACGAAGGACGAAAAGGAGGCGAAAAAGCGAAGTGTCAAGTGGCACACGTCAACGTACCCTCGCCCCAAAAGGCCAGGAAGTCAAAATAAAAAATCAAATCAATGCTGATTGTGTTTTCGATATCCGAGGGATCGTCCATCACTAATTCGTATCACCAGGCGCAACAACGTCGAGTCCAACGCGTTAGACCCAACATCGCCACAGACAGAAAGCTGCATCACGACAATGCACTCGCGCACACCAGCTTTTTCTAAACGACTACCTGGTGAAGACAGGCGTCACAACAATCCCTCAACCTCTCTACAGCCCGGACGTCGCCCTCCCCCAATAGGATTTTTATTCCCACGACTGAAAACTCCGATGAAAAGGAAGCATTTCGGGTCGTCGACAATATTAAGGCGGCTGCAACGCACGCCTTCAAGGATATCTTGGAAAAGAACTTTACGCCGCCTTAGATGCATGAAAATCGCAGTGGCAGCGATTTATAACGATGCAAGAGGGATGTACTTTGAAGAGTATTAAGATATTTCACCAATCCGATTAATAAATTCTTTGTTATGAAGTCATTTACATTACTTTCCGGACAAACTCTCTAATTAACGTCTATACTAAAACGCATTGTTCTAAAGTGAAGAGAAAAAAAAATACATTTCATTAACATCCGACTTCTAGAAATTACTAATATAGATATTCTAGTATTTTTTTCCGAATTCCTTGGCGTCTAAAAAATTGTAGACAACATTTACATGGCTAGAGGTGGCTTTTTTCATTCGCTTTCTGTGTACATTCAAAAGTAGTAATGTAGATAAATATTAACTATTGTGTTATGCGTAACGTACATCATTTACATGACTCAAAGAAAATTTTTAAGTTTTGAAGTTAAATAAATAAAAAAGTTGATGCAGGAGCGGGTCGAAGAAAACTGAGATTTTCAATATGAGACATCTCTTAAGTGTTAATGAAAATCGGTTGTATTCTATATTGAGAAGCGCACTTTCTTCTTTGGGGGGCCTGAAGAGGTCACTCAGAGAATCAACTGATGTCACTGCAGTGCCTCTGACCGGGAGGTTCTAGGTTCGAGTTCCGACGGTGTCAGATTTTCGATACTAGCTAGAAATCTGGGTCGAGTAATGTCACTGTCAGAAGAAAAATTCCAGTAATCGGCTGCTCTGAACGGTAGTTTTTCTGTGGTTTCTCCGATCAAAACCAGGCGAATGCCGGACCAGTACCGTAACAAACGGGCCATGGACCGCGCACTATCTTTCCTTCCACTTCCTTGTCCCATCCTCGCCCCTTACACACATTTACACTTACATGCACGACACTATCACACATGCCGGGAGAGCGGTCGTGGGCTTAGAGCTTGCCCCGCGTGCGGGTGGTGCTCCGCTGGAGGGATATACCTGGTTGGGGAACCCCGCTAGCCGACAGGTAGGTCGGCCGTCGGGTCTCACCATC
This sequence comes from Acheta domesticus, assembly GCA_031308135.1. Classification (NCBI taxonomy): domain Eukaryota; kingdom Metazoa; phylum Arthropoda; class Insecta; order Orthoptera; family Gryllidae; genus Acheta; species Acheta domesticus. Next base: position 84,427,632 of record JAHLJT010008446.1, on the reverse strand, counting down.
CAGAAGGGAAGATCACCATGAATTCCCGAGGAAAAAAATTGCACTGCACTTACGGCTCCGTCTAGGGAGTACATGACCTTGTAGCTGGTGGCGGAGCTTGAGTACCCCCGTGACCCTGAGAGCTATGCCGGCGGTAGCGTAAGCTACTGGTAGGGCCTCCCTTGCCGGACAGGTCAAAGGAGAGGGGTCAGACTAAGAAGTACTCCAGCAGGGACCTCAACGGCGCTTCGTCGAAGAAGACAGCAAGATGACTCCAAGAAGACGAAACTGGCGGAAGAAGGCTCCTCAAAGGGTAGGGGAGACTCTCAAGGTAAAACCGACTTCCCTAAGGGAGAAAACCCTGATAACAAATCCTGCTGGCTCAGAAGCAGTGAAGTGGCCGCCCCCCTACTGGTATTACCCTGCACAGCGCCTGTAACGCGGTCAGGGGACATTCAGTTACTAAAAATCTTTACACAGATAAGCTGGAATCCCAAATACGACAACAAGCGAGAAAAAGGACAAGCGATTTGGAATAAAGGATAACTAAAAGTTGCCACATGGAATGTAAGAGGTTTAGGTACCAAAGAAAAGGAATTCAACGATGAATTAAAGGAAAGTAGTATTAATATTGCCGTTTTAACAGAAACGAAGAAAAAGCTTAAAGGAACTAAAGATCTTGACGATTACACAATGATCTATTATGGAGTAGACCAAAGTAAAAGGGCAAGTAGTGGAGTAGCAATATTGATTGACAGGAAATGGACCTCAAAAATAGTGAGTTATTGCTATGTAAATGAAAGAATAATAACAGTTAGATTAAAAATAGAGAGAGGTCATCTAAATGTGATCGGAGTATATGCCCCAGAAGAAGGGAAAGAGAAGAAACCATAACTTTTTATGAAAATCTGCAGAAAGTTATTTCCCAAATTAATAACAGAGATCATTTGATAATTAGTGATGATTTAAATGCAAGAGTGGGAAATAACCCAATACCTAAAATAGTAGGGGGCCTTTGGAGAGCCGACAATGAATAATAATGGTATAGAATTAAGGAATTTTGCCACCTATAATAAACTAAAAATAACTAACACATTCTTTAGGCATAAAGATATTCATAAATATACTTGGAATGCTAGAGGATGGAGATCACTCATAGATTATATTATAGTTAACGAGAAATTATCAACCCTAATTCAAGATACAAGAGTTTATAGAGGCAAAGATATATACTCAGATCATTATTTGGTTGTCTCAACTATTAAATTACTTAGTAGATGGAAAAACCTAAGTCCCAAAAATAAAACAGTGTGGAAGAAGGTTTTAAAGTATATCTGTTACAGAAGAGAGAGTATCAAAAGGCTATATCAACAGAGACTTTATAATTACTTAGCAAATATTCCAACAAGCGATACAAGAGAGAAAGAATGGGAAAATATTAAACCTGTGTAGAAAAGCAGCTTTTGAAAGCATAGGAAAGAAAAAGAAAATTAGGAAAAAGAAAGGACTCAGATTATGGAACAATCAATACAATCAATGCTGGCTAAGAAGTACAATACCAGAAGAATGGCAAACAGCCCTAGTAGTATCTGTGTTTAAAAAAGGGGATCGAAGCAACTGCGAAAATTATAGAGGTATTAGTCTCTTAAACACAACATATAAAATCTACAGTAAAATGATCCAAAAGAGGATTAAGACTATAGCTGAAGTTGTATTATTAGAAGAACAGAATGGCTTCAGAAAGGGAAGATCCTGCACAGATAATGTTTTCGTAGTGAATCAAATAATAGAAAAAAGAAGAGAGTTTAATTTAGACACGCACATTGCTTTCATTAATTTTGAAAAAAGCCTTTGACCGAGTTAATAGAAGAAGACTATGGGCTATAATGGATAGAAGAGACTTCCCAAAGCATTTAATAGATGTAGCTAAAAGTTTGTATAAAAATACAAATATTCGAATAAAAAATAAATCAACATCAATCACAAGCATTAAAAACCAACCAAGGATTAAACAAGGTTGCAGACTTCCCCCGATACTATTTAACATATATATAGACGAAATTCTTAGAGAATGGAAACCGATAGTAAAACAAGGGATCAGATTGAACGGGGGAAATTTATATTAACACTCTACTATTTGCTGATGACCAAGTCATTATGTACGAAAACGAAGATGATCTCCAATGGCACTCCATCAATTAATCTAATGTGTAAAAATTATAACATGAATATATTTAAACAATAAACAAAGGTCATGGCTTTTCAAGGAGTTTATCCAATTAGAACAAAGATATGTCTAGAAAACCAAACAATAGAACAAGTGACACATTTCAATTACCTGGGATGTGATATAAGTTATGACCGAAGCCAAGATATAAAAAATAAATTGCACAAGTTCCAATACATATGCGGCACACTACATAGAACATTAAGAAATAAGACAAGAAAAGATACTTTGTTGAAGTTCTATAAAACAATGGCAACCCCAGTAGTCCTGTATGGGAGTGAAAATTGGATTCTCTCTCAAAAAGAAAAATTAAATATACAAGCTACGGAGATGAATTTTTAAGGAGAGTAAAAGGTTGTACTTTGCTAGATAACAAAGAAATGAAGATATAAGAAAAGAATTAAATACATTCTGCTTAAATGATTCCATACAACAATGTAAACAAGACTGGAAAAAACATTAGAAAGAATGGAACATAATAGACTACCTAAACAAATGTTGCAGTACAACCCAACAGGAAGGAGGAGTATAGGAAGACCACGTAGAAGATGGTTTGAAGTGTGAAGACGGAACAGGCAGCCGCCTAATCCTTGAAGTGAAGAAGAACTTACGGGAATAATGACTGCAGTTGACGCGCCAGGAATCACCAATCAATTAATCTATGCGAGCAAAAAATGATGAAAAAATTATTGAGTAAACATCCAAAAACTCTTCATTTGAAGTTCTTATAAATGTTAAAAAGTTGGATTCAAATTTTCAAGGCATTGAGATCGGCCGGAAGAATCAAGAAATATTAATTATGGGTATACACCTGTATACGGTTTATGGCTCGAATGTTATTCACAGAAGTGACTTGCAAGATAAATGAGACCCTAAAGTGGACTTCTCTCAAAATCTCGACATCAATTACCCGGTGTTTTACATTAATATCTCTATATTTTGTATAAACCTCTTATATTATACGATAAATAAAATGAAATAATTTTTCTCACGTGTACCGCACACATTAACATCCATGGTATGATTAAATTTTCACAGCTTTTTTTCATAAAATTTGTTTGTGAAAGAAACAAACATCCTAGAGCAGAGTCTGCTGTGTACCTAAAAGACAATCCATCATCACTCTACACTTATCTCATTCATCATCCGGCTACCTTATGAAAGAGCCGAGTACGAATGTAAACCGGAATCCACTCCAACTTCAAAGACTAATGTAGTTCTTTCTCAGAAGTCAAATAACGACTTTTGCATTATTCACTTAAATCCCCATTTTTATTTAATTTTTTATAGAACTGATTCTGCATTCTTGTTTGATTTCTTTCATGCTCTCCAATCAATGTTGTAGAGGAAGGGTTTACGAAAGGAAATATTAGTATAATGCGGTGGCTGCAAGAAACAAAGCATAAAATCTAATGAATGGAAATCTTATTAATAAAAGTCAATGAAGGATTCTATAGGAAATCATTGCAAAAATAATACCGTTTCCTGTAGTACCAACCAATTTCATGAAAAATACATTTACTGTGTACTTGGTTCGGCCGGTTTGCCGGTTTTCTCGAACACCCCATTTCATTTCTACCCCATCTTTTTTATGAAATTTGCTTTTTGCGCACTCGCTGATCATTATTAAACAGTGCTTTAGTAGCGAGTGCGGATATGTTATTGAGCCCACATGGAAGAAACCACAATTTCTTCCACCGCAATAGAGCAGAGAAAGGTACGATAGCCAACGAGATTCTCAAATTTTACTTGCATGTTTGAAAATAGAACTAAGCGAATAAAGTTTTATACTCGAAAATATACTCGATTATGTAAATCAAGTCGTAGTAAACAATTTAGAAATAAAAAATTGAAGAAGTATGGTATTTCCGAAGAAGTGATTTAATTTACCTATATAACTATATATCTATAAAACTGGATGTTGGTATATATGAGAGCAAAACTCCAAAATGTTTTCGGTATCAGGGGATCCCAAAACGCGTATTTCCGTTGAAATCTTGATTTTCCGCAGCATTACATAACTTCCCCTATCCTAAGTATATACTCCGTATATAGGGGAATGTAAAATAGGAATAACCAAGCTCTTCAGCACTTATTCGCTTTACAATCGTTTGACCATGCTGTTTTTGTTGTTTAATTGGAGCATAATCACATGATTTTGAATTTAGTGCACTTTTTAAAATATTGAAAATTGTATTATGTCAATGCCTGTAATATTGGAGGTGATAACAAAGGTGATGCCTTTCATCCGAGAGAGGTTGTTATTTTCTCAACGTAATTTTAAGTGCTGTCCAGGTATGGCAATCAAATCAATGCGGGTCACTACGCGGGCTAAGTAAAAAGGTGTACAAAGTACATGAGCCATTCCACGTCAAATCGCACAAAAAATACCAAAATTTGACCTTCATATTTTTATTTATTTTCTAATTTTTTCTATTTGTTTTATATGGATCAAATAAGTGAACACGTGTATTTTTATTTTTTTCTAACTTTATTATTTTCGGAATATTGTATAATGAAATTTGCTAAAAATGATGCGCAACACTAACTTAAAAATATCATATATTTGAATACACCAATTATAGAAATTCCGTTCAAATTCCATTCGAAACTTAAAAACATGTTTAATTTTTAAGGTGTTGCAAATATTTAATTTTTTGAATTTTCAATTTTTTTCAAAAACTGAAATTTTGAAAATTGAATATTTATGTAAATTCGATGAGCTAAAAATTAAAAAAAATATTTATAAGGCACTAGAGTATTGAATAATAAGTCTAGAAAAAATCAAAGTGGGATCTCAGTAACTTTAAAAGATATTAATATTTTTCGAACCAGAGTGTAATAGATTGCTGCAATAGACACGTTTTTTTGCGTTACTGGTCGTCGGTTTCTTTGGATGAAGCAGTAATTTAAGTACTACCCTTGAGGTGGTGAAACTTCATCATTGAATTTATAAATAATAGTATTATGTGTATTAATATAAATAAATTAATATTAAGATATTTATAAACATTAATATAATTTTATAAATAATTAATGACGGATTCTTGACTCAGGTTTTGACTGTCATTTTGAAATTTTCTGGTCCCTCACAATTAACTTTAAATACAAGTACTTGCATACCATAGACTTCCTGAACTTCTGTTACAATGCACAGTTTTAATGCTTTACCGAATTTACTTCAGTTCTGGACAAAATTCCATTTTCTTCAGCCAACGTTTTTTAGACACTTTTATCATGCTTTCGGTTGCTGCAAAAATCGTTTAATTCGTCACTTGATTGAACTATCTGAAAGAGCTTAAATTGCCACTTCCTTGATTCCAGTTTTTTCCCTGGACGTTCCGCTACTTTCGTTAATGCCATGGGAGCCACTGATCTCGACGCTATCTTCATTAAGAAAAGGCCGTTTGGAGCCGATTCCCTTTCTTCGAAATGAATCACAAATTCGCCAAACTAATGACTCCTGTAAATTCACCAGCAATCGTGGTTTACGCGTCTTGAAGATTTTCTTTTTAAAACTCGTGTTCAGAAAGTTTAAATGGATTGAAACATCTATCTCATACGCTGATCGCCACTCAATGTTGCGCAATGTACACACGATCACAGAACAAATACTAGCACTCTTGTCTTCATAAGTATTGCTATTGCGACTAATGTTGAGAAAATTTTTACCATGTCCCTTGACAAGTGGTCGATTGTATTTCACGAGCAGGTCAGGATGGCACCCCGTCCCTAGGACGCAAAGGGACTCTGTAGTAAAATTCGAGACATTTCTGACACGAGAAAAAGCATTCGTTTTGCTGTTACCCATCCTTCTGGGAAAGAGAGAACATATGATTTACTAATGTTTCTTGAAACACATATCAGGCAGAGGGCCATTCTTTTTATTGTTCGTCGGCATTAGTATCCAGGACTGATCGAACACAATTTGTTAGTGCAGGGGCAGGAACCACGCGCCCGAATACCATACTTACAATAGATTTTTTTATCTGTACGTGTTGAGAGCCCACTTTTTTCTTGTTGTTTTGTGGAAAATTGAACAAGAAATATGCCTATTTTTTCAAATTTTCATCTGAGAGAGTTCACAAAGAAATTTTTTCGTTTTTTAAAAATATTACAATTTTTTAATGAAATATTTATTTTTTGAAAACGTAATTTACAGATGATAAAATACACATATCAAAAAATTAAACAAAAAAACCAGAATTTTTATGTTAAGTACATTTAGAGTGTCAATTAATCATATTTTGCAAAGTACGCGTAAATTTCAAAATTTAATATAGACAAAACTACACAAATAAACAATTTTCAGGTAAATAACACGTGCCTCTTTTTCTGATGTCCAGAATGAATGCCATATATTCCTGTCATTTATTTTTTTAAATAGTCGTGTCAATTCGAGTGCGATTTGACGTGGAATGGCTCGTATTTTCAATTCGTTTCGCTCGTCACACTTAAGAACATAAATGACCCACAAGTCACCCACGATGATACCCTCAAAAATATGTAAGACATACATTCTGGGGGCAGAGTGAACATCTGAAATACTAATAACTCTTGAAACCCTTATCAGGCAGACGGTCATTCTTTTTTTAGTTCTTCGCACTTGCATCAAAGACTGGCCAAACACAATTCGTTAGTGCATGGGTAGGCAGAGCGCGCCCTCATACTTACAATTTATTTTCTTAGAACTGTATGTTTGGGAGTGCCCACTTTTTTCTTGTTGTATATTATAGAAAATTGAAACAAGGACACGCCTATATTTTTTTTCAAATTTTTATCGCATCGAGTTTATATGAAATTTTACTTTTTTTGAAAAACATACATTTTTTAAAATGAAAATTATATTTTTTTTGAAATTTTTTACAGAGGAATAAAATACACATTTTAAAAGTATTAAATGACACGAACCAGAAATTTTTATATTTAGTACATTCGGAGAGATAATTGATCTTATTTTGTGAAGTACCTGTAATTCCAAAAATTAATATAGCCCATAACTACACAAATAATCAATTTGAGGCAAATAAAAAAAATACGTGTCACTTTTTTTGATGTCCAGATTTAAGAAAAAAAATATCGTGCATTTTAAAAAATGTCGTGTCAACTCTTGTGCGATTTGACGTTGAATGGCTCACATTCTCTTATCTATATTGATCAAAAATATTTTTATAGAAAATTCACCATAAACTTTGCAGAAGACGTCTACATGAAACAGCAAAATCCTTCTTAATTTCTACATTTTCTCAGGCAAGAGATGCTACTTGCCAAATCTGGGAAGAAAATGGATTAGAAAAAAGGAACAAAAGAAACTATCTTCTAATTATGATTCCTAACACCCCACTGAAAACATCGTCCTCGGCCTACAATCAGTGAGGCTCCCTGTGTTAAAAGTAATTTTTCACAGGCACATGAAAGAAATCATACACAGAGATGGATGGAACAAAATTGCCGATAAGCGTGTCTTCATCGATCGCCTCCCCAGGGACGGCCGCGGTATAATACCGGCGAGCAATCTCCTTCAAGAGCCCCAAGAAGCGCGACTGGGCGGCTCCGCCGAGGCCGGCAGGGGCGTTTCGAATGGGCGCACTCACTTATCGTCGGCCAAAAGCTTAAGGTGACGCGCTGCGACCTAGTGCGAAGCCATCTGGGCTATCGGCAGACAGACGGGAAGCAGCCTGCTTCCCCGCTTACCCCGACCCCGCTGCTTCCGACTCCGCCGCATCCACATCGCCGCTTCCAGCAACGCCGCATCAAACAACGCCGCCTTGATCAACGTCGCGCCGCCGCCTCGGACAACGCCTTCAGCAACGCCGTCTCCAACAATGCCGCCTCGAATAACGCAGCCTGGATAAACGCCGCGCCACTTCTAACAACGTTGCCTCTAAAATCGCTCCCTCGAACGTCGCCCTCTCGGACAACTCCCCCTCCAACTCACCCCCTCGGACAACGCCCCCTCCAACAACGCCCTCTCCAACAACGCCCCCTCCAACAACGCCCCCCTCGAACAACGCCCCCTCGACATCGCTCCCTCGTACATCGCCCCTCTAACATCGCCACCTCGAACAACGCCCCCTCGAACAACGCCCCCTCGAACAACGCCCCCTCGAAAAACGTCCCCTCAAAAACGAGCCCTCAAAAAACGAGCCATCAAAAAAATGACCCCTCAAAAACCGACCCCTCAAAAAACGACCCCTCAAAAAAACGACCCCTCAAAAAAAACGACCCTCAAAAACGACCCCTCAAAAAACGACCCCTCAAAAACGACCCCTCAAAAACGACCCCTCAAAAAACGACCCCTCAAAAAACGACCCCCTCGAACAATGCCTCCTAGAAAACTCCGCTTCCTACCCCCACTTCCGCATCCGAAACCGCCGCCTCTGACATCACTGCCCTCCTCCGTCTCTCTCCTCCGTCTCCTCCTCCGTCTCCTCCTCCGTCTCCTCCTCCGTCTCCTCCTCCGTCTCCTCCTCCTCCATCTGCTCTTCCTCCGTGTCCTCCTCCTCCGTGTCCTCCTCCTCCTCCGTGTCCTCCTCCTCCTCCTCCGTGTCCTCCTCCTCCCTCCTCCGTGTCCTCCTCCTCCTCCGTGTCCTCCTCCTCCTACGTGTCCTCCTCCTCCTCCTCCGTGTCCTCCTCCTCCTCCTCCTCCGTTCCTCCTCCTCCTCCGTGTCCTCCTCCTCCTCCGTGTCCTCCTCCTCTGTGTCCTCTTCCTCCGTGTCCTCCTCCTCCGTGTCCCTCCTCCTCCGTGTCCTCCTCCTCCGTGTCCTTCTCCTCCGTGTCCTTCTCCTCCGTCTTCTCTTCCTCCTCCGTCACTGCCGCCGTCTCCCTCCGCCGCCTCCTCCGCCGCCTCCTCCTTTCCTTCGCCGCCTCTATTCCTTCGTGTCCGCGTCCGCCGTCCTTCCGGCTCTGCTGTTATCCCTGCCCTGTCGCAGTGCCCTAAAGCATGGCAGCCTGCTGCCGCCAGCGCTTCCGCCGGCCCCGAGCAGATGGGGCGCGGAGGTGAAAAAGGCCCGCGGTAACGCCGGTTATCTGAGCTAGCTCCCTGCTAACCTTTGTCGCAACAGCGGCGACCGCCTTGCGTGCCCGCTTGCCGCCCGGTTGGCGCTGCTCCCGGGACTGTATGTCGTGGTGGCTTATCCGCACCACTAGGCTTCAGTAGGGGGGGGGCGTTGCCTCCCATCCCCCGCCTCTTCCTGCCCTGCCGGCGCGCCCCGCCGCCGACGCTAAGCCTTATGTATTGCGCGGAGCCGGCCCTGGATAAGGAGCCGCTCCGGCATCGGCCCGCTGGCGCCCAAGAGGGTCGAAAGAAAACCGGGGCCCTGCATCCGATACCCGATCGATACCATTAATAATATCGGAAGCAACGTCCCAGATGGCGCTGGAATCTTACGTTGCGAGCCACATTGGAAGCCACACCTAGAATCTCAAGAAACGTTTCTATTGCGTTCCGTTTCTGAAAACTGCGGTTGTATTTATCGACGAGTGAGGGCACCTTTAAGACACTGTGGTATATAATGGTTCTCTCTCCACTGCTGTCGTTAGGGTTGTGACACTTTCGGAGTGTGTACAAAAGATATTACCGTCAATAATGATTCAGCATATTTTCAGGAAGCGTTTAAGAAAAGAACATTAACCAATTTCCTTTATTAACATTAACATAAAATTTTACTAATCATTTATTCATTAAAATATGTCTTTAGACGGAATATTAAAGAGGACAAACTATTTTAAATTGTTAAATACACGAATAAAAAGATACATGACATGTCAATTATTGCAGAAAAAGTTTAGTAATGAGGCAAAATATATATGACAAGATTTTGACGAAAATTCGTGTTTTGTGTGTCCCTTAAATGGAAAAAGTGTTTTCTGCAAAAAAACGCCCCCTCTTTATCTCCTGCCCACCTCTCCCTCCTTCTTTCCTTCCTTCCCACCTACTGTTAACAACACAAGCGTCTGAAGCTTACTATGCTCTGTGAATTTTAAAACGGAACCCTATATTTGGGGTATTGAAGATGAAGTTCCGATGGCATTGAAAATATTCTCTAAATGTTTCCTTTCTTTCATACGTATAGGGGGGAGTTACATAATACTTCAAAAAGTCATGCCGAGATTTTGACGAAAATACAAGTTTTGCGGTTCCAAATAACGAAAATTTGTTTTCTTCAAAACGTACATTCGTCACTTCGACGAATTTCTCTGTCATATTATATATACAGTTGGTGACAGTCTTGTTGTACAGTCGATAATTTGCTCGAAAAACAATAATTTTAAGTGAAAATTAATACTAAAGAAAAAATATATTACAAGGTAATTGAATTATTCCTGTTAAATAAAATGTAACTTCGTACACCTAGAGGAAATGACCTTGAATTTAAAATTCACCAGCACTTTAGTCGCTCGGAACTAGCTACTAGGAAGGTTTTCAAGCAATTAAATGTGCTGGTGAACTTTAAATTTAAGGCCGTTTCATCTAGGTGTACAAAATTACATTTTATTTAACTAGAATAATTCAATTATCTTTTATTTTATTTTTCATTAGTATTAATTTTCCAGTTAAAATTAACGATTTTCAAGCAAATTATGGACTGGACAAACAAGATTGTTACCGACTGTAACAAGAGAGAGAGATATTATTTATGAAAATTTTTTCCAAAATTAGACCTCCAAATAAAGTTAATTACAATTATTTTAAAATATAAGTAGTACAACTAAATTTGGTGTGAAATAGTGACAATCAAAAATAAAAAAGCAAGATTGCAAATTTTCCTTAAATGATTTTTTTCAAATAGAGTCAAGTTCGCTTACTAATATGGCAAAGGTCCAATTGTCATTTAAGCATTTTAATTTTGAAAATTGCGAAAATTCAAACTTTGAAGTCCAAGCAAGTATTTTTTGTAGCTGAGAAATCTCACAGACGCATGTGGGGTCTAAGTGTCGATCCCTACGTAAAATAAGCCGTCGGGGCTGCGAAAACATGCAATCAGTTCGAAAGTGCAAAATTTCGCAAAGGTTCAATTGTATTAGCATTTTACGTAACCGCTAGAATACAAGAATATTTGCTGTTGCAGTTCTTTAAAAGTTTTTATCTAATATAGCAAAGTAAGCTTACAAAGCTGGTGTAGCTTCCATTTTAATTAAACATTTATTTTGAAAATAGTACAACTTCACATTTAAATGTCTAAAACTTCAGGTCGATCTGGACGAACACGAGGCTTGGAAGTTTCCAATAGATATTTTTAATTTGAGGGTACTTTAGATGAAGCCTCAAACCATTTGCAATTTTTTTTAAATGGTCCAATTTTTTTTTTTTTTTTTTTTTTACACTTTGTCCTCGAAAGCATTTATCTGGATTTCAAATCGGCATCACAATTTTTTACTGCAAGGGGGGTAATTATTTTATTGGAAAATATTTTATTTTTACATGAAATCTTCTAAGTAATGCTCCTGTGAATTTACATGTTCCCGTTCAGAACTTATGTTGTGTCCCCTTTTCCTAATATACACATATTTCCTTGTTTTTCTTATGAAAAGTAAGTGCTGTCCTCCTAAATTATATCTAACTCTGTGATCTGTCCAAATCCCTAGAGTGTCGCACACTAAATTCAACTCAAAGAAAATTAAGAGTGCATTTGCTATTCAACACGACCATTCCCTTTTCTTTAGATCCTTCATTGCAAACGGAGTCTATTTCATTATTTCTAACCACAGAGACGACAAAACTTCATTATGGCGTTTGGATGCGACAACGAAAGCTCAAATGCGATACAGTGCAAGCACGCATATCATTTTGTATTACGCAAGACATTGCGGGCAACTTTTGTGATACAAACAGCATTGCACGTGTTATATTTTCCGCTGTTTAATCATCTCTCTTTTTTCATCATATTTGAATATTTTCAATATAAGGAGTATATAACATTTTCAGTATATTAATGAAATATTCCATAAAACTCATAATTATCGAAGTTTGGAAATAATTCAGAAAATTCAATATATCCAAGAAACTATTTTGGAAACTGGAAGTTGGTATGGCTGTAGAAAAATGAACGGACGGCGGGGATCAATACCGAACAAAAAAGATGGATGGGTGAACATAAACGGGCGACATTCGAAAGAATAAAGAGGGAACGATGGACGATAATCATACGGACAGACGAACCTACACTTGACGGCGAGGGGGGTACACGGACGGGCAGTCAGCTTGTCATTGGGTGGAAGGCATGACTAAATGAAGGGCGAACGAAAGCAGTTCAACGTAGTCGACGGAATAACTAATGGACGGAACATACGAAATTCAAATAGCGTCCTTTCTGTATCGATGGGGCATTTGAAACAGGTAAAGTTTTCATCAAAAATATTGAAACAAGTTTTAAGTAATTGCAGGAGTTTTCTCTATTTCATGTTACACGAAAGCATCGTAGCCGGTCGAATGAAGACTTAATTGTGACTACCTATTCACCACTCTCTTTCCCTGTTTGGTGAATATAACGACGTTTTCCGAATTCCTCTGTGTTTGTGTTCAGAGTCGCAGTAGAGTTTGCAGAAACACAATGTAAACTGACGAGTTCCCTTTACAATGCTGTAGAGCATGTTCTCGTCGAGCGTAGAAACTCGAATTACGAAGGATGAATTGCCAGGGGCATGTAAAGTGTCAGTTAGCATTTGCCCGTAATTAATGAGGAACACACCGGCTTGTGAACGTCATCGGCTGGTAAGTCCGAAGTACGTTACTGAGACCTCCGCTTTCTCCGTTTCACGGAAAGGTCTTGGCCATGCTTAAATATGTCCTTCATCATAAACAAGAGAACCAAGTAAAGAGAAGTGGCATCAGTAAATAATGTGTCTTCAGGCAAGTCGAAAACAGCCGTGTTGATATCACTACCTTAATTAACTGACGTACTTTGTATTAACTGCACAAACTTTAAATGAAACGGAACAAAGGCAGTCGCTGACTTTGCCAATGCAACTTTTGAATTGCCGGCTTTAAAAGACGTTGCATTTTCAAAGCGATGCAAAATAGTTTACGAAGAGCAGACCTGCAAGCATGAAGATCTTTCCGATGAGTTCTTGATTGAGTGAACTCTGAAGATATAATTATGTCAATAAGATTTTGGAATGTCTTGAATTAGGTATTTAATTAACTTTTATTTATCCTTCAACTTTGCTTGTATTAACAGTTCGGGAACGTAATATTATCTTAAACGACAATTCCGAAAGAAACATATTTTTTATACATTTTCAATAACTAATACATAATGTGGATAAAACTATAAGATGAATGTATAGAGTTATAAATTTATACTTTTTTTTTTTTTTCATTGTCATATTGCTTTTATATGTTTGGCTACAATAAAAGTTTGGCCGGTTTAAAAAATGCGGAACTGTTGACATATATATTATATATATATTTATTTTGTAATTATATATATATAGTATTTATATAATATATAACATTTCATAGTTTTCCATAATACAGTTTCTCTATTAGTATATTCCGTTATGGTCAATATCCAAAACACTTTTAAATATTGATGTTTCTTCTCCGCTTTGTACGCTAATTGCATATATTTTCCGAGATTTTTATTTTATTTCACACTTTTAGTATATTAAGAATTTTAAATATTTTTTAAAGTTCTTTATTACTTCAACTCCATAACTCTTTTGGTGAGAAGGAGCTTTGTTTTGTTACTCAAATAATTTATATGAATGTTGAGAATATTTTAATCTGACTAAAATACGTTTTCTTCACTCTCTCATGTAATATGTATAAGCTTAACTTATAGATTGGTTTATCTCTTCCAAATAATGTCTGTTTTGTTGATTTACAGAGTTGCTTTTGCCATTTAAACACAATGAGCTTAATGTGTAGTTGGCATCTAATATATTGATGTTGGTGGTGAGTTTGGCATTTCCGCATATTTGTGTGGGTGCATCCATCTGCTTCTATTGTACTACCACTCAATTGTCTCGTGGCAAGTTACGAGTCTAGAAATGCTGATAAATGAGGGGACTGCTAAACGCTTCAATCCTGGATTTAAAACCAGATTTCATTACAATGGCTTTCCGTTTACATGAAGTGGCTTTTGAAACGAAACAAAACAAAAGGAGAATACTAAACATTGTAAACATTAATTTCATATTAATATACCTATTTATTTTAATATCAATACATTGTTAACCAAATATTTTTTTGTTTTGAAGATTAGGGGACTTAAAATAAATTCCATTCATAATCACAAAAGCAGCCTTTCAGTAATTTCGCTGTTTATTAGCATTGTAAATGAAAAAATCACTCAAATTGCTTATCACAGATCTTACAATTTGGGCATTCTATTTGAATACGTGGGAGTTCCGTGGTTGACAAATCGTGTTCCACAAAATTCAATAACTTTCTAGAATCACATCTACATAAGAGATGAATACACACAGCTTGTCCTTAGCACATAAGTCATAGTGTCACATCCACCATCGACTCAGATTTAGGCCTTTTGTAGTGCGGATGTTAGTGTCATTACGAGATCAATGGTTTTCATATAAACTATGTGAAACCATTTGAAGTTTATCCAAGTAAAACCATTTTGTCAAACCACTGTCTGTTCGTGAAGTCGGATATATATAACTTTGCTTTTTAAATCATAGAAGGCGGCTGTTTTACACTTGAACATTTTAACACATTTTAAGTATACATCACTTTAATTTCTTCATGTTTTCAAAATTTCAGGGTAACTCACGTAACTTTAGCACCTCCTGCAGTTTTTGAAACGGTTGACGGTTATTGCAACCAGTTTTCACGGAAGTGCATG
>JAHLJT010008446.1:84381492-84412520 GCA_031308135.1 Acheta domesticus | reverse complement strand
TTCAAGTTTGTGGCAGTACATGGCATTATGTAGTGTGAAACTCTCCAATGTGTATTAACAGTTGTGACTGCAGATGTGTATTTGTGTTAAAGTTTATTAAATTTACACTCATCGACTGTCAACAGTATTTCAAAATTTTTAATTTGCTTTGTTCTTTTTGTACGCGTTTATATAAGAAGTTTATTAACAATAAATTATATAGAAAATGTCTACCTATCTATTATTAATGAACTAATCGAGATATTACAATAAAAATCTTTAATCATTCATTCCCTTCCCGTGTTTTAAAATGAGAGCTTGTTTCTGCCAAAATACACTGAGCTCGATTCTTCTAACACGCAACACTCAGCATGCTGGATACTCGGATTCACTTGAAATTTTACCAGCTGGTTCAGCACCTTTCAGAACCCCTACATACAAATTTTTACGTTCTATAAAGCATTGCAAGTAGTGTTTTTGCGATAATTAGTATTGGGACCTTTCTTGACCTTACCGACCATGGAAGGACGGAAATCGCTGCTCGCCGCTGGTTCTGCGGCCGTTACACACACACCGCGCCTGCACTATCGGAGTGTCGGCAAGGTCTCAGTTACTTGGAGGGCAGGCGGGGTGACAAAAACGGGTTTTTACTTTGCAGGTTCAAATGGACGAGTAGGACGAGAAAACATACATGAGTAATTCCAATGCAATAATTAAATGCATACTAGCATTATTTACAGGATTTAAATATTACAATGTGGTTTAATTAATCAGACAATACTTATTAAATAATAAATACGTAAATAAATAAATGCACAACAAATCAGTAAACAATTAAAAATAAATAATAAACAGATACAATAAAGAAAAGATAAATTTTTAAGAATAAAGTGTTAGAAATGGAAGGATTTCAGGGCAGGAAGGAAAAGAAGACAGGAGCAAAATGGTCCGAGGAGACAAAAGTGATACACAGCGAGCAGATGAAAGAGTACTGGAGGAAGAAGAAAGAAGGGCAAAGGAAGAAGCAATGAAATTGGTACGTGGTCCCTAGATGACACAAACGAAAGAAGAAGAAGGAAAAAAAGAGAAATACGAATTCTTAAACGAACGCGCTTGGAAATCTGATCCCAGCTGATAGACGCCGCGTAATGTTCCTGGCGCTGCTGAAGCAACGGCTCGCCCGCTGCGGGAAGCGCGAAGGTCACGAAAGGTCCTGACACAAAATGTCTATAAAACACTATTTATAATATTCCAAAGCACTTCAAAATTTGCGTAGACAGGTTTTGCATGGTGTTCTATCAGCTGGTGAAATTTCATGTCAATCTGAGCATCCGGCACGGTGAGTGTTGCGTGTAAGTTTGAAAAGGACCTTTATTATTATCGTCCTTCCGCTACAAATTATTTTTGTTTTTGTTCTTTTTGATTATCGTTGCTTCGGTGTTTCAGTAGAAGAAAAGTTCAATTCAGATGAACAAATGGCATCTGTTCAACTCTCTCATTCTGATCTTTCATATTGATGTTTGTTCATATGATCTTCATGTCAAGACCATGAATTGCTGTAGTTACGCCTCTATCCCTCACGGCCGCCCGTCTCACACACCTTGTTTCCACGAAACAGTCTCGACGCCGCGAAGGCCATCTTTATCAACGGCGACTGTTGCAAGGGCTGCTACAAGAAAAGACCTTTTACTTAAAAATCACATGTCAGAAAGTCTAATTTTATACTCCAAATACCATCAAAATACTAACATATGATACATCATTTTATTCCTCTTTTCATGATCAATACATTGGTGCTGAAAAAAAAATATAGTTCTATTTAAAAAATCAAAGATGATTAAATTTCTCGAAAACTAAAAATATTATAAACAATTTCTCTATGGCATGTCACTTGCCCCATGATTCCGCATTGTTAATCGAAAAATACATTTTGATATCCTGAACCGTTTAGAAGTTATGGGGGTGGACCATAGTTGGTGGGGCATTCTGTATAAAACCTAGGTTTATTCCCATTTTCGAGTCTTCAATTTTGTTTAATGAAACATGAATTACTTTCAATCTTGTTAAATATCAAATTACTTATACATTACGAATGAAATTATTGATAATTACAGCCCATTTAATTGTTTCTACATAATAGTAATTAATTATAACTAATTTTCATATGTAATTTATAATTAATTTAATATTAAACAAAATTGTAAGTAGTTCATGTTGTCATTTCAGAAAATTGAACACCTAAGGATGGGAACACACCCACATTTCTAAAAAATGATATAGTACACTAAGTTATTCACGAGTGCAAAGGAAATAGCGTAAACCGCATTCAAAATTTTGAATAAAAGAGTTTTTGGTCATTGGTCATTTTCGTCAAAAACTATTACATGAAATATTGTTCCTTGTCGCTATATTGCTTTCTTATCTAACGAATATGAAAGGAAAGAGAAAAATTAGTATTTAAATGTTATTTACGATTGCAGCTATATTTCCGTGTGCAGCCAAAGTTTCGCATTATCACCTCGTCCCCTGAGGCTCTCCGAGTGTTCAAAATGGCCTCCTCCTGCGTGAACGCAAGATAGGCATCTATACTCACACGGCCTCTGTGACACGCACGACTTTGCTGGGTTGTACCTTTATTCCTGCCGCCACGCTTTCGATGCGCCGAAGAAGGTCATCACGAGACTCGGCTTCGGTAGCACAAACGCGGTCTTTCATTAACCTCCAGCTTCAAAAGCTTTGGGAGTACCTGAGTTATAAAGTTCAGCGACTTAACGCCTCTTAAACGCTTCGGGTAAGAAGTGAGGATCGAGCATAAATTCATCAAGGATGTCAACCGACATATTTACAGAGAATTACTTAACGTGGGGATTTTTGTCGGCCCTCACATGCAAATTGTGCACAATTGTGTCAGTTTCTTGTAAACACGCTTTATCTGACCAAAGAACGAAATTCCTGTTTTTTTCGTTGTTTTTTTTTTTTTGCATTTACGCAGGACATTTCTGGAGAATTGCAAACGTCATAAGTCCCTTCTGCGTAAATACTGCACCCACTCGAAATGAAAAAGTCGGATCTCGCGCGCTATTTGCCTCGTGCTCACTTCCGGGACTTTTCGGATAATATTGGCAACTGAGTTTTCTAGAGAAGTGGTGAGCTGTAACGCGAGGTGAAGACGCTCGCTCACTTGCTGTAGCCCATGTTAGACGAGCACAAGCGCAGAGTCCAAAGTTTAACGTTAATTGTTGACAATACTAATCGATGAAGTGTATACAAGTTTGGCAAATTTCGTCTGTACATTACATATGGGATAAGGTCCTGGCAGATTAGCAACGAGGACTGAAAACACCCTGACCGATATCAATTATACGATTAAATATGTGCTGTTGTAGCGCTACTAGTTTCTAGGGTGTGCTGTAGGAGGTGAGCGCACAGGTTCTGGAGTAATAGTTTAATTGATTTTTGCTAAGGAGTGTCTGCGTATCTGTAGGAACACAATGAGTGATCAGTTGAATAAAACAATTTTTAATACGGTGAAGTCTATTTAGGCGAATGCTTTAACATCTCTATAGTCTCCATTCAGTGACCACGACCACATAATATTTCCGCCCAATACACAGACGAGATAGTTGGATGATTGCTACTAGAGTGCAGAAAAAGGGAAGGAACAGGCCACATAAGATAGACCGTGAGAGTGAAGAGACCTTGAAAATGGCATTGAGCTGATGCAATTTATTTTTCCTAGAGCGTAATGTTTATTGGAGAGTTCATCTTGATAATAAAGATTGCGACATTGAAGTTGGATTAAGAAAATTGTTAAGTGCAGGAGCTTAATATATTGGTCTGTTCGACCATTAAGTTCTTACATGATTTGAGTTCAGACCGGTGTGTACAGAATTCCTTAAGTCGGAGTGGATTGATTACAAGTTGTTGTAGAAGTCATAGGCCCTTGTAGTAGACTGCGACTAAACACACTGGAAATCCTCTTTGGAAAACACTATTACCTACACTATTATTTTAAAATGTAACGATTTTAAAAAAAATATTGATATGGAAATAACATTATGTCTTTTAAAATGTTAATTTATTACAAAATATATCAAAAACTTATTTTCTTGGTTTCGAAATAAAATCCAAACAAAGTGGAAGGCTACAGCTGACCAACATTCCAGGTTATATTTCCAACATCTGAGACAGTGAGAAGTTTCGTAATATAAATAAAAATTAAACATGTGTTGTTCAAAAGTTTCCCCAGTTCCAATTTTAGCACTTCTCGCTATTATCATAATATTGTACTATATAATATTTTTATAATATAATTATCTGTTTCAGAGGCACATTCCTGTGGTAGCAAAAGCAATAGCAACGGACCGAGCTATTCGGCGAAGGTAAGTTTTCCGCATCATTTACGATATTCATTACAATAACATAATCTGAATTTCATTCTTCCGCTTAAAAGTCTGAATTTATATATTTATCGAAGGTAAAACCTTCTTGTTATTCTTCTTTTTCCATTAGTTTTCTCTTTCGACGATAAATATTTGATGTGCGTTTCGTAAAATAACACAAAAAATATATATTCATCTTTTATTACGCAAACAAGTCTTCGAATAAAAATATGTAAACAGATCCGCGTCTGCCTAAATAAATTCAATAATTGTAATAAAATACCTTTTAATAAAATGAAGCATATGTCCTCTTGGCAGAAATCTGTTTAATTGTGAGATATTCTCGATCGAACAACGTCTGGTAAGAGAACGAATTAATAAAATATTTGACATCGTTATAATGATAAAGACGTTTACTTGATACATGCCGTTGAGAAAGGATCTCTCAGTATTTTACTTCATTTTTTCTCAGAACATTTCCCAATGAGTGTCTTCCCAAATCTTTGATTTCAAACGAAGCTCTTTGATGCTAGGTATATTACAGCAAATCTTGTTCGGAAATCAAGAAAAAGTTATCATTCTGTACTTCATTACACGCGTTAATTCTCGTAAACAAGAGAAGTATAAATCTTAAATCGAAGTATACCCTACATCAAGCATGTCACAGGTTACTAGAGCTTGCAGGCACTGCGTCCAGAGAAATTGGCGCGAGATTTAAAAGTTTTAAGGGTTGCACACACAGCTACGGAGTGGCGATAAGTTACTGGATAAATTACTGGATGACAGTTTTTGGGAGACGTTACTTAGCAGTTATTGTCACACATTTAGTTATATTAATTCCCATTTTTTCTTTAAAGCAAAGTAATGTTCCATTAAAATGAAATACTACATCAGTCAGATTTCAAATTCTTAATTGCGAGTACAATTTAAAAAAATTGAATAAAAAATACATTCATTTTGTAATGCTCTTTACTTAAGAATGATATGAAAGCATCAACTTTCTAGGCTCAGGTTAGGAGATTTAAGAGACAAATATTCTTGTCTGTTAAAAGCGCTGTCCCAATAATGAGAATTGTTATCTTATAGAGACTTGCTAATTTATTTTATATTATTACTAAATAAAATAACGTACGTAGCTGTCACGTAGCAAAGATGTTTATATGAGGGAGAATTTAGTAAGAAAATAAACACGAAATATTAATATTTATTTATTTATTTATTTGTCAAAAACAGTAAAAACTATATATGACGTGTGGAAAAAGAAATGTATCTGCGCACATTTCCTTGAGGGCCAGAATTTAAAAAAAAAACAAAAAAAAAACGAAAAAAATGAATTTAGAAAATAATTATTTTAGAAAAATAAAAATATTTGAAAAATGTTTTTCCCGAGTTATAGAAAATAAATTTCAACGGTAAATGAACTACAAGCAAATGGAGTGCTCAACAAAACGTGCGCACATTTACGTCCAGAAGCAAAACAAGGGGCCATCTCAGCATTTGCTCAATGGATCAGGGGAACTGGACAAAAACCTGATCGACATGAGGGTCATTGACCCGGTAGCTGAAGTTCATTACTTGTTACAGGCGTATTAAATATTTTTTAAAATGTATACAATGCAAACGTAAACTAATTCATTATATATCTTTGTTTTGTTACATTAAACATTATTTTTCTTTTTCACGATCAATATAGTCTCTAATTGTATAGAAACAGTTTTGCAGCAGAAAATATTTTACTTTAAACTTAAATTTGTGTGCCGACTTTAATTGTTTTATGTCATCTGTCAATGCATTGTTAAGTAACGTACATGTATTGTATATTGATTTCTTATACTGAGCTGTTTATACTGACACTTGATGCACGTGATTTCTACGGCGTGTGTTGTAATTATAAATATCAATATTGCATGAAAATATGTTCCCTCCGTTAAGTAGGTCATTTTTGACAAATATTACAGATTCGTAAATAAATAGACAAGGCAATGGTAAGATTCCCAGCTCAATGAAAAGAGGCTTGCAGGAATCACGTGGAAGGCATTTTTTCATTATTCGAATAATTTTCTTTTGCAATCTGAAGGTCTGAATACTACAGGATGAGCTTCCCCAGAATATTATGCCATATCTCAGGCGGGAATGCACATTTGCAAAATAAACGCTACGAGCTGCATGAAGGCTGACAGAATTTGAAAGAATTCTGAATGCGTAGCATAATGAACTTAATTTAGTGTTTAATTCTGTTATATGTACATTCCATTTGAGGTTTGATTGAATTGAAAGACCTAAAAATTTTGTTGCCTCAACATCAGCTAATTGCATATTGTTCATTTTCAATGGAACATGCGATTTCCGATTTGAGATGCAAAAATGCATTGAAACAGTTTTTCTTTCGTTAACAACTAATTTGTTATTATTAAACCAATTTGAAACTTCTGAAATTGTACTATTTACTGCTTCTTTTTTGCAAAGAACATTCGTGTCATCAGCAAACAGAACCGTTCTTCCATTTTTAATAGACGAGGGCATATCGTTTACATATAACAGAAAGAGAATAGGACCTAAGATCGAACCTTGCGGGACTCCATGCTCAATTGGCAAAGAATTGGGAATATAAGTATGCAATGTCCTTTCCTGCCAGTATGGTATTTCTACTCTTTGAGTCCGATTTTTAAGGTAAGAAGTTATCCAATCTAGGGCAATACCACGAATTCCATACGAAGGTAATTTTGAGAGCAAGATCTTATGGTCAATAACGTCAAAAGCTTTCGAGAGATCTAAGAATATTCCAATGGATACTTCATTTTGGTCTGTTGATGAAGGATTTTGGTCTATTGATGAATTTTGAGAAAACCAAAAATGGCAGTTTCCGTAGATTTTGATTTTCTAAAACCGTGTTGTGAGTCTGAAAACGCTCTGTTTTTCCTGAGAAAAACATTCGTAAGTAGAAAAGCCTTTCTTATTTTTTTGAGAAAACTGACAAAAGAGAAATTGGCCGTTAATTTTGAATATCATTTTTGTTCCCTTTTTTTAAAAAGTGGCTTAATTCTTGCTGTTTTGAAAATATCTGGAAATATTCCTGTACATAAAGAAGCATTGAAAATGTGAGTTAACGGATGTATAATCGCAGGTGCACAAGTTTTTAATAAACAATCCGGAAATTCATCTAAACCAGATGAATATTTATTTTTTAGTTTACTAACTATTCTGAGGATTTCGTTGGGAGAAGTTTCGGAAATAAACATCATATATGTAATTTTTTGGGAAGTGTAAAATGTTGAATTTTGTGTTTTAGTCCCTTCATGAGATCAGACGCAATTATAGAAAAGTGTTTGTTGAAGAGATTGGCAAACTTTTTCCGGATTACTCGTTTCTCTTTCATTATCCTTTAAAATAACATTGTCTACAAGGTATCGAGATGATGTGGTTGTATTTTTTTGCGATATCCCACATTGCTTTAGTTTTGTTACTAGCGCTCAAAATGTCCTGACTATTTTTCATAAGTAGTGAAGAATATAAACATAATACAATTATCGGTTATTTGATAGAAAAAATCTGGCAAACCTATTTTCAATGATTACAGGTATTGTCATTGCCAGCAATGTTGCAATGACAATACCTGTGATCATTTAATTTTAAATGCCAACGACATTTCACCACTAATCCAAACATATTTTCGTATGAAGACACTATTCCCTGCCGCATGGCGCTTCAGTTTGCGCGTGTACACCCATTTCTGGATTTGGGGGGGGGGAATAAGTGCGGAGTCGGGAGAAGTTGCCCGTGTCCGGAGGAGCTCCGGGCTCCCCAGGTGAGCAAGTAGCTCCTTCGGGCGCGGTTTTACGTGCCTGCCCTACATATTGGGCTGGGACGAAAGTTCGTTCAGTTTGATCGTAGGTGCTTAGCATGGAGTGCATGAGAAGTGTGATCGTTCTTCAGCTATCTCCCGAATATTCTCAGTGGTGTCAGTTCCTTTCAACATTAAACATCTAACACTGTGTATTATCAATGCAATTAACTGCAAACTGCTTGCTGCAGCAGCCCAACCGGACGCTGTTGTCCGATTTAAATATAGTGACTTGTGACATCTACAGCTAGATGTAGTTATCGAAACGGGAGCTTCGTTACGACTTTAATTTTAGGTATCGATACTCCCGATTGCACAACGCGGCACAACCAAGGATCTGTCATAAGTCCCTATATTTAAATCGGAGAATGGGCAGAGTGCTGAATAAACTTTCTTTAAAAATTAGTCTCTTTATGGATTTATTGAAATGATTTTTTTATCTGAGGAGTTTCATTGATGACAAGTGTGTGAATAAATTGTGAAGGGAGAGAGAATATCAATTATTTAATTCACAGTTCAGCATGTGTAGATCATTAATTGTTGCCAAGAAGCAACTCTTAAACGTTATTCCACTGTTTCCAGTACTGAACATAGAGTTCTGTTACAGTCCCAGTATATAAACCTTTCTAGATGAAAACATTTCTTAATACCTCTAATTCCGAAATATCAAGATTATTGTAATTTTAAGCTTAGTTTCCCATATCTTCTGTTTGTTACTATTCCAAGGAACACAGTTTAACGTGTGTATGCATTTCTTTTTGTTTTTTAAGGCTCTGAGCCCGGCATATCGACGTGCACATATACCATTGTGAAGACAAACAAAAACAAACGGATAGCACCGAAGCCGGCTTACTATTGAAATCGGGGTGTTTTTTTGTGGACACTTCCTACATGAACTGACTCTTATAAATAAATACTCATATTTCCCAGCAAATATAAAATGACTCGTCGGATTTTCGTTAAAATTTGGTATACGTAAATAAATATTGAACTTCGTGTTTCATCTTAAAAAAAAAGGAGTCCACAATATCTGTCAATTCGTTGAGTGTTATGATATAAAGGTATTCGTGGAAATTCAAGTATCTCAAAGGATCAGTCTTATGATTATTTTACAAAAATACGTTTTTAGTTGCATAGGGAAAAAATTACTGAGATCAGCAAGTTTTGAAATCGTAAAGTTAACAATAATAAGGGGTGAGTTTTAGTTTCAGATCATTCGTAGGATATACAATACGTCCACGTCTTTACCACGATGCAAGGCTGATAAGTTTGAGTTTTAATTATACGTTGAACGATTACGAGAATTTCTGTAATGGTGCAGGGAAATGAATTGCGTCTCTGATGCCGTTGGCACGCTGCTCTGCGCTTGATGCAGCAGTCTCGCAATAATTTACAGTCCCTCTCTCCAGGCGTGGAATTGGGACACAAGATCCAGATGGTCGTGAATTATTTCCTGTCGCAAACATAGCCTCCCTTTCTAAAGCTCTTTCAATTGATTTTAAAATTCTCTTTTGGATTTATTCGGGTATATTAATTGAAATATCTGCGTTTGAAGAAAATGCATTACTAAAAAATAATTGGAATAGTCAGATATTTAGCTATATTTAACGATATAGATTTTACTCGCAAAACCAGTACACAATTACAAGGTTCAGATATTTCTTTATGGTACCGTTACTTTCTACTTTCTCGTATACGTACGTATGTACGGAGTAATATACGTACTATTGGGAAAGCTTTGTAATATTGCGCGAAAAAACGGCTAATTTTCGACAGAAAAAATGTATTGTTGTATAAATATATCCTACCAATAGTTCAAAAACCTAAAATCATCTCTCCATCCTCAGTTTTTGTGTGTTAATATTTTATATTCGTTAGGATAGCTTCTTTCTAAATCCTTATATCCTTCCAAAACATCATCAATAAATTAATAGTTGATGTGTGATCGTGGTTTTGTTGGGAACTAGAAATCCAATAAGTGTCGTAGATACAAGTGGAAAATATGATGTTGACACCGTATAAACTCAGGTACTTCTGGAACCTTTTGTCTGTACAACCTTTTGTAAGTTAGCAACTACACTATTTTTGTGTTCCGCATTGAGTGCAATGATATCAGAAAAAATATTTTAATACCCCTCCATGCATTGCAATGAATTTTATGCTTTCCTTTTAGACAAGAACACTTTTGACACCCGTTTGGCTTCAGATTTCGTTACTTCATACTTTCGTTTCATAGACAGAAAGTATTGTGCTTCATCCCAATTAGTGCTGTTAATCTTCTTCAGTAAAACTATCAGCGAGCTCTTGTACTTGGCTTGTTGACTGAGCTGATAAGCTTCTTCGCTATTCTTGACGATAGATCGTTTTCACAGGAGCCACTTTCTCAGACATGTATACTACTCGATCTTCAATTTGTTTCCTGTGAAATTCCTTGTCGTCTTTCCTAAGCAAGTTTCCATTCTGCTTCGTATATGGAAAATATGAGCTAAATATTTCAAAACCTTTATTTCTCAACTTCTAATAGTTTTGGTACAATTTTATCTGCTTTTCAACCTTTGCAAAATCTTACTGAGTAGACGGAATTGGGGAATTAGCTCCTCCTCAATCTTTTACAAATATTGTGATATATTTCTTATTCGATCGGTTTGCCTTTGATTTTATCGGGCAGACCCCAAAACGTACCAATAATGTCTCTGTTCAAAGACAATGTGCACGTGAATCTCATTACGTCCTTTCAATTTCTGGAACGGCACTTCGTAGTTGCTGTCAAATTCCTCGTCCATTTCTCTCAAACTGATTCTACTTCCGATTTGAATCGGTTTTTGTATAAACAAACTAAAGTAACAACAAAAAAGCAATATAAAAAGGAAGGAACGAAAACAAGTCCAACATCCGGAAATTGATATTTTTAAATAGTTAAGAAGTTGTAACCCTAGCGTACGTATTTGCGAGAGCTACAGCATTGATCACATCAGGCCAGGAATAACCTGACATACCAATATATTTTATGTTTAATGTTTTTGAGTTAATATCTTTATGTTTCTATAATTCGCACATGACAATTATTCAATGAACTACTAAGCAGAGATCTAAAGAGTCCTAATTTTATAGTGTGAGAAAAGCAGGATCATAAATTACGATAAAAATCATTGTAAAGTCTTTACAACAAACTTGTTTCCTACAAAACAATCTTCCCAAAACGTAAACTTTCTTTATGTTTGGTTGGTTTATCTTACAAGCCATCTGTATTGTTACACTCTCTCCACCTCAGGAAAACACTAGACCAAAACAATGTTCTTCGTCCCTGGAGTTTAGGCATAAAGAAATTTCATTGTAACTTCCCTGGCATGTACACGCACAAGTCCAGAGATTAGCAGCCTAGGCAGCACGCGCACGTCGAGAGCCACTCACCGGCACGCACGCGGACGTCGCGGCTGAGCACGCGTCCGACGCTGTTGGTGGCGACGCAGCGGTAGGTGGCGGCGTGCACGTCGTGGCGGTAGGCGCTCGGGTGGAACGGGTGGAAGTAGAGGGAGCCGTTGGCCAGCAGCTCCCGCGTGCGCGTCACGGCCTCCACGGGCTTGCCGTCCGCCAGCACCCAGCCGATGGCCGGCGGCGGGTCGCCGTCCGCCGTGCAGTCGACGCGCGCGCCGGTTTCGTTGGCGAAGTCCACGCGCGCCGGCGGCTCCTTGGAGAAGGTCGGCCCCACGAACGAGGCGCCCGCCAGCGACACGGCCGCTGCAACACGACACACACAATGTATTCATTCATTGATCGGTCTTCTGTATATGAATAACATACTAGTCTTAACCATACAGAGGGTTATACCCAGAATTAATATGTTTTGATTCTTCTGGCCGACCTCTAGGCCTTGCAAATTTTGAAACAATTTTTGTAACATTTATAAGAACCTTACATGCAGATTCTTTCACATTTTCAACGTTTACTCAGTAATTTTTTGCTTGCATGGATTGATTAAGTGATTAGTGATTATTGGCGTGTCAACTGCTAAGGTCATTGGCCCCGTAAGTGAAATACACACTTTTTTCGTGGGAGGTGGTGATGTTCTTTCCTTGATGAATGGCAAGATCCGGCGCTGAACTACGTCGGCATGCGGGAATTTTCCCAAAAAGATACCTCTCACCAGCGAGGCACCGCCCCAGCCGAGACAAGCTCTAAGCTCCGACATGGTAGTGTAGTGCATGCAAGTGTAAGTCACACCCAACAACATCTCGCGGTTGTTAGGTGGTAGCAGTTGTTAGGTGGCGGCAGTATAATTCTGACTTTTGGAGTGAAACAACTCTCCGTTACACGCGTGCTGACTGAGAGTCTGCACTAATATTTTTGCCTCTCATTATACGTTATCGTCAGGTATTGAGTTGAGGCTTCCTGTATCTTCCTCTCCGCGGTGACTCATCGATAGGTGTCAAAAAACCGTACTCAATCGTTGCAGACCTTGCCTACAGTGGAATATTTATCGATTGCGGAGCGTCACACCGCGCGCTTGTGTTCGTGTTATAAGTTCTACTCTCACGTTTCTTATTTGTATTACTATTTAAACATTGTATGTTTCTTTTTAACAAAGTATTTATGGATTTTTCTAATAATTCATCCATGTTTCACTATCAGAGCAGTGCACAAATATTGTTTCTATTATAAACTTTGTATAAAATCAGAAATTATTTGCTCATCAACAACTTCAACATTGTGGCAGGTTTATGATTCAAATAATTATAAATATTCACGGTTATTCAATAAAAACTTCACTTCAAATATTTTCTATTCTAAACTGTTCAATGAAATAATCACTAAATTCACGTCATAAAGGCTCATCATTATTATCTTTTTGACAGCATATTTTATTTTAAATATTTTGAACTAACTTCATTTTCTAAAACAACAATGTTATTATTATTAGTAGTATCGTCAAGATTTTTTTCTATTTTCTAATGTTTTATTGCTATCAGATTGCCTCAGAGAAAAATGTTATCACAAATCATCAAAATATGTCTTTAAATATATATTTAACTAATAAAAATATTAAAAATTCCAACAATTGAGTGATATTATTGCAAGACAAGGGTGTTAGCACATTTTCCCGGTGCGCCTAAAGTTGGAGTAACGTTCGCCCAGCTGGGCGCTCTTAGTGCTCTTCCCACCAGTTATGGGACTTCTATGGTGCGCCAGTGTGTTATGGGCGCGCGAAAATGAATTTCGCGCGGCCCACTTAAAAAAATTGATTCCCCTGCGCCTCTGCGCTTGGAGTACTGCCTGGTGCATTGAGAGGCGTCGGCGGCGCTGCCGCCCCCCTCTCCGCTCTTTCCCCACTGCCCGCCCGTTCACCCGCCCGGCGGCCGCTCGCCCACCCCGCCCGTCGGGAGTGATCTCACGGTGGCCGCGGGAGGCGTGGCTGGCTGGCTGCAGAGTGGAGCTGGGGATCGAGGCGTGGACCCGGGAAGTGAGGATTGTGCGCGGGTGTGCCTACGGAGGCAGGCGAATGGCAGACTGGACTGGAAGTGCAGATCACGGCGAGCTAACTCAGCTCGCGGGAATTTTGTTTCGACGAAACAAAACGATTCGACGATGCAAACGAAGTGCATTTCGAGTGCATTTAAACCCCCCTAGTGGATAGATATGTCAAAAGAAGAGAATTTTATTAAGAGTGTAGTCTTGTTTGTAACGTCTAGACATGTGTTTAGATTAACTATTCATTTGTGCCTCATAGGCTTCAGAATACTTTGCAATGCATAAACTAGTTCAACCTTCTTTTGTTTATTGTATCAATCATGCAGCCTTGCCTAGTAAGTGCGCTTTTCATTTAAAGTTCTCCCGCAACTTTGCAAGAGTTTTGAGAAATTGTTAAAGGTTATTAGTATTCCTTGACACAAGGTCTATTTGATATTCAGGAAAAATACTGTAAAAATACGCTATTAAATTCAGAAGATGAAATAGTATTACGTTTGCGGACTTTCAATCCGCGCGTCTGTGCAGGTATCATAAACAGCGCGTGTAACGGAGGGTGAATTCCTCGCTGTAGGACAAGTCGATATATTGAGTTATATGAAAACATTGTAAAGTGCAATGCACATTTTCTGGCATAACGTACGCGTCGGAGATGAAAAATATTTTCAACTTTTTGAATTTGTCTTCGCGAAATCTGTACAATGGTGAAATTTGCTGTCCGTAAAGGCTTACAGAGAAAATAAATATAAAACTTTGTGTAATAATCCGTATAATGGTTAAACATAATTGTTTTGAAAATTTAAAAGTTTTAATCGACATTTTTGCAATTTAATTCAGTATCTTATGCTCTATACAAGGATCTGAAAATAAATTTTAAACATTTATAATGCATTTAGGGGGGGCCGAATATGATAACGTTTTGCCAATGAACATGGGGAAACTACTTACAAAGAATTTGCACACGTGATATTTGCCCCTGATGGATAGGCTATTAGTCATTAATTGTTGTTTGGCAAGTACAGAAAACCTTTTGGCGTCCAGAACGTGACCCATCAGCTGCCATTGAACGTTTTCTTAAAGCATTACAAGACTTTTTCTATACTGTGTGTACGAAAAATGAAAAGGACTGATAAAGATCCCCCTCGTAATTCTTGTTGTCTATTCAACATTTCAGAGGCCTCTGCGCGAGAGCAGATATGTAGTTATGGGTGGAAAAGGTTTTTCTAGCTCAGGAACTGGTATTACAGGCACACTTAAAAATCGATCCATATTGCTCAACCAAACGGATTCATTTCCACCTTCCTCGTATGAATAAATACCAACGCTATACAGAATTTCCATATACGACATTAACTGAGTTTTCAATAATGTTTTCTTTAAAGTGGTCTTATTTTTAATACTTATTAAGGATTCCTTTTGGTATTGAAAGTATTCTGAAGCCCTTCAAGAAACTGTTGTACCGCTCCTATTAAAACTCAGATAATGAATGCTTGACCTCCACGTTAAGTGGAAATTCTACGGTAAATTTATTAGTTTCCAGTTCCTTGTTTACCAATTTCATTAACGAAAGTATCCGATCAAAGTGTTTTCGTAATATGTGATAAGTCAAGCTTAATGTAATATTATTCAAAGTTCCCTAGTTGCAATGAAGAATTCTTCATAAATTGCTTGTAAGTGACTCTATGTACCGTGAGTTGAAGAAATACTATTCTTCTCTATTAGGAATAACTAATGGCTTGCAGCCATACTAAATGTGATCAACAAAACTACACGTATTTTTTCAAAACGAAGCCCACACACTGATTAAGAACATCAAATAAAAGTTTCGTAAAACACTGCAATTAATTATGTGTGCTATCAAAAAATAATTTTCAATAGTGCATAAACGTAATATAGTACATTCATACAGCGCAAATTTCTTTACTTATCAAGAATATAAAAAACGTTGCTGTTCCGTAGCACATGTGAAAAGCAAATATTTAATGGCGGGCGACCTCTTCCTTGGATCCATGCTATCGCATGATGTTAGCAGTGACGTGCTGAGGAGAATTCAGTCAGTGGGCACAGTATTAAAATAGGTGGAATAATTCAAAAATTCAAACTTACGTTGCAATTCAAAGTTACATTCCTTTTCCTTGTCCTATTCTCTCTCCTAGTGATTATTGCCGGAACAAGATGTGATTTGCATATTTCAATCAAACACTCAACTTGTCCATTGTTTTAAAACATTCTTCGAGTTCCTAGGTATTTAAGTGAAACCTTTGACATCGCCCATTTGGCTGGAGGCAGGGTAGTTTATTTTTTTCAATTTATTTGCTCAATTGCAATCTGTAATACAGATGCTTTTGCATTTTTCTCGAGTTTCTGGATATCTAATGAAACCATAGATACCTGTCACAAAACCCATAGTTACTTAATTTCCTTCAAATTTTTGCGTTAAATAGAAATCAGAAATATTAATCTTTTGAATTTTTCCCCAGCCTGGATATCTAACAAAATGATGGACACAACTTACATGGCTATAGACTGCTTCGTTTCTTTCAATTTCAGATCTCAGTGTAAATTTATGATGTTTTTTTTAATTTTCCCGAGTTCTGGGGTATCTATTATACAGACAAGCCAAAGCCACAGTCACCTCTCACATGGCCGAAGACTTGATAGTTTTTTTTCAGTTTAGGCGCGCATTAGTAATTAGTAATGTAGGTAGGCTTATCTCAAGTTTCACGCTTACTAAGATTGTTTGTTAAGCGGGACAAACCGCCTTATGTGGCTTAGGGCATTAACTAATGTCACTACAGTGCCTCTGACAGGAAAGGTCCTGGGGTTCGACTCCCGACGGCGGCGGGATTTTCGACACTAGAGCTAGATCGAATTTTTCCGCAATTTGGAGGAGAATTCTAGCGCCGGCTACTCTGATACGTATTTTTACGTAGCTTCTCCGATCACCAGGCGAATGCCGAAGTGCTACCCTAACGAACGGGCCGCGGACTGTGCGCGCTGTTTCATTCCTTTTCCTTGCCCTATCCTCTCTCCTTACACACACACACACACACACACACATATTCATGCACTACACTACCACGCACGCCAAGAGACCAGTCGGGAGCTTAGTGCTTGTACTAACTGGAGTGGTACTGGTGGGGCTGGTGGGAGATAGTGGACACCCCGCAAGACGACAGGTAGATTGTCGCCGGATCTCACAATCCAAAGAGCGTTTTCATCGCTACCTCCCGCGATAAAAACATGTATAACAGTTACGGGACTAATGACCTTAGCAGTTGACGCGCCCGAAATCATCAATTAATAAACGCGGAACAAAATGGAAACCAGCATAGAATTAAAATGTACACATTTTATTTTCAGGATATTTCAGACTTTCATCAATAGTGACATCATTTGAACACATTCACAAATGCCACCACAAGAAGAATTTTAAGTTTAATTTGTTCTGAAACATTTAAACTTCGAGAAATTTTGTCTTTCCGTGAAGATGAGAAACAGAAGCCGTAACAGAAAATAAATTTAACGTTCACTGATTCTAAAAAAAATGTTCGTCATCCATTGCATCATTATGTGATTTCCCGAAAGTATTAAAATAAATTATTTAAATGATCCTTTCATTAGCATTCGGCAATTAAACATAGTCGTCATTATTATTCTAACACTCGCAATCTGACCTAGAAATATTTTCCTGCATCATAAGGATAATACAACTAGAACTACATGTACTATTCAATTAATACAAATATAAATTAAATAAACCTTGAATTTTAATGTGACCTCCGTGTTGCAAAGCAAAAATCCTCTCTGGAATGTAACTTTGAATTTTTTAATAAATAAAAGGAAAATAAACTTTTGTTTCACAACGAGACGATTGTGTAATCGAGAGGGACCGAGAACGTAGATATGAAGTATTATGCTCAAGTAACACCATTCAAAGCCAGATTTTTAATTAAAACACAAATTATTCGCGCTAGTAAAATTATTTCCCTCCAGGCATTCATGCACTGGTATAAAAGATTGAATGAAAATTATTGTGCATCCGTGAGCTGTTAATTTGAGATAACAACCATTGTTTTCTGCGTATCACGAAGTGTTGAATTAATGAATTGAAATCGAACAAAACATTCACATCCTTCCTCGCTAACTCTATCACGATCCAAACTTTAGAAATATGTTACCAGTGCATTACTACAAAATATTTGAATTGTTTTACCCATTGCATAGCAGCAAAGAATTTCCTAGTGTTTATTTCAGTTGCGTGCTCCTTCATCTTCGGTAACCGCCCATCTAATCTCTCAGTAATTTCGTATAAGTGCGTTGTTGTACTGAGAGATAAGCATTAAAAATGACTACCCTTAAGTACTCCATTTTCTAAAAGAATTATAGTCGCCGTATAAAAACATATTATGTAAATGGAGTGTGTGGTTCGTGGCTTATGGAGCACTAAGAGTATAACGGGGTTAAGAAGCCCGAGAAGGTCGGATGTTAGAACTTTTAAGGTCGTCTGGAATAAAGAAGTGGAGCCAATCACTGGAATAAGAGTGGCGCCGTTACCCCGGCAACGCTTTTACGTCGTCACACCTCGACAGGTACTTGACGTCGCGTGGCAACTTTAGTCGATCAGCTGAATGATGGGCGGGATTATCGAAACCGAAACGAGGCTCCCAAAGAGCAGGGCGTCAATTCGGGACTCTGACAGGGCTCTCATGGCCGTCGGGAAGGCAAAGCTTCGCAAGATAAAAGCGCGTCAAGTGCGGGCTTTGCGTACGTCTGCGCCCCCCACCAACCCACCCCCACCCCCTCGGTGGTTCCGGGTCTTCCCGGCGCACGATCTCAGCTGTGCAGGCCGAGCTTGCATGCCGAAACTGGAGGATATTTTTCTGTATGTGCAATTGAACAATTAGACGTTGTGCATCACTCGGCTATTCGAAACCGTACAAGTTTTGGGATAATCGTATTCAGAGATTGTATTACATTTTCAGCTCTAAAAACTGTAATTTAATTATTCCATTCATTGAAACGCCAAAGTACACAAACATGACTGGAATATCTGGCGCTTACCTGCATAATGTGAAATTAAGAACAGCAGATTCGAAGATCTAGGTTAATAGCCGGTTGTTGCGAAACATAATCCTTGATGTGACTGATGGCATTTAAATTTTTCTTTAATTATAAGGCTATTTTTACTGTTTTGGCGCCAAAATTTTGCGTTCACTTAGAACATGATCCAATGCAACTGATGGCGTCCATATCTCATTTTTTTCAAAAATGGGCGCTTAGCCGGTTGATGCATACCACCGTTCAATTGAGCGTTTGTGTTCCCAATCTGATTTGAGATAATTGTGTAATGTGATTAATTATTTGTCAAATCTGGCGTCATTTGTTTCATTTCTAAAAAAAATATTTCCGGGAAGTCTTCGGCCTTATCTGCGGGTCGAATTTCGCGTGTAGTACACTATCGTTGTTTTCGCCTCTGAACGGATATATTGGAATCCGTGATCAATCGTAACACGATTTTCATGCAGGGACAAACTCTTCTTAGTGAACACTGATGCCGTTTCGAACACCAAAAATTCTGAATTTGATTGTATTCATCAATGCCCAACTGTCTATGTATGTACCAGCAGGTACACTTTTTTTCTGACACTTCTCCTTGTTTAATTTAATTTAAAATTCAAATACAGACACTCTAAAAATCTGATTCAAATACAGACACTTCGAAAATAATATTTGTTTTGAATTGTATTCGAATATAAAGCGAGAAAACTATGCAATAGTCATCTGCACAACTCCTCAATGCTGTCTGATTGTTACTCAGTTATTGTAAATAACTTGTCATACTTACATTGTTTACAGTTTTAGATTGTGATTCGAAATGCTTGTCTCTGTTGAGGTTGTATCGCGTTCTAATGCTTATAATGCTACAACAGCCCCCAGGAGCGAAGCGAAAACCAGTGATATATAAATGGCGCAACAGTGAATGTGTTAGACCAGGGAGCCCTGTCTCATGTATAAAGCGCTCTATTTCTTGATCTCCTCGGTAAAGCAGAACTATTTCAAAATATATAATTATCACATTAGGCGACACTTCTAGTGAGAATAGAAGAAGAGCAATGCACAAAATAACATTAAATTTCAAAGCAAAAAAATAAGTTGGGCGTTATGGGTTAAAAGCTTATATATCATCAGATCACTTATAAATCTGTACCTTATCTTAACGAATAATATTAGTTTTAAGTAAAAATCACACTAGAGAAATTCCTCTAGGATAAAGTTCAGTCTGTATTCCACACTGCTGTGATTTGTTAAATATTATACAAAATCGCTAAAGCACAAACTCTAAGAAACTACGAGTAGATTATAATCCTTTTAAGAAGAAACGTAAACTTCTTTTGAGGAAGAAAATAAAACGATACTCAGATTTACTTGAAAAAGGGTTTTGTGATCATAACTATAAAAACCAGGGCCGCTTTTGTAACTCATTCCTCTGACAAGTACAAGCTATGTACAACATCGAATATTAGTATTTTTGTCTGCATACTCTTTTCCCTGAACCAAATTAAATTATTCAATTGCAATATACACGCTAACAAGTATTTTTTATCGTCAAAACAGTAAAACTGTAGGTGTTGTATGAGTGAAAAGTTTTGCAATACTTTATTGGCAATAAACTTTAATGGCTCTTCTATGGTCGGTGCAAATGCAACTCCTACTTTTACAATGTAATGCGAAAAGTATTAAACAAAAATATTAATTTAATACTTTTCTATTTGTAAATTTAATTTTCACTGCAATGCTCCTTTCTATTAAAGAGTTTGATAAGACTTTTAGAAGAAATTTCTAAGCAAAATTCACTAGAAATAATAAATATTCTAATGGCTAAATTTCTGTACGAAGCTTCGATATAGTAAGAATGTTTAGAAAAGTATTTTCTCATTTTATTGAAAAGAACACACGGTTTTCCAATTTGTGCCACAAGTCATATCGATTCAAATATAAACAATCCCTATGCACTACATATCCGTAATTGTCCTAAAAAATGGGCCACGGAATGTGCGCGATCTTTCCTTCCTCTTCCTTGTTCTATCCTCACCCCTTACACACACACTTACACTAACATGCACGACACTACCACAGATGCTAGGAGACGGGTGGTTTGCTCAGAGCTTTCCCGGCTGGGGTGGGGGTGCCCCACTGGTGAGAGATATCTGGTTGGGGAAAGCCATCCAGCGAGGGAAGATCACTTACGATAGTATGACCTCAATAGTTGACCTCCTCGGAATCACTGTCTATCAATCAATCAATCAATCATCAATTTCAATTTTTGGAGAAAATGACATTGTGCCTTAATTTTTATGATATATTGTGAATTATTTTTTTTATAAATTGGGGGAAACAAAATTTAGTATGTTTGAATGAATAATACATGTATGTATTCGATATTTTAGGTCATTATTACGGTTTTGACGGCCAGTTAACGGTTCTCCATGCTTGGGCCTAGTTAAATTAGGATGCTTGAGTTTAGGAGTGGCATGTGGCAAACATGAAATATTCCGAACTAGCACCGCAGCTAGCAAGATCCGCCTGTCTGTGCTCTCCTGCGTCACACAGCTACAGAAACTGGGACAATTAAAAAAAAAGCTAAAACTATATTTTCCTCGACCGGCAATCGAACCTGCGAAAAAATAGTAATATTTGAGATTTTTTACTATAGATCGATTATTGCATCAGTCATTTTCCTTCTATCGTGATGTATCGTTGCGGCAAGTGACATCTAAAACATTTACTCTTTCTCTTTAATACTGTCCTCTTTTCAACCATGAAACACATTCGAGGAACAGTAGTGCAATAGATTGCAACATTTGAATGTTTTAATGTTTTGTTGCCTCTGACATAGGTTCATGGGAGATACGTCAATTCGAGGAATTCTCTCTTCAATAATGTTAACAGATGTGCATTGTGACTAAGAGATACAGAAATAATCCATCTAAAGTATACTGGGTTGACGGATAAGCCATACTGGTAACGATTTCGATATTAATATTGAATGTGAATTCAATCCAGAAGAGAGAAGAATGATGATAGTAATAGATTTGGCTTTTGACAGTAAGCGTATGAAGAAATCAACCAAACATTCAATCATTTACTGACAAAATCAAAATTAATACAAATAGATATATCTTTAAATTCCATATCAAGGTATTACATTTCGATGGTTATAAGTGATAAGGACGCTGCTTGCAGTTTTTACCACGTCCACAACGATACATAATTTTTCCACGGGCAGATCTAAAAAATTCAATGTAGTTTTTATTAGCCTATGCATAAAACATAAAATAAAATAATTCAATCAAAGACTTCTTTGACAGAACAATGATATAACAGTTCAATGCCTTTGCTATCTGTGTTTTCGATTTTTTGCGTGATACGTTATTTCTCGACTGTGTCCGTTTATCTGTATGATCCGCATGGAATTCATGATGGTTATCACCCAACTTCCGCGAACCAGAATTGGAAGCAACCGCTTCATCAACAAATGAAATGAAAATATTTCTCTGAATACCAAATGAAATATTAAAGATATGTTTTTCATATGAGAAATTCAAAACAATCGTGAATTTTTGCATGTCATCCTAAGAATTTGTTCAGGGGAGATGGTGAATCTTTTATGAACGAATCCCCATCTCGCGCAGTAATCGATATGATCATTTTACGAGCAAATGTATTTCATATTGTGTGGCAGACGATTTATCGAGAGCGAAGGATGGCTAACGTCACTCGAACAGAGAGTCGGTGATTTTGGTGAACTTCAGGATATCCAATGGCGTTGATCTGCTAGGGACCTATCGATAAAAAAGAG
The DNA here is from genome assembly GCA_031308135.1 of Acheta domesticus. Taxonomy (NCBI): domain Eukaryota; kingdom Metazoa; phylum Arthropoda; class Insecta; order Orthoptera; family Gryllidae; genus Acheta; species Acheta domesticus. The sequence continues at coordinate 84,389,992 of JAHLJT010008446.1, read as the reverse complement.
AAGCAAATATACCTTGAAATTATAATTTCTGAATATGTCTTTTATCCTCAACTATTATTATTAAAATTGACCTCTTTAGACCAGCCATAACTGTATTCATAATTTTCGTGAATATAACAACAAATCTAAAGTTACAAATTAAAACATTTTCAGAAAAAAATATTTTGAAATTACCGTTAAACTTTGCCTTGTATGGTTGTTAATACTTTCAAAATATAATCAATTCAATTGTAATATAATAATAGTTTTGTAACTATGAAAGATTTTGTAACATTAAGAATAGTTAAATATTAACAATGCGTCGTACGACACAAGTACAAAAAGTGCAAAAAATGAGAAAATGAAAGAAATAATATGGCATTGAAAATTAATATTTTTGAAGCCATACACTATAATATCGAGAGGATTGAGAATACACCATTGTCCGTGGAAACTGCCACGTTTTAATTCTGCTAGCATGCAGATACTAGGATGCCTGTATTTTAAATTGTATAAATTGTCTTTCTCCTCTCAGAGGTGATTTCGGGTTAGTTGTTTTATGTGATTAATTGTCCCTTCATATGTTGTTGTGACATTATTAGTTTCGTCTCAAAAAGTACCATTTATCATCGAGACGATCCCTGCCAGATGTAAGGTTTCCAATTTCACGCACTGACCATTTACTGCTAAAAAAGAGAATGTTTTAAGCTTTCACACTCTATTGTATAAAGAGCTATTCAAAATAAGAACCCATCTGTCATAAAAATTGAAAAAATGTGTTAGTTGTCCCAAATACTTGTAGTCTCGCATCAATTCTCAAAGTAAGTTGCTACTTATTACCATCTGTTTTGTTACAGAGGTACAAACTATCTCGAAGAGCAAAAGATTCACGCCTTGAATGTGGTCTGAGATAGGTACTTTGAATTTTCCCCTATCTTTAACATTGATATACAAACAAAATTCCCCAGGTGAAGGTGCAAGTGCCCTAGTCCTTGAATGCACGAAATCAAAACAAAGCGGGCTATTGGAAAATTCCCCTTGTATGATCTAATCGTTCATATACAACTTTCTGTTGGTGTGAACATTTGGAAGCATTTTGCAATCTGTTATGTAAACAATATATAATAGGGTAGGAAAGCACATCTTTAAACAATGATGCTTTGAACATTCATAAATGGCATAAAAATGGCACTCATTAGAAAGTAACAGTTTTATTACATTTTTGTTTCCACATTTTGTGGAATTCTGTCTAAACATTGGCCTTTCGTCTCCTATCTGCAAGGAATATTTAACAGGCTAACTTTAGTGGTTTTCTTACTATTTTTTCACTGTTTGCTGCAGATCCAAAAGTGCAGCATATTTTGAAGCCTTCAGGTTGAGAAATCTAATCACTAGCCAGACGTTACAGCTGACAAGTTTATTTACTTCCACAATCAGTGCAACTTACTGTCGCACAAGAATGATCGACATTCGAGTGAGACAATGACTATTACGTAGTTTAAGACCAATTAAGCTCTGTGCCAGCACAAAAGGCCAGTGATGCATATGCATTACATGTCAGTCGTCCCCTAGTATTAAAACGGACTTAAACTATGACGCTGCAAAACGGCATTAGTACAGGGGTTTTCAAACTTTTTTCGTCCACGACTACCTTGACCTAAACGAAACTTACTGTGGCTCCCCTAGTAACATTAAGTTTCAAATATAAGGGTTAATAAAGGCTTACTATACAGATTCAACACAAGCAAGTGATATAATAGGCTATTTTATTTCTCGATTCTATTTATGTATTCAAATAACACATAATACTTTTTGTCTCGCCGCCGCGCTCTCGCGTGAGCACGGGAACTCTTGATCTGCGTGGATAGAAAGATTAAATATCTCCGGCCGCGACGCACGCGAGGGATGTACGTCGATGCTAAAGGAGCCCAGAAGCGTATTGGTAAAGTACTTGCTAGGTTATATTAACCCACAATTAATTATAAAATTAAATCATATACATATATTACAAATAACATGTACAAAATTATTTTGTAGACATAAACGGCACAGAATATAGTAAATCAAATCTAAAGGTCACTTTTAATAAATCACCGTGACGCCCCTATCATAAGGCCGCGACGTTCCTGGGAGCCGCGACGCACAGTTTGAAAACACCTGCATTAGTAATAAAGAATGGAGTATAGAAGGCTTGGCAGATAACTTATTGTTCTATCCTTCAATTCCAATATATTACATTATTATGCCTCATGGATTTTCCTATTTTTGGAAATGTATACAACACGTGAATGTGTTGTTCAAATTAAATAAATAGCATCCACGAAGATGTAATGAATGTTTGAAAACAGAAACCAATTCCTTTATATTTCTGCACGATTTAAGCACACTATCTCATTCAAAAATAATATCAGTTTGCAGATAAGTTTCTTATTGATACACATAACTGACAGGACTCCAAAATAAATTATCACAAAAATGTGTAGAAAATATTGTCTTAATTCCTAAATATATCGCTATTTCGTCAAATTAGTTCAAAATTTTGAATTATGAGAAGTGGTTCTCTGGCATTTTTAACCCATTCACGAATTTATGTACTACTATTTTATAAGATTTAACATTAATATGAAGGCACAGTAATGTGAATTCATTCGTTGATTTCTGTAGTACCTGTAAATTCCCTCTATCGGTATACTTTTATATTACGAGCTGTACTGGTGAAGTTGAATTTGTTGAGGAACATCACATTTCTGCCTTTGTGCCGAAGTTTCAAGGCAAGAGAACAAATGACTGCGAAGAGCTACATTTCGCACGAAAGTAGGGCGGGATACAAATTTCACGAACGCTGAAATCGCCTCTGCTCTTATCGGCCTCGGCGCGGAGGCCTCCTGTTTTGGTCTTCCCTACCATCCGAACCGGCGCGGCGAGTGCAGCAACTTCTAATGAATAAATGAAGAGAGCGCCGACGAGGGCGAACTCATGGAGGCGCCACGACTGCCCCGTCTTCGCCAGAAAACCTGGACGCCTTCATTGCTCCGCGCTGCCTCCTCTGCCGTGTCTTCTGCCTTCTCTCCCTCTTGGTTATCTTTTCTGCTGTTACTACCACCGTCCCACTGACTTCTCCTTTGATTGATGATGGGAAAGTCATTATTGCCGTAAGTGTAGTGCATTGTCGTAAGATTTTTTTCGCGGCAGTTGGCGATGATTTCACCCCGCTAGATGGTGTAACCCGCCGACCTGTACGTCGGCTTGTGGGGTTTTCCCAAACCAGGTATCTCCCACCTGCGAGGTACCGACCTATTATGTACTCTCAAGCTCACGAGCTCTCAGCTCCCGCCTGGTCTCCCGGCATGTGTGGTAGTGTAGTGCTGTAAGTGTACATGTAAGTGTAAGTGTGTGTAAAGTGTGAGGATAGGGCAAGGAAGAGGAAGGAATAAAACCGCGCGGTCCGTGTCCTGTTGTTAGTATACTGCTCCGGTATTTGCCTGGTGTTGATCGGGGTAACCACGGAAAACTACCGATCAGGGCAGCCGGCAGCTAGAATTCCCTTCCAGACAGCGATTGAATTCGATCTAGCTATGAAGATAGTACCGAAAATCATGCCACCGTCGGGACTCGAACCCTAGGACCCTCCTGATCAGCGGCACTGCAGTGACAGATTGATGGTTGAGCCACATAAGCCGGTACTTTACTTCTGCCATAAACTCTGCTGCATCATCTGCCGTCATCTTTGCTTTCTCCTCTGCCATCTCATCTCCTGTCTGCTTTGTCGTCTACTCCACTGTATCGTCTACATTTCTTTCTGTCTCAAATTCCATTTCCTCCACGTGTCCCTCAGTCATGTCATCTGTAGTCCCCTCCGCCATTTTGAAGCCATCTCTCTCGGTTCGTGTATTGTTCTGTCACATACTCTTCTGTCTCCTCTGGAGACTATACTATAGTGTTCTCTGTTATCTCTTCTGCAATCTCTGCTACCTCTTCTATCGTCTCCTCTCTCATCCCCTCTCCCAATATTACTGCCCTCCGTTAATGTTTCATTTCACTTTTCGTTATTCTTTCTATTGCCGTAACTATCTTCAAACGTCAAATTCCCCCCAGATTTTTTTTCTTGCCGCTCCATATACACTGTAAGATTTTTTCATAGTATAAGTCTCCTTGAGTGTGAAGGGCCACAGTCTAGCCCCATCGACCTTTTCACGTTTTCCGAACCTCTTCCCCCTGTGCTCCAGTTCTGTCGGCGAACCGCCATTATTCATCCACTTCTTCTCTTTTCTCGTACATAGAATTCCGCTGCTCTTTTCTTCGCTGACACTTCAACGTCCATATCTAACACTTCATCTCTCACTCAATATCATCTTCAGCTCTGTTTTGTCTCCTTTCCGTCTTTCTTTATTACAGTGTCCATTCGTTCTCAAGAACTCGCTTTGCCAGTTTTCTATTGCCACCCGAGAAATACCACTATGCATGCTCTCGGAGGCAGTTATCCTCAGCCGTCATCTTCAGTTTTCTTTACAATCGCAAACTGCATGTCACAATAATAATTTTGTTCTGACAGCTACAGGAGAATGCGCTCTAGGTGCTAAGTATTTGGGTTTTACAGTCGATTTCATTTTATTCACAGGCATAACAATGTGATCAGAAAGTGCATTTGCTCAACATTCGGCATTGACCACCCGTTCATTATATCAGACAAGCGGATCAATAGTTTTCTTTCTATAAATATGTGTGATTATGAAAACTATTTAAAATATAATTGCAAAAACTGATTATAAATTTAACAAACCAATTTTATTTATGTTAAATTAAAAATGCCTTGTTTCCTTAATCCGTTTCGAAATAAAAAAACCAAAATTTAAAGCATGTAATTTCAATTCAATTTTAAACACTTTTTAAAATGGCGTTTAGATTGGTTTTCTTAATTTCTGTATTAATTGTATTGTTACCCTTTTGTAAAAGTAATGCTTTAGATACACACAAAAAAGATGATAAATTCATCATTGAAAGCACTTGAATTGTGCTCTGAAGGCAAAAGCTATTATCGACTCTGCCCACGTACATGTTTTTTCTTCACATGTACTTGTACATACTCCTAACATTAATTACTATTTCCGACGTTTAACAAATTACACAGTTTTTTGTCTCTGGCGTCTCATGTTCATACGTCTTAGCCAACAAGAGTGTTTGTGTCATAATCGGTCTGTTATGCATGTTTACCTTTAAGGCAACTATTCTGTTCCATTATATTCGATCGGTCCTCATTTATCCAATGACCACATTCTCTGCGTTTATTGACTTGCGCTTTCTCTTTTTTTCACACACAGCCATTCACTTTACAATGCTTTTCCTTTGTCAAATCTTCGAAGATCACTTTTTGCACTTTGTTTCGTCCCCTACTACTTCTTCTTCTTCTTCTTCAAATTTTCTCAATTCTACTACGCCTGGACGACAATTTAACGGAAGATATATGAATAAAGGTTACGAAATGGAAAGTATCTTACTACTCCGTTGTTTTAAAATTATATCAAGTACTGCCTAGTGAATTATATTTTACGACTTACACGGTGCACGGTAGTTAGTGGCCGCATCCTGAGAGTAAAACATATTTAATTAATTTTTCGCGATTACATCGTATTCAGGTTTTGGTTTAATATTCAACTTCATTTTGTCCACATGCATGACTGTTCGACCTCACAATTAAATATTCACATTAGACATTCGTAGCAATGATGATAGCTGCCTTAAAAAAGGAACAGACAGAAAACATCTTGCATTAATTTTATTTTGCTGCCCTTCCATTTTCTAAGCATTCATCTCCATTGCGTCCTTTTCGTCTCGCTTCCGCATTTCCTTTCTGTTTCATTACGCTCGGCCTCCTCTTATTTTTCATGCCCGCCTCCTTCCCCGGCGGCGCGTCTGCCTCGCTGGCGCGGAGCGTCGTTTCGCCTCGCGTGCTGTCGCGTTGTCGCGTCGTCGGCTGCGCGGCGCGCCGCCTCCGCGCGCTCGCAGGTACGCGCGCCGGCATAGCGTGAAGCCATGGGCCGCTGGAGGGGAGCCCGAGCGGCTTCTTCGCTCGACTCTCTTCCGCATACAACGTCCCCTCCGCCCACCGCCCCCTGCCCCCGCGCTCCCCGTCCTCATGCCCCGGCCCTCGCCCCCGCCCCTGTCGCTCCCTTCGCCCATTCCGCCCCCTTTCTCCCTCCTCTCCGTCTCCCACCACCCATTCCTCCCGTCCGCTCCGTCCTCCTCCACAGACTCCAACCTCTTCCGCCCTCTTCCTCTCCCTCCAACTCCCCCTCCTCTTCGTCCCACTCCTTCCACCTCTGCCTACTAATAACCCTCCGCCCACCCTCTCCCCTCCGCCCACCCTCTCCCCCTCCGCCCACCTTCTCCCCTCCGCCCACCCTCTCCCCTCCGCCCACCCTCTCCCCTCCGCCCACACTCTCCCCCCCGTCCACCCCCCCCCTCCTTCCACTCTCTCCCATCCGCTCACTCCCTCCCCCTCTGCCCACTCCCTCCCTCTCCGCCCATTCTCTCCCCCCGCCCCTCCCACCCCTCCGCCCACTCCGTCCCCTCCCATATTGCCCCCGCATCGCCCCCAACCCTTCCCCCATCACTCGCTTCCGAACTCCGTGTACTCCTGTGACCTCCGCCACACTCCCACGCCTCCACGCCATCCCGTGCTCTCCCTCACCCTCACCCTTTCTGCACACCCCCGCGCTTCCCTGCATTCCCTCGCCCACCCACGTCACCATCCTCCTCTGCGAAGACGACGTTGCCGTTGCGCTCCCGCGAACTTTCGCAGTCGAAACGAGTTTCCAAATCTCGGTTATGCGTCAAGAAGAACGGCGGCGGCGGCGCTCGTAGCTGGCTCCCTGGCTCCGGGACGCCGTGTCGAGAGGGTGTGCTAACAATAGGATCGCGCTCGAAGGAAATGCAAGGAGCAGGCAGAAGCCTTAGTCATGTAACGAACATTTGCTCTGGGGTACTTGAGAATATGGACGGAGAGAAACAGACGAAGGGGCGCTGCCGAAGAAGGACGAGGACAGAGCTGACTGCCAAGGGAAGTGGTCGAGTCTCGTGAATGCGAATTCTCATTAGTGCTCTCTCTTCGCTTCTTCCGTGAACTCAGATAAATTAACTAATATTTGGATTTCGTGGCTCGCTTGTTTCCATGTCTTCTTGTTCGTTCACACGTTCAGTAATAACCTTCATATGCCAAGTAATTTCTACGAGGGATTGTTTTAGGGTTATTTCTATTCAGAAAACTCGTGATGAATTTTAAACGAAAAATTATTCATTCTCATTGTTACACTAACACATTGCACGTACCACAGGAAATGTGTGAATAATGGCATCTGTTTTTGCACGTATATTTCAAGCGTTTGTATTCGAACAAGATTACGTAGGAAGGCTTACCTATATAAGTACGCGAGATATACTTGTCATAAAACCGGAGGTTGCGTAGTTTTCTTTCAATTTCTCTATACATTGGAAATTAGTAATAGGGATCAATATTCTTTATCTGCAAAACAATCGTCTATTCTCAGAATAAAATTGTTCTACTGTCAAATTCTGGTCTAGTTACTTCAGCGTTCAGCAAGGCGGCTTCCAGAGCTCTGACGCAGAGATTTAATTCCGTTCGAAGTCCCGCGGAATTTTGGAGACGCGAAAATCCACGACACGGCGTGTTGCGAATTCTTCAGGTTAAAGGAGACTTTCATATCACTAGAATATCTTCATAAAAGTTGTTTCCGGAACTATGAGTGCCACATTAGAGACTGGGCTGACTAGAAGTTATCGCGCTGATTTATCAACCACTTCAAATGTATACGAGCGAATGATTTAACCACCGAAAAACTGCAGAGACCGGATTTGAAATTATAATGTTGCGAAATTACAATTCGTTATAGATGTGTAATTTTCCTTGTGCACCTCTCCATAAGCAAGTACACGAGCTTAAGGAACACACTAAACAATAGAAACAGATTTATTGAGGCGTTTTATGATGAATGCTACATAATTTAGCTCTCAGAAATATTGTAGTGCATTTTACGGCCTCGTGAATTCGTGAATAAATTTTCTGCCGTAATGTAAGATATGTAATTAATTTTTAAATTTATTTTAATATGATCTCATCTGACGTATATATTTTATATTTGTTTTGTATATTGATGTAGTTTTAGCCAATTGTTTTAAAAATATCTACCTATGCTTGCAAATTTCACAATAGAGGTTCATTTATTTAATTTTAAATAACCTGATGATGTGGACAATGTCCGTTTCCGAAACATAATTCACAAAATTCGAATGTTGTATTTTGTACTTGAAAATGTTTATTCACTTAATTATACCTATGAAAGCAAATTACCGAACACTTATAGTGACTATCAAAAACATGGGACCATATTGAAATAATTTAATAATTTGTATAATTTACGTGAAACAAAGATATGTATATGCATTCTTTTTTCTTTCTTCTAAAGGAGATGTGCATTGCATTCAAAGGCCTAATACTTCATCAATA
>JAHLJT010008446.1:84343869-84380492 GCA_031308135.1 Acheta domesticus | reverse complement strand
GGGGGCGGGCGGCGAGCGGGAGGCGGAAGCGGGGGGCGGGAGCACCGTCCCGCGGAGTCGACAAAAGCCGGTCCCGGCGCTCCGCCTCCGGCGCGCCGCCGGGCGTACAGCGCGCCGCGCCGCACCGTCGCGCTCCGCCGCCCCCGCCCCCGCACCGCCCCCGCTCGCACCGCGGCGCCGCGCCGCCGCCGCGCGCGTTCGCTCGCGATCTCGTCCCCGCGCGCACCGGCTCAGTCGGAACAGGACGAGCGCGACCCATCGGGAAAGCAAATAGCGGCGCCGGCTGGGAACACGCAAAGCGCGTTAGGGCGCGCGAGCAGCCGAGGCCGTCGACGCGCGATCGCGCGCCGCACGCGCCGCTGCCGCCGCCTCTGCCTCCGCCTCCGCCCCCATCTCCGCCCTCCGCCTCTGCCTCCGCCTCTGCCGTCTCACTCGCGCCGCTTCGTCGCGCGCTCACGGCCATGCGCCGCTGCCACCTGCGCGCGTTGCATTTCACTCAGAGGGGGACGAGGAGGGGGCTGCGGTGCCACCGGATGATTCCCGTAGTTTGTTTGTGTGAATGATTAATCATTCCATAAATTAATTACAGGAAATATTGATGGAATTGTCTTTTTCTTTCCATCACTTTCCTCTGCTTTTGCGTATTTATGACGAGCTCTAAAACTAGGTCGAATTCAGCCGCTGATTGAAGATGAATTCTAGTGACCGGATGCACTAATGGATTGTTTTCCGACTTTTTATCGATCAATACCAGGCAATTGCCGGAGAAGTTTCGTAAAAAACCCTCCACGGACCTCACGCGAATTTTCCTTCCTTGTTCTTGCCAAATAGACCTACCTCCACTCTTACACGTATACTTACGTTTATTTGCATTACACTATTGTACATATTGGAAGTAGTTGGAAGCTTAGAACTTGTCCCGGGTGGGCGGTGCTTTGCTAGTAGTGATGCAGTGGGTGAAACTCCCCAAGCCCAAATGTAGGTCGGCGCCGAATCTCATGTTCCAGCGATAGACGTACGCCGCAACCTTCCGGGATGTAATACGTCTTACACTTAAAGGATTAATGGCCACATAAGTTGACATGCCCGTAAACACGAAAACGCGAAACAATCAATCATTCAATCCTTCAATTTCGTTTGGAGAAGCAAGAATTTAAAAATAGCTGCCTAGGCAGTGGCGAATCCAGCCGATCATTTCGGGAGGTGCCATCGTAGATTTTTTAAAATATTTGTTATTATATTGTACACTATTTTTGTACTCTAGATATGATATTATACAATAATATTGTTTATATATTACATAATTCGAACATAAATAAATATTTAAATCAATTTTGCCAAATAAAGGAAGGTAAACGAAAACTAGTCCTTCGGGGGCCTGGCCCCCCTGGATCCGCCAGTGTGCGTAGGAAGTACAAAACTGCTGTAAATAATTTCTCCAAGAGTGATACTCAGTCATATAATAATATTCTCTACTTATGGGAATATTGTTCTGATTTTTGTTATGTTTTAGGCGCTTTAGAAACATATTTTCTCAAATAACATTTACTTTCTGTTAATGATAGCACACTGCAGTGCCTATTCTCGCATTGGTTCTATGCTATTCTACCTCTTCACTGAAACTACGTTTGAAACTCAACATTTACCTACATACGGTTCAGATCACAGCGATGGGGTGCCGACGATAGTCAGTGATGTAATCACGTGATCTGTTTGATGATGCAAATAGTCAAAGATTTAAAAAAGATGAATAAATTTTGGCTTGAAACAACTCAGAAACACACCCGCAAACGTTTTGAAGTGTGCTTTTGCCCTAATAATAATAATAATAATAATAATAATTAATGATAATAATTAATAATAATAACAATAATAATAACAATAATAATAATAATAATAATAATAATAATAATAATAATACTTGTAACGACTACGTAAATCACAATCGCGCTCTGGTGTGTCTGCTCCCCTCTTCGACTTGCGTCGCCGTACCCGCCATACTTCCACCTGCGCGCGCTGCAGTTCGCGAGGAGGGGATGGCATGCCTTGGAATACCCGAGAGACGGCAATTTTGCAACAGGAACTCATCAATCTCTTCTTGCGAGTTGCGCGTGATAGCTATGTTCGGGGAAGTGATGATTTGCGACGGTTGCCGAAGTGAATGATTAATGATTACTGAAATGAATAAATGATGGAATGTAACAATGCTTCGAAAAACTTCTGAACATTTTTTTGAAACTCCCTTTTTGCTCTCTTTACATTTTAAATGAAGCGATAAGAATTTAAACATTAAGGTTTTTGAGGAAGTGGAAATCTGAGCTCTAATTAGAGTTTCTCTTAGAGTGACAGTCATAATTACATTCATCTTCTCAAATGTTATTTCTAGAGAGTATAAAGAAATTTCGATACTTTTTACAAATATAATAATTAATGTGTTAATAATAACTCAATAATAATTCATGTTGCATGTCAATAAAGAACACTCTGTGTATCGTTTGGAGGGAAGAATATGTGCATTTTTTAGATGGAAAAGGAGAAAACATTTCAATTAAGGCATACTCCTTTATGATAATACAGTCAGTTTGAGAGAAAGCATGAATACGATTAGGTTTGTTATACTGATACTAAGTTGTGTGCGTTGGGGTGAAACGTTTCAAGAAGAAGCGGTTGGGTTCGGCCAGAAACGACGACGGCATGAAAGGGATGTGCTGTTCAAGAAGAAGGGTGTGCTGATGAAAAGTCGATGGAAGGAAGGAGCAATGATTTGATTTATAGGAAGAATTTCACGTTCATGGCGGGTTTGAGGGTTTCCGCTTTTGCTTTTCTCGAAGCGCCGTTCTCTGGTGTGCCTTTGCTCTTCTACTGTCACTTCTGTCGTAGCCTCCCTTTTGATATTCCTTGTGTCTCATCAGTCACAAAGGCTTTGCGAGACAAGTTTCAAAGGATCTCGTGAGAATCCTGTATCGAAAAACATCGAGTTAGCGCTCATTGACCTCGATAAATACTAAAAGCTTAACAAAGAGGGACATACCGGTGAAAGAGACAGAGAGAGGGAAAGCAAGAGAGAGTGGGTGAGTGTTTCAGACGGTTTGTGGAGTGCTGCGGACGTAAATCATAAAAGGGTGTTGAAACGTGGATAATTCCACGCAAGGGGATTTCGTATAATGAACAAAAATTTCAGTACTGATGATATTTGTCACGTTATCTCGTTGGCTTAATTCATTTAATCAATTTTAGAGATATTTTTAACTTTTCTGAGAATGAATTGCGACAAAATTCTCAATAATTTATAATTAGGTTTTTCTTAATGTACTAGCAAACACGACTTCAACTGTACATTTTTGTTTTGTATATTATTTGCACCAAGTAATGGATTATCAAGTGAAAGAGCAATAGAACCAGAATAATTTATTAACAAAACCGGGATGATCATCGCTGAACTTATAGTATTTTGCAAACATTAAAGTAAAATGAGAGGGTAAGTTACGAATGTACTGTTTGAGAGCTATTGTAAGATGGCATACTGTATTAAGTAAGGAAGCCGGAAAACAACGCTATTTTCACCTTCAGGGAAGACAAAAAATACAGCGTATAAACACAAAGAACATCAAAGTACATAAGAAGCTAAAAGCAGTGTAATATTGCAGCGGTTAAAGTGGGGGTTAATGTAAAATCAATAAGAAGTAAAAAGTACCGACTGCAATAATATCTTCCAGCAGTAGATTTTAATGACTCATCTGTGATGTATTATAACACCATAAGTTAAACTATTCCTACTTGAAAGTGGACGCGTTTCGTTTATTCACAATTACACCATTATGTTTGATACGCATAGGTAGTGTCATTGAACGGTAGAGTAGAAGCATAATTGATTTGTCGGCAAATACTTTTTGAATGCTGAAATTCTAAACTTTAAGATTAATTCGAGGTGTATTATGTAATCATGAAACATGCATTTGGTATTTGCAAGTTTCCACCAAATTCACTTGAACAGAGTGGGAGGAAGGATACTAGGGCTCTAGAAAGCGTGCGCTGATCTATAATTGTCCCCCACACGTCACATACTTATTTTAAGTTTTCTTGCCGAAATTAAAATAAACAACTCCCAATAGTTAAGCATCTTTAGCGAGAGTACACTCATTTCTTAAGTTGAATTTAAAGAATATTTACCATTTCTTCATTGATTTTTCTTAACCTAGGGAAGTGGCTGCCAATTTGAGCAACCGAAATTTCATATGAATGAAAAAAATAATTAATTGAAGGCTTGAAATAAAAAGGATGTAATATCAATTTCATACGTTCGATTAAAATTAGTTTACGTATATGTTAAATTTACTGGCACATACAACTTCTGCCTTTCGTAACCACCCAGTAAGACTATCAAGAAATGTGCCTCGACTTTGGTTCTTATTTATATTTTAGGCTCTGATTCATATGTATTCTGATAAAAACGTAAATGTAGCAGAAATGGCACTTACACTCTTTTTTATTTCAAGTCTTGAATTTTTTTCAATTTCATTTAGGCAATTAACTTTGTGAAGAATGCTTAGTTATTTCTATAAAATTTATACTGAAATATGAAAGTTGGGTATAATCATTTCTTTATTACATTAAATAGGGCTACGTTTTTCTGATATTTCTGCTTTTCAATATAAACAATTATGATTTGATGCTACAGAACCTTAAATAAAAAAACATGCTACAAGATGACAATTATATTGACGACTCCCGCTACACATATCAACACTCGTGTCATAGATGAAATGAAAACTGTATTATTAATTTCCAATGCGTGGTGAAACTGCAACAAAATCATGCAGTCTTCGACCACGTGAGGCGTGTCTATGGTTTTGTGAAATATTCCGAACTGGGAAAAAATAAAAAAAACAACGAAAGAGTTTCGATTTTGACTGAAAAATGCAAATATTTGATTCAGTTATGTCACCCATTGTCGTTCTGCTCGTTCTGCGCGTACCGTACTGCATGCAAGAAACACACTTATAAATATTTTCCGCCCATAGTAGACATAACATTCGTTCTATAAGAATTATATTTTCCACGAGTGTAAGTCAGAAATCGTAACGGAAAACTTTCCCACGCGGCGAGCCAAGTAACTCATTGATTACAATCGTATTCTCTCAAGCACTTTTGACTATGGATGCATCAGAAGGAATTACAGTCCGTAGAAAAACTCTTCTTCAAATAATTCAACTCTTCTGAGATAAGTGAAAATCTACTCCCGATTCCCGTGCGCATTATTTTGCGATTTGTGGTATTGTTTTGTAATTTGTGCTAAGGCGAGTTGTTTCCAAAAGATCATTCAAGCAAATGTCCTGATAGTGTTCAGGCAAGCTGGAAGTGTGTGATTTATACAGAATTTGACAGGGATTAATGTTCATTTATAATTGTATTCTTTGTATTTAGGTTTTAAGCAATGTGATGATATTGTTTCTTATTCGGTGAATAGTTTTCCGTTTGCATGAAAAGTGACGTCTCAAAAAGCGGATACTTTCTTTGAACGTCAATATTGAAGAAATATTCTATGCTTCACGTCGAAAACAGAAAAAATAAAACAACTTCAGATTAAGATATAATGAACTTATATTAGCGATTTCCACTTTTAATACTTCTCGCTTATAAGAGCGAAAAATCTGTCTCCAGATGTTTCTTTTAACATGAGTCTACTGTAATTTGAGTCAAGTGCAGAAAACAGTTTTGTGCACGTCGCTTGGATTAACGTTTTTCCGACACGGTACGTTTGTACTATTCTCCGCTCCGCTCAGCATCGGGTGATAAAACGTCCTTCGGAAAAACAGTTACCTTTCGGTCTTGATATATAAAGAATTATTAGAAGAAAACCTGATGTGTTGAATCATCATAGGGTAATCTTTGCATGCTACTAGTGCTTTTGATGTTTGAAATTAATTAATTTGTGCAAATTTTACGGTATTGGGGGTGAGTACGTCTTGAAAAACTTCTCCACAAATTAATTTTAAACTCACCCATACCTATTCTATTTTCATCATAATCCAAATAACTGTTCCGGGATTATTGCCACCTGTTATATGTTCAAACAATATTTGCATGGTATATAACGAAGGGTTGGAGTACTCATAACTAGCCGACCTTTAAGCTGAGAACAATGAAACTTTCATCCCCTCCCCTAAAAAAGAAATAAAATACTCAAATGAGAAACGTGAATTTTGTGAGTCTTCGACGAGTAATTCAAAGTACTAAGAACGCGACTACAATGAATTACGGAAAGTCGCTAGAGGCAGAATCTAATACTTTATCGAAAAAAATCGTGGAAGCTTACGAATGGCGCAAAACCAATAGCAAAGCGGTGTGCTTTTGAAAGAGAGCAAAGGCTAATGAAAAATCGATGGTCGGAAGTAGCAACGAACTGATCTATAGGAAGAATCCCAAGTTCACAGCGGATCCCAGTGTTTCCGCCGCAGCAGTCGCCGCGTCTCCTTCGCCACCCTCACGCCGCGGCGTGGGCTTCGGCGGCGTCTGGGCCTCGCGCAGTCGCCCTGAGGCCGCTCGGGATCGAAGGCGCCTCGGCGCGCCACACAGCGCCGGGTCACAATTGGTTCCCGCAAATGAGATTTTTCGTCCCCTCTTCGAGCTGTGGGTTTCGTGTGGGTCTGACAGCTTCAGATGACTTGTTTGCATCAGCCGCAGCCGGCGCCGCCGCCCGCCGCCGCCGCCGCTCCCGGCACCACCATCGTCGTCGGCGCCGACGCCACCGCCGCCATCGCCCGCGTTGCCGCCCGCCGCGGTCGCTATGGAAATCGCCGGATCACCGCCAGGCTCGGCTCTGCCTCAGGCTCCACCACCTCCGCCACCGCCGCTACAGCCGACGCGACCGCTAACGGAGGCGAGACGCTTACCTCGTGCCAGCCAACTTCCCCTCCCCACCCATCGCCATCACCGCCATCGCTACCACCACCGCTCCCACCTCCGACGCCGCGTCTGCTATCACCGCGAGCGCCGCCCTCTTCGGGCGTGCCCAATAAATGCATTAAGTTATCGGCGAATTGGCGCGGGCTCTGGTGCGCTCGTGAGCCGACAGGAGGGAGGGGAGCGGGGGCGGGCGCAGGGGCGGGCGCGGGGGCCGGCGCGGTGACGGGGGCGAGCGCGCTGAAGAAGGCGGGGCGGAGTCAGACGAATGGAGCAGACGAGCCGGAGGCGGTGAGAGCCCAGAGAGAACAGATCAAAGGGTCGACGAACGAGCGAACATCATGGACAGGGTACACACTCTAAAGCAGAATGTCTATCTATGGATGAAATGTTGGGATCGACGGTGGCTAAATGTGAGAAGGAATTGCTATGAAGAATGATGTCGAATGAGAGGATCTGTGGGTTTGATCATTTACACTGTGACTGATACAAAACAGGGCGTCCATGGTTTGAGTGACATTAGCAGTCGATGACGATGAGTCGTCAAAGAGCTGATGTAGAATTATATTTGTTGGCAGAACTGATGTGGTGGCCACAAAATGAGCCCGGAATGTTGAGAAATTTAAATTTTTGTTTAGCACCGTAGACTTCATACATGAGCAATTACCGGTGTCACGTCGAGAAATCAATATGCGTTTTGTGCTAAAGCAATTGCAAGAGGAAATGAAGCATTAAGATGAGTAACATGGAATGGCTCAAAGGAGAGACAGACGTTTCCTAGAACCTCTTGCTCAAGTTTATTGCAGCGCTATCCTTATTACCCAAAAGTCACGAAGACAGTCGACCCTTGTTTGCAGACACGGAGCATTGGTGTCAAGAATTCACTTAATTCCAGGAACACAACCGCTAAAGGACGCTTCTTGTCCCCCCAAATCCTTTGTACTTCGCTTAACGATATTATTACAGTTGGAACAAGAAATTAAAAGGATGATGCCATGAATGCACATTTTGCATTTCTGGAATTTAATTAATCAGATTATTAATTTGGCTGGCAAATGCCGATCTGGAAATGTTAAACGAACTCAGATAAAAGCAACTGAAATATTTAACAGGAAATTGAACTGACAGGAAAGTTAGTGTGTCAAAGAGTAGGAAACGTAATACCGGAAGAGTAGGCAGAATACCGAAGAGGCAGATTATAGAGCATACTAAAAGCCAGGCGGCAAGAGTAGGAGGCAAACGCGAGAGGTGGAGGGGAGGCGAGAGGAGGAGGGTGGGGGGAGAGCAAGAGGAGAGGCCCGGCAAATTACAGAGGCGAGGAACGTGCGGATGAGCTAGCAGCCATTCAGACGAGCGGGTAAGAGAGCGACCGGCTGGCAGGCGCCAGGCGTCCGGTGCCAGGTGGGCGGGCAGCCCGAAGCCGCCTGAAGCCGCGACGCGTGGGCGAGACTAAGCGGGCGAGAAGGCGAGTGAGCGAGCGACTCGCGCCCGGCGCCCTGCGCCCGGCGCCCGCCGGCCGCCAAAGCGAGAGCACGTCCCGGCGCTTCCGGGGCAAGCGGCGCCAGGAAGCGCGTGGCCGGCACCAGGGCTTCCCGCGAGCGCCGCGCCGCTTCCTCCGCCGGTGCCGGCCCAGCCCCGCCCGCC
The DNA here is from genome assembly GCA_031308135.1 of Acheta domesticus. Classification (NCBI taxonomy): domain Eukaryota; kingdom Metazoa; phylum Arthropoda; class Insecta; order Orthoptera; family Gryllidae; genus Acheta; species Acheta domesticus. The sequence goes on along the minus strand of JAHLJT010008446.1, from coordinate 84,371,945 downwards.
TCCCCGCCTCCCCGCCTCCCCGCCTCCCCGCCCCCCCCCGCCTCCCCGCCTCCCCGCCTCCCCACCTCCCCGCCTCCCCACCTCCCCACCTGCCCGCCTCCCCGACTCCCAGCCTCCCCGCCTTCCTGACTCTCCGCCTCCCCGCCGGCCCGCCCCTCGCCACCCGCCGCTCTCCACCCTTCCACCCCGCCGCCCCGCCACCTCGCCGCGCCGCCACCCCGCCACGCCGGGGCTCGCTGCGGTGGAGGGTAAGGCACGGGGCGTATGGGATGTGATGGGATGAGATGAGCGGATCAACGGTACCCGGCTGACTGAGGTAGGCGCGATTCCCTGGGAGTGGGCGTGGCGGATGCGGTACGGTTTTAATACGAGGCAAATACAGGGGGTCAGTCTTGCACGATGGGGAAGAAGAATAGAGTATGTGGGGCGAATTGAATGAGCGGGATGAATAAGGGAGGCGGGTTGGAGCAAAATGGACGGAATAAGAGGGGCGGTCTGAGCGAGCGGAAGGGGAGGTATCGGATTGAGTGAGGTAGGCGTAGTTGAGGATGTGGGCGTGGCAGGTTGAACGGGACAGACGGGTCGGAGCGAATTGGGTGGGTGGGGTGAATTGAGCACCGGGGTGGATGAGGCGGATGAGTGGGATTGGCACGGTCAAGGAGGGCGGGCAAGGCGAACGTGACGAGCGGGGCGAGCCGATTAGACAGAGCCGAGAAGGGAGGCGGGGATAGGTGTGGGCGAGCGATGAGGAGATGCTAGTGGAGAGGAGGTGTTGGTGCGGCGGGGGACGGTGTTCCCGTGCTCGAACAATGTTCATAGCGGCCGAACATTAGTGCGCTGAAAAGGCATTCATCCCTTTGACGCGAACGGCGAATGGGCGGCGGCGGCGGCGGCGGCGGCGGCGGTGGTGGCGGCGGCGGGCGGGCAGCGCGCGCGCGCGGAGACAGAACGCCGCAGAAGCCGGGGGCGGCGCGCAGGTGCGAGAAAGGGGCCGGAGCCGGGGGCCGGGGGCCGGGGCCGGAGGCTGGGGACCGGGGCGAGATGGCGAAAGCCGCTCGCGCGAGAGGCTGAGCCGCTGCTCACCGCCAGCCCCTCTAATACTCCGGCCCTTCCGATTCGCGTGCTTTCAGATTTGACACTTCCGGTCATCAGCTGCCTTTCCACCCCTCTCTGTTCCGTTTGATCTGACTTTTTTCTTCGAAGTCATCACCTTCTTTGTTCTTTCTTCTTCCTTTTCTTCGTTCTTTTATTTTCCTAAATTCTTTTTCGCTTTGTGACTACTCCCTTCCTTCGCGAGTAACCCTTTCAACGTTTATTGCTCTGCACTTAGTCCTTTCTCACCTCCTTGTGCCCGTGGCGTTCTTATTCATGCGCCTGTTCTTTTAGCTCAACCCATTGCCGTTCCATTTTCGCTACTGCGCACTCTGTCACATCCCAGGGCCGGCCACCGTCCCGCCTCGGCCGGCCCGCGGGCGCGCTGGTGCGCTCGAGCGCTCCGTGTGCGAGAGGGGTGATGGGGAGGGGGGAAGAGGGGAGGGAGAGGGGGTGTCCACTCGGCCGTCCACTCACCCGCGCCGCCTGTGAGCTCTCATCTCCGCTGACCCCGTGCCCCAGTGCGACGCGCCAGCTCTCCGCAGAGGCCTTTGTCCCGCTCGCCGCCCTCCGATTCTTCGCCGTCCTCCCACCGCCGCCGCCCCCCGCCCCCGCCGCCGCCGCCTCTTTAATTCCTGCCTGACCTCTTGCTCCCATTACCTGTCCTCCCTAACTGTTTGCTGTAACCTCCTTCTCTCCGGCGCTCCCCTGCTACGCAGCCTCCCTCGTCGTTCTCTGCGCGCCGTCGCCCCCTCCGCCCGCGCCGGCCTCTCTCACCCGTTCTTTCCCTCCTCCAGGCCCTCCCGCCCCGCCCTCCTCGCGCCCTCCTTGCGCGCGTCTGCGGGCCTGAAGATGACTGTTTTATCGATCGTGGAGCGTCGTGTCTGCGCAAGACCCAGTGGGGAGAAGGGGTAGCACAGAGGAAACATTTACAAGCACGTACAGCCAAATTCAAAAATATATCTCGCCGCTTTCTGAAAAGAGCACTGCCTTTGCAACGGGAACGAAATGACGGTGAGACGATGAGAAGGCTCTTTTCTTAATTTCAGTTTTTCTCGTTGGCAGCGGAGCTTCCGTCTCTCTCGGCGACGCGACGCGATCTCCATGCAAATGCAAATTTTGTATACTGCGTTGATAGCACCTACCTACGAAGTATTTACTTATCATTCGTGTTATACGGAATAGACATGCTTAAAAATGAATTGGGTATCATTTGTGAGCAAGGTGTAGTAATGACAGAGAATACCTTTTGAAATGAACTGACGTGTGCTTGTGTGTGGAAGATCTTATTTGCGTATTGGAACGAAACCACGTTTTCCTTTCTTGTCAGAACGCATTCGCTGTTCCAGCTTCGTTTCTCTTTTCATGTAAGGTATTTAATAGGGAACATATAATTTAATTACAAATTCATGTAGTAATCTAAAATGTCTCATTTATTTCCTCATTAGTTTTTCACCACATTTCCTATAACATCTGTTGTTACAGCTCGACTTTAAGAAGTTAAGGTTTCGGTAATTTGTCTCTAAATTGAATTATAACAAATTAAATATTTTATTTCTGTAATAATATTCTGAAAACTTGTTACAAAAAGGTGAGACTGGTAGATTTTACTTTAAAACATTCGACATGAAATTATAATCAAAGTTATGTACTGAAATATTTTCTTTAAATTTTTAATAGCATTAATTTTTTGTTTTATTATTTCTTTTCGATGTTTTGAGAACTCTCTGTTCCCTGAGTCACATACGAAGTAACATCCCCACTATTGAATTTCATTTGAAACAGAGAGGAATTCAATTAGTGCTCTCACGGAATTCTTAGATTCCTTGTTTTGGGTGTGACGTTTTATTACATTGTTTCATTCCCTTCATTTCATAAATTCTTGAAAATCAAACGTATTTGAGTATCTCAATCTGGCGCACGAGAGATTTAACTATTTTATGGTGTGTACATGGACATTCATATATGCTTATCGTATATACACTATGTCAAAATAACCACTTTATTAATGTAGCACATCAATATTGTGATCGCGTCTTCGCCCGGAGAGGCAACGCTATCCGCTCCATGATGCCACGTCCCATTGACGAGGCAGCTTACGGCGAGATGCCATAAAGGGACGCGGTGTGCCATAACAAAAGGCAGTTCCATAGAGAGAGGGTGCGCGCAGTAACAATGGCGACAAAAAGCGAGAAGCCGACGTGGGCGCTCTCGAGGCGGCTGAGGTGCCTGCTGATGCCTGCCACCCAAGACGCTCCCGCCGCCGCCGCCGCCGCCGCCGCCGCCTCCGTCGCGAACGACGTCTCCTGGAATGTTTCGCGACGCGATGAAGACGTTTGCCCAGGAGACATTAAGGCGGCGCTCACGGGAGTCAGCCGCCGAGGAATTCGACGTCGGAGGAGGATCAGGGGAGACGATCATTAGAGGGCGCTGCTAACCGAAATTGTTTGAACACACACTTAATTATTGAGAAGATCAGAAATAGTATGTAAGAAATAATTACGCTTCTAACGAAATTGGCTCTAATTTATACTTTTTGTTAGCAATACTTGTTTCACATTAATTCATTAATTGATCATTGTTAAAATAGGTAATGTTAATAATAATCAATAATAACAACCACGTCAACAATTCCTTAACGTTTAAAACAGAATGAACTGGAGAGGAAAAAAAAATTAAGTTTACTGTTCGGAAGAAAAAATAATATATAAATATTTGATCTATAAATAGTTTAGCTTGGATATAAAGTATACACATGAAATAAGGCAGCTGATTAATTTAGTTATTATACATCCGATATTCACATGCAAATAGCGCTTGTCTCACCTTTGTGATACCATCGGGTCTTAAAACAAAAATTGGTTTCACTATTCCGACGCTGTTTGCAAGACCTGACGATATTTGCAATTCTTGCAGGTACATAGGGCAGAGTGGATCAGCGAAGGCCGAGCCATAAACCCTCTCTGCTGCTGCCAGCCCGAGTTACGAACCGGCGCTCTCCAGACGAACGGCGGCACGTAGCGGCCGGCCGCCTGTCCGGCGCGGCGGTCGGTCCAGCTGCCGTAGTCAGCGTTCCGTCCGGAGAAGCCGTGCGTTTCAGGCGGCAGGCGCGAGCAGACGGGCGCGAGCGGACGGGCAGTCGCCGACGTGCGCGCGGCAGGTGGGCGGGGGCGCCTCGCCACGCCTCGCCACGCCCCCCTCTTCGTTCCCTCGTCGCCAGCCGGGAAATGTCGCCGTATATTTAGGGAACGAATTTGGCTCGCGGGATCCCCCAGAGCTTAACGGCGGAAGTTGCAACGTGAGTGTACTCCGGGAGCACCTCGGCGTGGCTTCTGTCGCCCGCGGAGGGGAAGGGGGCGCGGGGGCGGGGATCCTGGAGAGGGGAAAGCGCGCGGGGGTGGGCGTTGGAGCACGCCGCGCGCTCCACGGTCCCGGTATTAACGCGGAAGCCGGACATAAGACCGTGTCTGGGAATGCGGCTCATGGCGGCGACGGGAGACGGTTGGCCCCTAAGCGTCCAATTTGAGGCATTCCCTTCATGGGCTTTGCCCTGCTCGTATTGCGCGCTTTCGACGCCGCCCAAGGATTTGGGCAGCGTCCGAATTGATAAAGCAACACCTAATAGCAAGGCACCGGCAGATCTCCGAGGAAACGTGCTCAAAAGGAACGATATGCGAACCCTTGACTAAACAATTTCCATTGCCACGTAGAAGCCTTTTGAGATAAATAGATCGTTCATATACAATGCAAATGTAAATAACATAAGTGCTTAAGATATTCTGTGAGATATCCAGGAAGGATGTTTTATTAACACTCGAAAAATATTTGCGAGGGTGCAGGCATTTTAAAAGAGCACGTGACACAAATTTACGCATTTTATCAATTGTTTTTATTTCTTACACATGACTACGCGTGAAGCACATCTTCACATTTTCCTTTATTTCACACAATTGACAAATGAAAATTAAAAGGAACCCGCTCACCTACAATTCCTTGTTTCATGAATAGTCTGATAAAAACCTTTAACACCTTATCTTTTATTATTTACAAATTAGAATTTAAATAAAGAAATACAAAGAGAGAGAGAGGGAGAGAGAGAGGGAGAGAGGGGGGAGAGAGAGGGAGAGAGAGGGAGAGAGAGAGGGAGAGAGAGAGACGAGTGAGAGTTTTCAGTGCTGTGTTTACCCGTGAACAGTGTATGTAGGTTTTCTCTTCTACAAAGTTTACTTGCAGTTTACATTACGTGTACACGTAATACATTACTGTTGTGTAATTATTAAATGTGCAATTCACAAAGTTAGTAACAAGTAATAGATACACATAGTTAACATCACTAGTTGTTAATGTATGTGTTTGAACTTCAATTTCAGTAATGTAAGCACATGTTTTCTTCCAATTATTGACAAAATATTTGTTGGTTTCGAAACTTTTATTTTCATTGGCATACATAGTTTTTTAAATGTATTACTTATTATTCTTCAAATTTCGCAAAAAAACAGTTTTACGTTTTCAGTGAACTTCTTGCCGGTTGTCTAAAATTCAGCACTGTAAGCAAGAGTGAGCAACATATCTTCAATTTTATCTCCTTTGTTTCATTTTTTGTCAACTGGTTTTATATCTCGTGCCACTTAAGGAAAGGAAAAATTAAAAAATGATTTTGAACGGTATTTTGATACTTTAAGCGCTGGAGACGCTGGGTGACGCAATGGCGAGCGGAAGAGTGAGAATCGCCTTCTAACGAGGCGTTGGCCGGCGCCGTGGAGTGACGTCAGAATAGGCATCACGGCGCGCTGGCGCGTGTTACGGGCTCATGTTCGCAGCGCCTGCAGCAGCGGCGGCGACAGCGGCGGAGCCGTGGCGGAGACGCGAGGAGGCCTGGACGCGGGTATGGCAGGGACAAGGAGGTTGGAACGCCGGGATGGCGGGGGAGGCCAGGATGCGGGGCTGCGTGGGAGGTGGGGGCGCGGGGAGGTGAGGACGCCGTGGAGGCGGGGCCGCGGTTGAGGGGCTGGCGGGGAAGTGAAGGAGGGGAGACGCAGTGGCGACTGTAGGAGTCTCCGCACACCGCGAGGGGGCTTTCACTTTCGCACCGGGAGCGGGCCCAAGGAGGCGTGGAAGCAGGAGGATGGGAGCAAGCGGAATGAGCGAAGGAAGGGTAAAGAGGGGCGCCTGCAGACGACACGCGGTTAGATGTACTACTGGAGGGAGATGCCGCCGCCGCCACTTCCGCCGTGCCTGTCGCGGCGGCGAACCCAGGCCTCTCAAGGAAACCTTCAACGCACACGCCCGCCCCCGTCCCGTGCCCGCGACGCGCCATCTCGTTACCGCTCGTTGCCTCGTGGAAATGCGTGCTGATTCGTTCGCGGAAGGACGTCAAAGAAAGGTGTTTCTCGGAAAGGAAATGTGCGGTGGTGACTGCTGGTGGAATTGAGTCTTGATTTCTACTTCACGAATGATTACGAAACGTGCGTCCTAATTTGCTTGATTGTAGGAAAAATATGTCACATAAAATAAGAACACACCCTAAATGAGAGAGAATTACGTGATTGCCGAAGTTGTTAATAACCCAACAGATCACATTTCAACTGTTGGAACACCCTGTTTTAGTCAAGCATAATTCATTAAAACTGATAATGAAGTAGCACAATTACGTTCTAAAGAGACGAATAACACATTTGACCTTCTTAATTCCTAGATGACTCCGATGGAATTGTAAATACTACAAATACAAAATGAATAAAATCATTCAATTCAATTTCGTCAGCTGACTACCGATGTAATGACAATCAATTTCAATATGGTAGAATAAACATTGCATTGTGTAGAGCATTCAAATGTAATTAACTATGTATTAAAAAATTGAAATATATCGTTTATTTCAGAGTGTAGACCTAAACTGACTTGCATGCAATTCTTACACATTTTCACGTATTTGTCTATAAGAAAGTAAAGAGAATAAATATCTCAAAATCAGCTACAATAAATAGCAATCGGTGCTTAATACACTACTCAGATATCAATTGAAGCGTATTTGCGTTTTCCGTGGCAGAAAAAGTCCAGAAAAAGTAAACGCTCTTCTGCTTTTGTCACAAAAGAAAATAAGAGAATGGGAATGTGATCACGTAGAAGGTAGTAAAGGTCTTCACTTGGGGGCTTTCTCAACCATCCCTCAATATCGATTTTCTTTCGTAGTTGCTTCTAACTCTCTTGCGTCTTTGCCACGGCGCAATACCTTTTCAATGTTTCTTTTTCGGGAAGGCGGCAAAATTTCACCTACTTTACTTCTAACCGACCGTCTGTCACTAAGGGAAAGTACTTCGATGTTATGATGAATTCCCAAGAGTCTCCTTACAGGAATAATTGTGCTGTTGAAACAACGACACTAGAGATGGGCTCATACCTTCGTTTCCCTGGCAGATCGATAAACGCAGAGAGAAATATCGAGCCTACAAATCTATTTTTAGAACTTTTCTTTGCTGACGGAATATCGTTCTTCATCGTTCCAACTCTTAACGCCGTGTCAGAATGAATACAATTGCTTTTGTACTGCTATTACATTGATGGAACTCTACTAGAAAGTTATGAACTGTCGTGGCGAGTATTGATCCACAAATAATAATAACCTAAATAAGAGAAAGAGAATAAAAATCGGTGGAAAATTTATTTAGATGAATGCAGCAGTTTGAATCGTGTCGGCGGAAGTGCATGATTTAAAAATGATATTACGATACATGTAGTTTAAAGCAAAACGTAGTTCTACTGTCACTTCTTACATCTTGTGTGAAGGTTTGGACCTCTGAATGTTTAACATTATACTAAGAAACGTAACTGAGTCACTATTACGTCCTCTACGTGAAGCTACAAATTTAATCTCTGCTCCCATTTTCGTGCTATCAACATTTAAACATATCTTTTAGCATTTTGAATGTTCGTGTTTTATAATATTAAATTTTCTCAAAACTGTTAATATCCATAGGTCGTGAATTACACATATTTCAGAAATTAATAATCAGCAAAATATAATTACATATTTTATAATTTATTTTGTATAATGATTGTTGGCTTTTTAGTAGCTGGTTGAGAGACCAAATCAAGTTCGTTCATTAATATTTAACCAAGAATACAAGCAGCATTTATCATAGTATCTCACATCAAGTACCGTTACCTCTTAATAACCTCTCTTGGAAATTTTATCTTGCTCTTTTTTCGAATAAAGGCAATTATGACTTTCGAAGTTAATGAAAGAATGATCTTTCAGAAAGTGGGAAAAATTACTGGGAGCCATCGTACACACGTATTGGGTTGATTATTACTCGACTGACAACGCGAAAATTGATAAGTTACTATTTAGTTTTAAAGTATATCTCTTACATGTCCTAGCTTTTTTTAAATTCTGGACATTGAGAGAAAGTTACACTTCTTTACTGGCATGCGTATTCGTTCATTAAATTCACGTGCTTTTTAGTCCCAGAAAATCTCCATAATCATTGTAAAGAAAATATATTAATTAAATAAATGGAAATTATGTAAAACTATTTTGTGTGTTGAACTACACCTAATATCTATTTATAATATCGTAATATATTACGGATAATTTTCGTCTAATAATTAAAATGGTATGAGAATTTATTACTTGCTAGTGTTTTCACTTCGATGGACACAAATGTGCTATCTCGAAATTCCCGTTCGCGGGGTTTTTACAAAATAGATTTTTCATTTTCTCTCCCACTATTCATCAGATACAAGATTATAACAACTGACTTCTTGCTCGTGGTCTCCAATGCTTTTTCGCAGTTCCCTAGAACTTACTCCCGTAAGTATGGTGGCGCTGGAAGTCGTTCGTGTTGCTGGAAAGAACGTTTTCCGGGAGTCACAAAAGTGTTTCACTTTGTGCGTCTCAACCGAATTGTCATTTTCCATTGGCGTTGTTGCGTTCGCCAATCTCAAACGGCTCGTTGACTCCCATTTGTTCGATTTAACCTCCATGCCTACGGGAACGGCCTTTTATTTCGAGCGTTTCCGAACGGTTACCAGAGCGATAAACGTCTATTTCCATACAAACTTGCCCGTAGAGCGGGTGGTTACAATTTGGATGCGTTCAAGTTCAATTTCCATGATTATAGTGGAAAGCGGCTGTCCAAATAAACAGATGTGTTGTCAATTTTATGGATTTGTGTATGTCAACTCTAGTGGCTGAAGAAATAAATTACAATATTTGTCAATACTTCAACACTATTTCTGGTATTGGATGTTAATTAAACACATGTTTTACGAAGTTCATTGCAATTCTTCATAAAACTTTGAAACGTAATATTAAACAAGAGATTATGGCAAATAAATGTAGGCATGCAAATTAAAGGTAAAAAATTAAGTGATTATAAACAAAAGAAAATATGTTGCATGCCAAAAGTAAGGACGAAATGTATGCGATTATATCGTAGGAGAATCGTTAATTATACTTAAAATATAAATCATAATTATTGTAGGTTTAATGTATTATTTAATTTATAACATGTAATTGTTAAAAATGGTTCCCAGAGCATCAGCTACGAGCTCCTAGCTCTTTTCTTCTCTTTCTCTGGGCTAGGGGTAGGAGAGCATCCCTTTGAGCGAACCACCCTTCCCTCAGGGCTTTCCTTTGACCTGTAAACCCCTCGCAGTCCCACGAGCTCTGCGGAGGTCCACACGAGCCTGTATGGCTTGCCTGAATGGGTCGCGGTTCATACATACTTACGCGTCGGTCGTAACGACCGCCGTCTGCCATGCGTCACTGCGAGAAACTGTGTTGTCTGAAGGCAACCGCAGGAGCACAATGCTGCAACCCCAGAGACCCGGAGAACAGAGAAGTAAGGAAGAGTGTAGGGAGGAGGGGAAAGTAGACACGAAGAGAGGTGGGGGAGTAGAAATTAAAGAGCTGTAAGGGGGAGGGTAGTGATGAGGAATATACACGAAGTGGATGAGAATTGAAGAGGATAGTGAGTGAATATTCAGTGTTTCCGAGCACTTACTTTGGTCACTCCTTCCGTGTACTTGTTACAGGCGGGAGGTGGTGGTGTTCCGTCTCTGCTCGAACGCAAAACACGCTGACGACCTACAGGTCGCAAAGTGTTTTTTTCCTCCTACAGTTACTTCGGCCTTTCGAGCTGGCACAACCTCAAAGCTCCCAACTGGCCTCCCGACATGTGAGGTAGAGTAGTGCATGTAATTAAAAGTACGTGTGTGTAAGAGTAGGGTTGGAAATAATGACGAGAAAACATATTGCGGGCGGCGTATGTCCCGTGTTTTAAAAAAAGATTCCATATTTTCCTGGTATTGATTGGAGAAATCAAAGAAAACTAACGGCCAGAGCAGCTGATCTCTAGAATTTTCATCCAGACAGTAGCTTAATTCAACCACATAAAGCAAAAATCGCGTGAAAAAAGGTTTCGATTGTCAAGCAAAAGTGGGCAGAAGCAGGCAAGGGCATGCAAGGATAGGTATATGGTACGAAGACCTGAAGCGAGACGAGGAGTGAAAATTGATTGACTGATTCGCGTTTCCGGACGCGTTAACTCATATGGTCATTAGCCCCGTAAGTGTAGTGCAAGCTTCACGGGAGGAGGCGATAATCTTTCTCTGCTAGATGGTGAGACCTGGCGCCGATGTTCATGTCGGCTTGCGTGGTTTCCCTCAACAAGGTATCTTCCACAATGAAGCACCGCCGCAGCCGTTACAAGCTCTAAGCTCCCGATGTGTGAAGTTGAATTGAATTGAATTGCCTTATTTTACGTGGCGAGACTCAGGCCATTAGACCTGCTCTTCCGTCTGACCACGCAAATTTTGTTACACTCCTTTCACCAACTAAGCGGAAAGAAGGTATTACTGAGGCGACGAAACCGGCGGTTTGAATTTAGCTCAGAGGCGTCATTTAGGCTTGAGGATCTTTTACATGCAAGTAAATCTACTAACATGGGACAGCCGGCTTTACTTCCCCTCCGAAGGAAGGCGTACGAAGGATTTTTTCGCCCCTAAAAATCCGTTTGAACCCGCGAACTTGGGTATAGCAGTCCGTTACGCTAACCGCTACACCACCACCGCCGCCACCGAAGTATGGTGTGAGTTTTATAAAGCTGCCTCTCGAAGCCCGACTTCACGATGGAATATATCACAGCATTTCGCATCTTTCTCGGTCGTGCCGCTAGATTCCGCATGACCGCGACCGTATCAAGGACTGCCTGATCATGCGCCATCTAGCGGTGCGACGGAGAAAGACACGAAATGCCGTGATACATTCCATCGCAAAGACGGGCCTTGCATGGTAGCTATTGAAAAATCATAGTATAGTGCAGTGTTGTCAACGTCGATGCCGCGAGCGGGAGCCCGTGGAATGAGTGCCACGACGAAATCGCCCCTCCACGCAGTTCATTACCCTGTTACCAGAGGCAACGCCATGCCTATAGTAAAAAGGTGGGTTTTCTACTACTCGTAATAGTTCCCTTTCCCGACGCTAGTTGCGCAGAGAAGCTCGTGGCATGCTAAGGTGCTACGACGCGTGCCACTGCCACCAGTAGAAGACCTTGACACCACTGGTGTAGCGCGTGTAAGAGTAAAAATGTCGAGTAGCGAAGAGCGGAGCACTGGTGGCGGAGGGCGTGAGCTCGAGGAAAGGTTGAGGGGGGGGGGGTTGCGAGAAGGGTGATGAGGAGTCAGGGTCGGTGGCGACTCCCGCTCCGTCCCTGGCGACCTCGGCGCCGCCGTGCTCAGCTGCGCCGCGCGTATTTGCGCGTTCTTTGCTGGCGTGAACAAAAGAACGCGTAATGGAGAGGTCGTGTTTCGTCCGTGAACCGGTAACGTCGGGTACGCCGTACAACGCGTTCTCTCGACATTCGATTATTCGACGGCCGTAAGTCGAAGGGCGAGGCCACTGCGCTACTGTATTCATGTTGTGTCCGAAAGTTGCAATGAGATCGAAGCGAGGTGAAGGCATGAGACGGTCTGAGAGTGTCTATCTACAAATGGAGCCGTTTTCTGGAATATAAATTAAAGTGCAATTAGATTCAAGGATGGGCGCTCTGTAACACAATTTACCGTTTCGGGGATTATTCAGTTTTAAAATGCTTCATTAAGAGGAACAAGATTTCTAGAGAAATGTTTTAAAGCGTTTCTGAAAGAGAAGCTTCATTAAATGAACAGTAAGCACTCAATTATGTTACATTTCTGAGACTGGTCTTCATCCAACTGTCAACACTTTGTATTAGTTGGAATAGTTTGTATTGGATGGTTGAAATAATTAAATTCTTAAATTTAAAAGAAAGGACACATGTAATCACACGGCATTTTTCGTTTGTTGAGTAGGTGATGGAAATAAATTAACACAAGCTTTACTTGTTTCCCGTAAAGACGTCCTTAAAATTTCTAATTATTCCTGTTTATGAGAACTACGCTGATAAGGACAAGTAATTATCACCTACGTATACACAAGCCAAGTTACCATTAAAGAAAATTATCTATTAAAAGATGAGAGTCTATTTATGGAAAGAAATTACAATGTTGGCATACTTACAGAGGCAGTTAACACGCCATATTTCTCTCTCTTTAATGGTATAGTTTAATTTTTGTTGCAGCAATTTGAAAATTTAGTGTTCATGAAAACACCCCGAAAAACCTCTTCAGCCTTATCCTACTCGAAAAGGATTTGAAACCTACACAAAGTGTCGTTACTGCTCCTTCTCCATTGAAATTGTGCCAGCTGGGGAAATTTTACACGCAGATCCCTCTTCAAACGAAAGAAACTGGGTCGTTTGGGCGAATTTGAAAACCGATACTCTTCGGGGAGGCGAGTGGCAGCCGCCGGAGCGGCGCGGTGGCGCGGCGGAGCGGTGGAGCGATGCAGGGGCCGGGCGGTGGCGGGGCGGGGCGGAAGGAGGGCGCGAGCTTATCAAACGGCGGTCGGTGGGCGGGGAGCAACTGGTGGCGATGGATTGCGACACGGGCGAAGGAGTCAGGGCGGTGGGCGGAGCGGGGGAGGGCCGAAGGCGGCGGAGGGCGCGGAGGGTTACTGCGGCCTGAGTAAGGAATTGGCCGTGGTCGACCCGCAGCCACGACAAGAGTGTTGCGGAGACGGCGGCTAGGAGGGTCTCGGCTGTGGCTCACGCGGTCAGAGGAGCGCGTGCGACATAACAGGGGCACCCCGTGTCCGTGAAGGCGAAGAGGGCTTCGAGTTTTGTGAATATTTAGGCATATCTTTACAATTTGTGCTTATATAAAATAGATAATTGATATTTTCTGGAATGGAAATATCCAACTTTCGTAGAATTGATGAATATTGCAATAATGTAGATAAAACGAAAATTATAAAGAGAAGAAAAAATAAATTTGTAATAATTTATTAATGATTATGTTTTCGTACGTTAAGCTTGTGACTGAACTTCTTAACCTGAAATATTTGTAGATTTGGGGTATTAACATTCCTTAGATTACTTTCAAGCTTAAAACTATATTAAGTTGGCTGTCCGGGTGACGCCGCGTCCATGGCAAAGGTGCATGGTTAGGCACCTTTGCCATAGACGCGGCGTCACCCGGACAGCCAACTTAATATTGACTCCGGCCGCGGAAGCCTACGCTCTAAGCTTAAAACTAATTTTCGCAATGTAAGGAAAGTTTTTAATAATTTTACCGTTAGTTCATTAGGAAAAGCATTACCATGAAGAGTACATTCAAGGCGTAATTTAGTGCATCAATACTTAGTAGTACATTCTTTTTCATCTCCGCTATAGCCTTTTATATACACTGTAAGAGAATATTACTCTTGTTCATTACTTCTTAAAAAGTATAAGCACTCAAATTTGCAAACTAAGTCCCCGAGTTGATAAATTAAGACTGAAGGAATAATTTTTACTTTCTGCGCACATTGATGTCACATAATTCTTGAAAAAGTGGAGCTAAAATTGGGCAGAATTCGCAGAGAAACTCCATACTGGCACCATCACCGCTGCCGTATCTGCCTCTGCAGCAGTCTGCTACTTCTATCCTTCTCCGTCGTGTCCTCTACCCTTGCTCCTTCAGCTGGATTTGCTGCCTCTCCTTCCACCGATTCCGTCGTTGCACAGACGCGGAGAATGGTAAAGCGTGGCAGAAATTAAAATTATGGAGTTACACCAAACATGGTAATTTATTATACTCGAAGATAAAGATATATTTTACGAAAGTAAAGGATTACCTCACGGGCGACGAAGCAGCTGGAGAGGTATCTTAATCGATTATATAAAGTATCTTTATAATCGTGTGTAATATGTGGTATTATTTTACACCGTGTGTATTAGTAAAATACAAACTAATAATTTTCAGATTACATCAGGTTCAATAGTTTCTTATGCCGTCTTCAGAAGCATCTCGCTGCTCTCCAGAGCGACCAAGAGTGTAGAAAAAAACTTTTTGATTGCTTAAACAATACAGAAGCACTGTAGTTGAGACACCATTAAGAATAAATAACCATTAAGAATCTTTAATCTTGAATTTGGGTGGAATTTTGAATGCCAAAGTTTTCCTCTAACTTTTCATGAAGTACAAAATGGTGATTGGATCACAAGCAAACTTTCACTTGTGTCAAATACGAAGAAAATCGGGACACTCTATTGCATTCTCTTCAATAACTCGCCAAATTGGTTCCCGCGCGAGCCTGAACGATCTGGAAGGGTAGCTTGGGTTTAAGACCTTAGGTTTGCAGTAACAACAGGAAACACTTCATCAATAACGTACCTCTCATTTTACTTATTTAGGATGTATGAAGGTTGTGCCTGAGATAATCAACAGAAATAGATTCCTTCAAGACAGATCATGACATGCAATAGGACGCTATTTCGTTGTAAACGTTAACGTATGGTTATTTTTTTCAATTGCATAATACTTTATAAATTATTTACTGGATCTTTTACTTATTCTTTATTTATACAAAATAAAGGGTAATCTGAAACATTTACCTTAATTTTTCGATTTGTGAATAATATGGAGTTGTGTTTTTGTAAAAATAATATTGGAATAAAGTATACTGTTGCTTTAATATGTAACTTACATATGGTTGCAAGAATAGTAATAGCCAGCGCATTGTAGAGGGAGGGTTGGTAAGAAAGGTAACAAACTAATTGTTAATATTTATTATTTTTTATTATTATAGTTAAAAATAATTGTACATAAATCATAAAATTTTTTGTCAATGTGTGTGACTTGCAGAATTTATACTTAACAACAAAACGTGCAGAATAATTGTTTAGCACATTATCCACAACAAATAATAGGTAATTTGTGAGATTCACTATATGCAGATTTTGCGTTACAAAATTATATCGTATTTTAGTCTTCTTTTGTTGGTGAGAATTCGGCCAGTACGGAATTCGGCTATCTTGAGAACAATATTCTTCGAATCTTCAGAAAGAAATAGTTGACACCCAAGAGAACGTAGTTTGGCGATGAACAACTCATGCTTCTTCACAGGAAAAAGTACAGATCCAGAGGTACCCGGTCTTTTGTTTTGTTGTACATGTCGGTATATTTTCACTTGGAATTTATCAGAATCAACATCTCCATCCTGGACTTTAGGAATCGTTTATAGCATCTTCGTCGTACATTTTGAGCGCAAGTAACATTGCAAAAGTGCAAAGAAAATAATGTTGATAAATATTAGAATGAGCTGGTTTTGATTGCAAACGCCTCAAATAATAAATTGTGCTTTTGAGAGCACAGGTTAGTGTAGTAGCAACAACTCTACACTAGGGATGAAAGCACGCATGAGCCATTGTGGCTTTTTTGGACCATCACATATCCTGAATATTCACCATTTTATTTTTTATTTTTATCTTTTTTGGAAATCAAGGGTCTGTTCTATGGACTCGGTAACCAACATTCCATTTTCAATATTGCACTCGAAAAGATATAATCTAGTACATAAAAGTACATACCAAGTACCAATCATCTTTGTATTCCAGTGCTGTGCCTCAGGACAAGCTTTCTGACAACTGTGCGTCATGAGAGGCATGTCACTGCGCTTTACCGCCCTTTCTAAGTTCTTGCTGAAAGCGTGTCCCCACTTCATTGCACAGCAAATTTTGCACTATCCTCTTCATTTGTTCACTGCTTGCGACAACAAGAGTAGTTTACGTCATCAGAGAAGCTGCTGATATTGCTTGTCAGTAGGCACTACTGGCGGTGTTAGCGTGTGACTTTCAAATATGTTGCTCTGCAAAATTGTTCCTTAATTCTTCACCGTCATGGACGATTTTAAGTTTAGCATATGTGCAACAATTTTTGGACTCCCATATCTTCCGCCAGGGACCGAAACAACAGTCCCAGTCGTTTTATCTCTTTCTCGCGTCGCTGTCTGGCTGAACGAATATGGCATCTGATTAGGATGGAAAATGAGGCAGCATTTAAGTTTGCCGGGAATTTAACCAGGATTATTTTCACATTCTGCAAGCGGGTCGTGGTAAGCTGAAATTCCATTGCTCCATCAGACGGGTTTGAACCAACAAACTCTAGTATTAGAAGCCTGAGGCTGACACGCTGAAATATCAAGCGCAGTGAAGACTGAGCGTGGTGTAAACATGCTAAAACGTCAGTTTTTGTTATAAGCTATTTTTAACTCGTCATTGTTTGACGACTGAACGCCACGCTCACCTTCGTTTTTAGTTGTTTCTATTTCAAGTTACAATAACAATAGATTCTTGAAACTCAGTCTAGTTTCCTAGAAATGAGATAGGCGTACGATAGTGAAGCATTGCAAACAACTGCATATTCAGTTCCCAGCAAGCTGCTGTTTTCTAGTACTGCATAAACGTGTGCGCCGCGCACACTTTCCACCCTCTGTGTTAGTAATTTATTTTCGTATTTCAATTTTTAATTGAACCCAACAACACTGATAAAAACATGGAAATTTCCAACTTGTTTGTTATTATTGAATCTGAAGAGCTTTTCTTCGGATTATTCTTCATGTTTACTCCTTTCTTTTGTGCGAGAAAACGAGAAAACTTACTCAGTATCTTGGTTCTGGAAGAAATATAATTGTAAACCACTTGCACGTAGTAAAAAGAAGTGTCGCAGAGCATTCCTTTGGGTTGTATAGGAAACCTGAACAGCGTTACCCTCAAAATCAAACATGATACTTTATTACAAACGACTCTGAAGCGAAACAAACTGCTTCATACAATATATCATTGTAGTCAAGATCTATGCCACGAGCGGGAGTCCGTGGCACGAGTGCCACGACGCGTGCCACGACGCGTGCCACTGCCACCAGTAGAAGACCTTGACACCACTGGAATATGTTCTTTAAGATTTGAATTCACACTAAATGTTACTAATTGTCACATATCACAGTGGTATTGCGAAAGGTTATTGTACGAAGAGAAAATGAGAGTGGAAGACGACATTGCGTGGGCTTAGCAGCTGACGCGTTGTCGACTGTATTGCATCACACGAGAAAACGGAAGTTATTTCCTATCTCGCGCATTCCTCGTAGTTGTGTCTCAGACAAGTGCACGAGAACGAGTAGACGTTAATTTTTTATACTTAAATTTTCTTTACGTTTTGATATACAAAGTGAGATACAGCGATCGCAACCGATACAAAATGAAATAATTATACATGCCTTTATTTTTCAAGAAGGAAAACGAAGAAATTACAATGCAAATTATAAAATGAACTTTATTTGTGTCAAAACATACTGTTACTATTCGTAGTCATCATAAAGAAAAATATTTAAGTAATTCTGAGAACTCAAAAATGTATCAGGCAACATTCATCACACTATTAATTTTTCTTAAATTTCCGGCGTAACAATTTTGTATTGATTTAAATGAATAAATATTATTTGAAGATATTATAATTATAAACATTTACATTAGAAATAAAAGGCTCTCAACAAACGTGTCGATTTACGTCAAGACCCTATGTGAGCGCAGTGTTCACCTTCCACCAACGGCTCAACGGCCAACAAATATAAATATATAGTAAGCAGAGTGTTTTAGAATAAATGCTACTAACATCGAGGGTTCGTTGAGAGGCCGAAAATGGCAACTTTTTGCCAACCATGTAGTGGGAAGTAGCAAATAACGGAGTTTTAAGCATTTATACACATGGAATATGCCCCTTGACTTAGGCAATCCCCAATGCACAAATGCTTTACAGGTACATGAAATATTGACAGCGTCAGAATGTGACCTGAAGAACATCTGTGCAAACAACGTTGCCTACAACTCTTTGGCAAGCCCACATGTATAAATGTGTATATCTCCATTCTATGCAACTTCTCACAATATGTTCACTGGCAAAAGTGACCATTTTCTACCCTCTGCATGCCCTTGACGTTTGTAACATTTATTCATCGTACAACTGCCTACCCAAAAAATATCCTCGGAGTGTACGTACACATTGTTATCCGCTCCCTTCTCTTTACAATTGACATAATTATAATAATAATATATCAATAGGCAAATTAATAATTAAATGGTGTTCAAAGGAAATAAAATAATTAATATACTCTCCCTTGATTTATCAAATGCGCTTTTTGAGACTTTTCTATTTTGCCTTCAAACAACCCATTTTTTCTGTGTGTTCTCTTTTCATTTATTCCCTACCGTACTTAGTGTACGATTTTATAAATTAATTCCCCCTCCCCGTCAATAGCGTACATGTATTTATCTATGAATTTGAACTTTACTCTTAATAATCCTTTTAAAATAATCTTAAATTAACTTAATAAAGAATACAATAATTGTATTAAATATTCATTAAGTAAAAAGATAAGAATTAATTAAATATATTGTTGCAGAATTTTGGATGACTTAAAGGTGGGAGTAAATTCAGACTCACAAAACTTTCTCTAGTAGGATAATGAAAGATAATAACCAATTTGTAGTAATATTTGTTTGTTTATCTAAGAAACAAGGGACCTCACATAATCTCCTTTGATGTAATGAGAAAATGAGAGGATGACTTCTTGTTTTGCTTCTGAACATAAATGTAGCTTCCGATCTTTGCACGTTTTCTTGGGTTCAGGAGTTTTATTGTAAGCAGGGGGCTCTTGCGCATCGTATCCAACTTCAGCTAATGAGTTTGAGTTACCAGTTTGCAATACAATATTAGCGGGAATTTTAAATGTAGCCAGTTACCAAAACACCCACCTTATAAATCTTCTTATCCGTCATTGAAGCAAATATATGAAGCATTTTTTAATATTGCAACGTTTATTTCAATTACACCGTCATCGTGTTACTTTAAGTTAAAAATTGTCACTTTATGCCATTTTCAAAATGTTTCTCAACATTTCTTGCTCTCGATGCAATATGGTGGACTGCAACTGGTCTGGCTTTTCAAACGATGTGTCCATGTTGTCGTCACGTTGTTCGTGACGCAAATTGGTGCAGCGTTGAACGAGTAAAAATCGTTGCGTGGGAGTAGCCCATCCACATCTTTGCACCATGGTGGGAAGTATATTCAAATAATCGTTCTACATGTTCTCGCGGCAGCATTCGATTCCTTAACGAAGGGAACAAGGGTTAGTAGTCAAAATATGTAACTCATTTGTCGTTGCAAATAATTTTTATTAAAGGCGAGAGAATATGGTCTTATAAACAGATGTTGCCAAAACACTTGTTTCTACATGTATTCGTAATTCATCTTAACTCTTGGAGGTCTAAGAGGGTACATTTTGTGTCCAAGAAATGTTTTTGTCATTTATTTTAGTTAATGTTACTATCTGCATGACAATTTTTTCTAGCTGAATATTTTCCCTTAATATATCGAAAATATCTTCAGTAGAAAATATACAATAAATAGTTTATCTGGAAATAAATTGTTCCTGCCATGGGGTACAAAATGTAACTCTGTAGAATTCTTTATCACATGTGACAATTATAGTACAATTTATGTTCACGAACCGTTAAGAGGGCAGTTTTATTTTATATGTAATCACTTGTAGACGCGTTGTTCTCCAATATATCACATAGGTATCGCTGTTACTTTGTTTCGAGCTGATTATCGTGAATTCCAATGTGCTGAGTGAATACATTATTATAACAGATTACGTTCTATTGGTTGTTGTTGCAATATGCTTGTTTTCAACAGTGATTACATTGAAATAATAACTGTTGTGTATGTAAAAATATTGTGTTCAGTAAGCATTCCAACAAAATGGTTATATACCAGTGCCAAAACTATTAAACAGCAAGTGCATTACGGTTTATGAAGACTTTTGTAAAGTTTCCAATAAATTTAATTTTAAATGCAGTCTTGCAACTAATCATTAACCTAATACAAATAATAATGCATAAATATTGAAGAAAAATATATTAGAGTAAATTTAAAGTGAAAATAATGATCGAAAAAGAACAAAAACAAGTGGGGTCCAAAATGTACTCCTTCAGTTTTCTAAAGGTGTAAATTGGCTGACTCCGAGGGACAATGTAATACAAGAGCTAGGGTGTTGTTTGCATCTCATTAATAAACGTGCACAGGCTGGTCTTCTCCCCATACTACGTCACTGACAGTCTTTCATTGTTTCTTAACGATAAATAATTAAATAAATAACCATATTTCATAGACACACCAAAATGTATCTAAATTCACTTCTAAGTGCAGTAACGAATGCCCCTTTTCGGACTTGGCGGTCCCACTGTATGCTGTCTTCCTCCGTGCTAAGTCTTTTCCCCCCACCTCTGCGCCTGCGTCGCCGCGGCCGCTAACGTCGGTGCCGACGGGGAAGATTGCCGCTGCGGGCGGGAGCATCCGCGCCGGGCCGTGCCGTCGTGGCAGAAGACGGAGATTGTGCCGAGGCGGAAGGGCTGAGCGGCGGCGTGAGCGGGGGGCGGACAGGAGGGGGTGAGGGGGTGGGGCTGGGTGGGGTGGGGAGGGGGTTGAGGCATGGCCTTCCGGGCGGACGGTCTGCGCAGGTAGGAAGGAGAAGCACGGCGCTGGGAGACACGTGGCGTGGGCGGCGCCAATTGGCCAGAGGGGCAGAAAAGGGAGGCGAACACGGAGAAGAATCGTATATGTGGTGATAACGACGGGGCTGAAGAGCGTATCTGGAATAATATTTATTTTACTGGGAAGATTCTGGGAATGCGATCGAACGGGACAGATGGATTCTTAGAATCTGAGGGGTCACAGTGCAGGATTTATATGTACGTCACACTGATTTTCAGACGTCAAATTTTGAACAGCGCTTTGTGTAATGCATTGTGTAATTATGTGTTTTTGTGTGACTATAAAATTGACTTAAATTTGCACAGATGTGATTTATATACTGTTTATGAAGTTTTCTAAACATTTTATGTTGACAAAGGTGAGAGATTAACCTATATCTTATTATATTTCGACCTGGGAAGCTACATCCAATTGATCTTCAAGTATAGTAGAACTGATAAAAAGAAAGCAAAAGAAATAGTTTTACCATTACCTATCATCGTACTCCAGCAATTGTTAAGCCATGTTAATAATTCGTGTAGTCTACAGCTACCGACTTAAAGAACTGAATGAATTGTGTAAAAATTTACAGAGAAAATTATAAATTGTGTGTCATAAATATACGGATATTAACATGCTCGGATTATCTTCTGAAAACGCACCACATATGCCATGCAAGTTTCTAGAAGAGTGCATTTGATATACGAACATCATTATTGGCCAGTCGACAAGTTAACTAAAAAACGAGGGTGACGCCAAGTAGTAAGGCAATCCATACAATTGTATCAAGAACGTTTCCTCCTCAGAAGACACCTTTAGTTCTTCCGGGTGTATCACTTCAATGAGGAACGTATCTTCATGAAAGCAAATAAACGAAAGATATTTTTTACTTCATGTTCTCCACCATTGTAGAAATAAATTTACACATTTCTTGTGTTATTGACAACTCATTTAATTTATACTACAGATGTATCTTCTTACGGAGGTCCTAGAATGAGAGCAAAACGTCTGCAACACTTAAATAAAAATAAGCACTAATAATACAAGATACGTGTGTAAATTAATACTAAAGGATGTCTTTTCTCTGCGTCTTTTTTGCAAAGAATTTCATAACTCACCCTACGTTGGCATGTGAAAACCAAGCCGCAACAGCCGTATAATTCTGGTAGTCGGACTAGCGATCATATTTTTCATATACGGCAATTTCATATAAACACATACAAAGAGTGTTTACTTTGCATATAATTAAAGAGTGAAATTTAATGTCAATATTCAAACTTTGGACATTTTGATAAATAATATGTAGACTTCAAAATTTAGGGGGCAATGAAATTGAGAACACGGGTTCGGAAACTACTGATATAAAAACACGATCAGATTTGGTAGTGAAAGAAAAGTGTTACATATCAATTTTTGAATACACAGCAATGAATTTACAACAAGGTGAAAAAATTAATGAATCATATTGTATATATATGTCTATCCACAAAAGAATGATAATTGTGATAAAACATGCTTTTATATTTTAAAAGCATTATTGAAACTGAGGTATAAAGATTATACGATATGTTTTTGGAAAAGAGTTGACTAAAGAAAGAATGAAAGATAAGATGTATTAGAAAAGCAAGTTCAAAAAAAATAACTTAAAATAATGAAAAAAGATTATGTCAAAAATGGTTGGTAGTGAATAACTAATTAAATAATATTATTAAATATTGTTCCGAAAAGTTCGCGAGGATTATATTAATCGAGATAAAGATATTGTGAGTCAAAGTTGGCAAGGCAATGAAAAAATGACATTGTGGAGACCAGCGGGAGTAAGACACAGCAAAGCCGAAAGGTTGGAATTGAAGGCAAGAGCCGTTTTCCAAAAAAGACGTATCACAGAAATGCAGCTTGAAGAGAAAGAAATTCGACGGAAGCCGCTCTTCAATCGAGAGCAAGGAGCGCGGCGAAATGCGCAGCGCGTCGCGGGAAAAGAACAGGCCATGCGTAACGGACACTCGGGCGGCGGAGTCTCGAGACGGGCAGAAAGCCACGCAGGGCGATAGCGCGACGCGGAACGGCCGGCCGCGGGGCGGGCGGCGAGGGGAGGTGTATACATAGCGGAGATTACGCGCGGCGGGATTGGCCACGGCGGGGACAACACGAGACGCGTGTTACACGAGGCCCATAACCGGAAGCAAGCGCCTAAGGCGGAGCAGACGCGCGGAGGCAGGGCGGAGGCGGGGCGGAGGCGGAGCCAGGACGTGGGGGGGGGTAACAGAACCGTGTGGGCGCGGGGCAGAGGGGAGGCGAGCCGATGGAGCGCGGGACAACGAGGCCGGCCTGTGGGCGGAGAAAGGCAGCGTTGGCGTCGCTCGCCGGTGCAGCGGCGGGGGATGGCGCATGGCGAGGGGAGGGGTGAGGAAGGAAAGGCGGAGGCGAAGTCGGTAGGCGCCCCCCCCCCCTCCGGCTCTCTGCACCAAGTCCCACGCCGGCAAAAGCACCTGAATAGCTGATGACGCCTCGGAATAACATCTTCCCAGGCGGCGGCCGGGGCGACGGCGGCGGCGGCTGCGGCGGTGAGGGTGGGGGGGTGAGGGAGGGGTGGGGGCGGCGGGGCTGGAACGGGCGATGCGGACTGGCGCTCGTTTTCCCCAGCGCCTCGCGCTCGTTCCGCTGTTTTCTGCTTATTTGCCTTGCGCTCCGCTCCGCTCTGCTCCGCCATCCCGCGTGCGTTCTCGGCCTCGCTCCCTGCACACGCGGCACGCCGGCACACGCACCACCGCGCGCTCCACCTTCACGCCGAACAAATTAACTCGTGTAAATGGATAAATGGTCTTCTATGTACACGCACGCGCGTACATATGTGCCTCTCGACACTACACGGGGCACACGGTCTGCGAGACTGCGGACGCAGGCAAACCTCCAGTTGAATTTCTAGCGAAAATCAAGCAATTAATTAGATTGCCTTCATCGAGGGAGGGGGGAGCGAGAACGTCTTTCTTTATTATCGGGGTGGGCAAACGTCCTCTGCAGCGCGTCGGTGGGGTCCACGGAGCCCGTGTCCCCGCGCCCCGCCGCGCTCCAGCAGCTCCTTAGGCGGTTGGGCCGCGCCGACTTCGCCTGGCGCCTTTCCCTAATCGCTGCAGCGGACGCCCACTGACTCCTCCCGGTGGTTAGCAAGTCCTCGTCGTGGTGGCCGGGACGACGCCGTGGTGAGGGAACGGGTACGGACGAGGCAGGGCGGGGGTGACAAAGGGACGAGACAACGGTTGAAGGCGGGGTGAGGGATGGTAAAGCGGAGAGGACGGGAGTGGAAGGGACGAGGCATCGGTAGGCGACAGAGGACGGGGTTGTGCGGGACGAGCAGGCCGGCGGCAAACGGACGAGGCAGCGGCAGCGGGGACGGGGCAGAGTGGAGCGGAACGGCTCGGACACGGCAGCGACATAGGGAGGTGCGACGGGGAAGAGTAGAGCGAGCCAGGCAGGAGCTGGGTGAGAGCGGAGCGTGGCGAGTCGGGGCGTGACGTGGCGAGGCTAGAGGGGTGTGGGGCAGGGAGGGGCGAGGCGGGGCGGGGCGGGCCCTCAAGGCCCTGAAAGCGGGCGGAGGCGAGGGCGGGCGGCAGACTGCCAGCAGGTCTGCGGCGCATTTGGCAGAGTGCTGGCGAGGGGCGCGCGTCCGGCCCACAGCCGCGTTATAATAAAGAGATTTCCGGCGACTGAGTCATCAGAAGTGCGCGCCTCCAGCGCCACGTGCGGCGCGGGCGCAGCATCCTCCGCACCTCCACAACTCCACGACTCCACATCTCCACAACTCCACGCCGCCAAGTTTAGTAAGAGGCCGCCGGGAGGCGTTACAGCAACCGAGAGGCGGAGGGGGAGAGAGGAGTGCTCATTGGGAAGTGTTACTCCCTTTCCGCGCCGAGTACGCCTTCACTCTTTCACACTATCGATCGATTCGTTTGACGCGCGCGACACGAAACTTCGATTGCGCTTTCGTGAATACTGTGAAGTCATGACCGTGAAACTATCTAATTAATCTGTCACTTGGCTCTACCAACACGTCGCTTAAAGAGGAGCATTCGTAACGTACGTTTAATCCATTTCATTTCAGAGAGATATGATACACGGGGGTTGCGCAGATCGTTCATAAGCGCTGACGTTATTCTACGATATCGAAATACTTTCAGTTAGCGGAAAAATCAGTGGAATTTTCACTTAAACGTGAAATAAAGTTATATAAGGATCGTCCCTTCAGTTTCTGCGTATGTTCATCGACGATATCTTCTTTACCGAGGCCAAGTATAAGCGAGCACAAAAACCCGGAGGCGCCCTTGCGTGAAGAGAAGGAAGAGGTTGGCGGCAAGAAAAAGTCTCTGAGAAGAGCCCTGCGATGCGGAGGGGAGCGGGAGAGGGGCGAGGGGTGGGGTGAGGGGGGGCGAGGAGGGGGGCAGGCGCACAAGACAGAGGGGCTGTGCCCTCCCCCGATCTGATTCGCTTCCCCGCCTCCGCCGAGCCCCGCAGGTGGCCGGGAGCGCGAGCCGGCGCTGCGGGGCGGGCCGGGAACCGAAGGTCGACAAACACGACTTTCGGGAAAACAAACTTAATATGGGCCGGAACACCGTCTGTCGGAGATCGAATGAAGGGATTTCACCGGCGCTCGAGGCGGCGGTGGTGGTGGCAGCGGTGAGGGAGATGGTAGAGGGGGCGGGAGGGGCGGCGGCGGTGGCAGTGAGCGCCGGAGGCTTCACGGTCCTTGCGCTCCCAGGCAGCATCCGCCGCTCCCACCGCCGCCGTCGCCGTCCCCACCGCCGTCCCGCCGCCGCGCCCAAGGCGGGCTGCGCGGCGCGCGCGGGGCGCGCCGGGGCTGGCGGGGCGACCGACCGGCTTTCCGCGAATTATGCAGCGAGGGCATCTTGTGGAGCCGTAAATTTATAAATTAATGGAATTTTATATGACGTTGTTAGCCCGGGGATGAGTCGCAAACGATGTCCGTCCATCATAAATAGGCGGAGGTACGCAAGGCTCCTCCGCTCGCCCCCGGCCCCGCGTCCCTAGGCGCCCGCCGCCCCGGCGGCTGGGGCTCCACGTGCTGCGTGGCGGCGGGGGCGGCGACTGGGGCCCCGTGGCGCCGCTGCGCGCGTGCCGCCCACGCGCGGGGGCGTGGCCCTTCAATGCACCCGCCCCGTACTCGCGCTCAGCGGCGGAAGCCCTGAGTCAGAACGCCTTTCTCCATAGCAATTTCTCCGGCTTTCCTAAGAATTGACACGCGGCGGTCGATCGCTTGATTGATGACCAACCGATCGATTATGATTATTAATGAAGTTATAACAAACTCGTTTTATTTGACATTAAATATATGAGTTTGAACCGAAATTATATGGGAATTTTATTACTCGCTTACAAAAAATATCTGAGGCCGCGTTCAAGAGGATCCTTCGCAACGAGCAACTGCGATGGGTATAAAACGCCGAAAAGACGAGACGTTTGGGATCTTCGTAAGTTGTTATCCACCTTTCTCCGTTCCTTTCGTTTCCTCTAAAAGAACAGACCTATTTTCAGCCGTAAGAAAACGCAGTAACACTAAGGGCAATTAACCGTGAACGTTCCGTCCGATTCCGTGGGAGTCCCAGGCCGTTAACTTAATGTCGGGTTACGGGTCCAGCTGCTGAGGGCAGACGGCGGAGGCGCGACGACGATGGCGGGGGCGGGAGTTGACCGCGGCGGCGGCGGTGGCGGTTGCGCGGCGAGGCCGGCAGGCGGGTCGGGGGGACGAGTGCAGAACGCTGGCGGCGATGGCGGCGTCAGTGAACGTGATGGTGATGGTGACGGTGGAGGTGGGAGTGGCAGCGGAGGGGTTGCGACCGGGTGAGCAGGAGGCGTGCAGGACAGCCCGGGATTGCAACACGGCTAGCCCCGGGGTTAGCTGTAAAATTTACGAGGACTGAGTGTCGCTCGGTGTCCGCAGTCGCCCCGCGTCATTCTCTGAATAGCTTTTGCCCACGCAAAATGTTTACCGGAACAGTTTTTAAAGTGCGTCGGCTCCGTTCTGTATTGCACAGCTCGATTATATTAGACGCGAACTGGTTTCGTGCGAGGCGATTCTTCCAGGAATATATCCTGAAAAATTTCGTGCACGAAAACGTCGTGGACTGCCCACCTGGCCCGATGGAATATTGTAAAATGTGGCAAATTTTAAGGGATGATTTTGATCACCTCCAACTCTTTCATTTCTGGAATTACACGTTTTCAGGGAATTACGTAATCTTCATAAATTGAACCAGCCAATTGAGTTTTCGTTTTCATGATTTTTTTCTTCGGATTCAATTTAATTAATTTGTTCAATATCAAATATTATTGTCGGTCTAATTTATTTAACGATTGATCTGATACAGAATTTGTTTTATTGAAGAAATTATCACAGTTTGAAATGAAAATAATTATGTTTAATTAATTAAAATGTGAAAAGCACCAACATTTTGAATCTGCAATTTGAGAATTCTAAAAGTTCTAGTCTTCTCCAATCTTTCCCTGCTGAAGTAAATACCTCCATTGTCTAATTTTGTGATGTGTTATTATAGATGATTGTGATGATGGAATTGATTAAAAAGTTCTATAGTGACAATCTCCGAAGTAGACTAAAACGAACAATTTTTGAAACTTTTTAATGCCTTTCTTTATTCAACACGAAGTATTTCTATAGGTCTCAGTAGCAAACGAGCGAAACAAAAATCTTACTTTTGGTTTGTAAGCAGCGAGGTTTAAGAATGCTTGTCCAATATAACACGTGTCGTTTAGCTCACTTTATTGTGGCGAGGAGCCATCCATTCTATTGCTAATTTTTCCATTCTGTGTTGCCGCTGATCGATCCTGTTGCTTTCTTCTTTTCGCCCTCAAAATATTTCAACTTCCCTCGTGTCTCCAGATTCTGCGTATGGTAACCCATGAGATAACGATCAGACTGCTGTTGACCATTCTATAGGATAAATAGAATAAACAAGCATTTTAAAATGAATTCTATAATTAAACTGAATAACTAAAAAGTTACTCGGAAAGAATAAAGGAAG
>JAHLJT010008446.1:84327697-84343769 GCA_031308135.1 Acheta domesticus | reverse complement strand
GCGCAATCTTTCGCTCTACCTTTCTGCTCTCCACCCTTACTTACACTTGCATGCACTACACAACCACACATGTCGCAAGACATGTTGGGAGCTTAGAGCTTGTCCCGGCAGGAGCGATACCCGCTGATGGAAAATACCTGTCTGAAGGAAACCCCGTTAGCCGACGGTAGATCGGCGCCCAATCGCTCCATTCAGCGGGGGGAAATCACCACCCCTCGATGAAAACACATGCACTAAATAATTTACGGGACTAATGACCATAGCAGTGGACGCCCGGGATCATCAATCAATTATCGCGGGGACCTCAGAAGCCAACCGATGACATGTTTGCATGTTATAGGTTTCAATTTTTTAAATGCGAAAAATTATTGCTACTGTTTATTATATGCGCTTAGTTCAAATATGACACAGTTTATCACAAGTGATTATGATAATTGTTGTAATCTGAATAATTACAGCGTATTTCTGTGTGAGTGAAAAAAACTATTCACTCGAAAACTGAAAATTTGGAATACATTTTGTATTTGTACTGTTTTAAGTTTTGGTATATATAATTTAATACATTACAATGGTATGAAGATACATCAGCCTTAATTTGACATTAAAATTTTGCACTTTTTTCGTATATACTGTACTGATAAGTACTGATACTATTAATTCTCAAATGCGAAGAGATTTATTTGGGGAATTGTACTATGTTCAAATATTTTATTTACAAATATTTCAATATCAATGATAAGTCAAATATAATATTTCTTCATTCGAAATATAATAAAAATAAAAGTATCAGACAAGAACGCGATGAGTCAAATATTTAACCTACCAGCGGTCGTGCTTTTTTACGTTATTCAATAACTTCTAAATAAAGCAAAGAAATTGTAGAACAATGCAATTTTATGTCTCATATATTATGTAAGAATGCTATTTACTATCAAGAAACGTATCCGTTCATAAACATTCATATTATTATCAGAAAGCTTCTGTTCCAATCAAGTATCGTGCTGATGTTCTGCTGTTTTCAGTACTCAGCTGTTTTCACTGACATTATCACTATCCAATACATGATCTTCCTCGCGATCAGACAGCTCTTGAGGAATATTCGAATTTCATTCACATGGATTCTTTCTCTGCACATTTTACTCAAATTGTGATTAGGCAAATATTATACAGTATTTTAGAACAACAGCAGGCGCGCAGCGTAAAGTTTACGTCACTATACAATTATTCCGAATAGAGCGTCACAAACACTGAATATTTCGTGCAAACTAAGCAGTGGCAGCGGGAATGCATCACTAAAGATTCCTACAAGGAATACCAAGAACGCAGAAGTCTTTGCAACAATGCGTTTACACCAAATGCAAAAAACAACTCATATTGTCGTAAAATTTACGTCCGCGCGCCCGGGCGCACGCTGGAAGGTTAAAACCGTCTATCCAAAATATGTTTTTCAAAGAAATTGTACAGATACTCTGCATACTATAACTAAATGCCACAAAATAATTATATTGGTAATACAAATTTTCAGGTTAAGAAGTTGAACTGGGTCCATTTTCTCCTTAAATCAAAATGCAGTGATTTCAAAGAGTATGCTTGAAACGTGCACGTTACTTATCTAATACCAAACCACGGTTGTGTGAGAATCATTCACATACAAGAAATGTTCACTAAAACTTCGAACGAGCCGACCGTAAAGGATCGTTTTTGTCCGGTTTGTGCCATGAGAGGAATCACTGCGCGGCCCTTCGTCCCGGCGCCACCGGCTCCGGAGAAGCCAGCAGCGAGACACCGCGTGACGTCAGTTGGCGAAGCACCAATCGGAGATAAGCGCGTCCCAGGCGAGTTTTCAGGAAAGCAAGCAGCTCTTCGTCGGTGTGTGTGTGTGTGTGCGTGCAAGTGGGGGGGGGGGAGGGTGCTTCAGTGTGCTGGTGTGTGTTTTGACCGGAGGTTAAGTGCGGCATGCTTTCAAGGGCTGCCAACTATTTTCGGGCGGGCGATCCCTCTTCAGTGTAGGGCTTGTCATCCGGACGCCGTCTCGAGGGACCGCTGGATTCTCTCCGGCGTTGGCGCTCCGCGGGCGCAGCGGGCGCGAGATTGCAGGTGTCTGTGGGAGGGGCGGGGAGTCTAGGTGATGGAGGGGGAGCCCGCTGGGACCACCTGGGAAGCGAAGGCGCCAGGGAAAGGAAGAGTAGGTACAGCGGGAGTGACGGAAGTTACAGCATTGAGACGTAATGTGAGTGAGAGGATGCAAGACAAGACGACGACAGGAGAGGAGGGAAATATACAGAAAAGCACCGCGAAGCAAGCAACCGTGGAGTTCCATTGAGAGAGCACGTGTGTGAGTAGGGGGGGCAGGAAAAAGGAGAGAAAGTGGCACGGAGAGGAAGGAAAAGGAACAGCAGAGAAAACCACTTAGCAAGAGTAGGGGTGCAGCACTGGGAGGTAGTCTATTGTAGATGGGTGCTTGCGAGGAGGGAAGAAGGGGAGGTGCGTAGAATGAAGAGAGATAACGTAAGGCAGACGTTGTGCTAGGATAGAATGTTGAAAAAAGACAGTTTGTGTGGGTTGGCGCTATGAGCATCGTCAATCAACTGCTGCATAGCTTAGTGAAACTTTCGGTCATGACTGAGCGGGCGGAGCCTGAGTGACGAAGCAAACAGGGGAGGAGCGTGAGTAGAGAAAACGAGACGAAAATTGTAAAGGTGCGGTGGCAGACAGACAAACGGAGTAGAAGCGTTTCCAAGAGCGTAGAAAATATTTCAGGAAGATCGCCGCGAGCTTGGGAGGTAGAACCGTATTGAGTAGGCTGTGACGGACATGAGGCAGAAGGCACTGTACGAGATGCACCGGAAAACAAATTAAGGATGAAGTGTAAGGGACCGGGCGAAAGAGGAATCAATGGTGAGAGATGAGCGCGGTGAGGCGCACACGAAGTACAAACTCCCGAGGAAGGTGGCTGCGGCAGGGGCGGAATAGCGCGAGCAGAGACGGCGTCGTGCGCTGTGGGGCGAACGGTCGGGATTGGGGCGAGGGCGATGGGGCGAGACGCCGGCGCAGCCAAGGCACACACGAGATGAAGTCAGCGGAGCACCAAGAGCCCGGGGCAGACGCAATAACGAGATTGCTGGGTATAACAGACTCCCCAGAAAATAAAGGAAAGAACGAAATAACGAAGGCAGGGATAGAGTGCAAATTAAGAACTACCGGAGGAGATGCAAGACAAGTTCAGGGCCAGAAGTAACACAGGGCGACTATTCAGAAACGGGTTGCGAGAAGGCCGCCACCGCGGGGTGGGGGAGTGGTGAGGTCTGATTGGTGACAGTACGGCGAGGCGGCGAGGAGGGACTAAAGCGAAGGAAGTCCACTGCAGACGCGGAGGAGTACCGGGAATTAGGGCGCCGACCTCCGAGTCGGCGAGAACTCCACGCCGAGAGGGACGGATGCTTAGGAGCGACGTCAGCGGGAGAGAGACGAAAATAAAGCAACGCCAAGAAACGGTGAGCGACGAAAGCCAAGGAGTGCCGAAGGCGAGACAAAAGGAAGGCGGAAGGCACTGAGGAGTGACGGAAGGGGTGGCGAAGGACCCGGTCGGGACCAAACAAGTGGAGACGAGTGCGCGGGACGGCGCGGGTGGGGGAGGGGAGACGCGGATACCGGAAGAGAGGGCGGGCCGGGGCGGCCGACACCGGCAGCGGCGCGGAGGGCGGCGGGGGAGGGTCGGCCGGAGCCGGAGGCGGCGTCGGAGGTGGAGAAGAGGGTGCGGCTTTTTTCGCAGCGTCTCGCGCCGCCTCTTTTTTGCGGGGCGGCGCTCCCAACTTGCTGAACTTCACCGAAGGAGCTTTAATTAAGGGAGCTAGCCCGGCCCGGCTCTCACGGCGGTTTTGTACGCCCGCGCCGCGCCCCTCCTTCGCGACCCCGTGCCCTGGCTCGCTTCGCCCGCCGCCCACCCAACCCCACCCAACCCCGCCCGGCCGCGCCTCGACCCGCCTGAGCGTAGACACGCTCCCGAACTGCGGCGCCACGCGGCACGGGGCCCGAGAGGGCAGGGCTGCGCACGGCGTGGCGCGCCAGGAAACGCGTGAGACTGGCGGCGGCGGCGGCTGCCGCAAAAGGGAGCGGTGGCGCCGGGACCGTGGCCGGTGGCAGTAGCTGCGGAGAGCGGCGATGGTGGTGCTGGCGGCGGTGGCGAAAACATTGAAGACGGTGGTGGTGATGGAGGCGGCCATTGTGGCGACGGCGGTGGTTACGAATAGCGGCGGTGACTGTGGCGTCAGAGGCGGTGTTGGGAGTAATACGGCGATTGTGGCGACAATTGCGACGGCGGTGGTGGTAAGCGGCGAGGACGATAGTTGCGAATAGCGAATAGCGGCGGTGATTGTGGCGCCAGGGGCGGTGTTGGCAGTGATGCGGCGCGGCGATAGTGGCGACGGTGGTGGGGGTGAGGGTAGTAGTTGCGAATAGCGGCGGTGGTTCTGGCGACAGGAGCGTTGTTTGTAGTATCGCGTTGCGGTGATGGTGATGGCGACGGAAGTAGCGGTGAGGCTGTGGGGGCGGTTGTTACGGATAGCGGCGGGTGGCGCCAGGGGTGGTGATGGTATTGTCGCGGTGCGGTGATTGTGGTGACGGCGGTGGTGGTGAAGCGGCGAAAGCGGTGATTGCGAATCCGGCTGTATCTCGGGCACCAGAGGCGGTGTTGGCAGTGGCGGCGGCAATGACGCCAGTAGCGGCGACGCTGTCTGTAGAAAGCGGTGGGGGTGGCGACACTGATGCCGACGACGGCAGCGCTGGCTGCGGAAAGCGGCGGGGGTGGTGGCACTGATGCCGACGGCGGCAACGGTGGCAGCGGAAAGCGGCGGGGGTGGCGGCACTGATGCCGACGGCGGCAGCGGTGGCAGCGGAAAGCGGCGGGGGTGGCGGCACTGATGCCGACGGCGGCAGCGATGGCAGCGGAAAGCGGCGGGGGTGGCGGCACTGATGCCGAAGGCGGCAGCGTTGGCTGCGGAAAGTGGCGCGGGTGGCTGGCGCGGGTGGTGTTTCCGAGAGCTGGGAACCGCAAGCGGGCGGACGTGATCGCGCAATTGCCCGACGGTCGCGCCCTCCTCGGAAGAAAAGCGAGGGCGATTGAGGCGGCGGGGGCGGCGGAGACGCTCCCGGCGATGCCGGAGCGGAATTTGTGGCGCAGGACGCAGCAAAGAGCGCGCGGATGGGGTGGCGTCTGTGTTACTGCGAGATTTGTGGAGGTGGTAAAGGAAACGCTGAGGTGGAGATGATCCAGAGAAAAAACGCCAAAGAATGTAGCAACGTCATTAATGATGACAGCAACAATTATTTGTTGATTACGAGGGCAGGTGCTTTGGTGACGATGATTACCAAAATGGTTAGTGTACGGACAAAGTGGTGAATGTATAAAGGCGGGGTATTTAATCGCATTCGTGTGAGTGTGCAGGATAGGAGGAATCTTTTATTCGTGTGTTACGGACATTTACAATGTTATTAATTTTTATGATTTATGATTATTTGGATTATTCGTAAAAACGTCTTCTATCAGGAAGTAAATGGTCGCTTAAATATTTGTTTACCCTACCAAAATAGAAGTAGGTTATTTTGGGAGAATAATGGGTTGTCTGAGAATGTTAACGTTTGTTCATGTTCAAATATGCATTCTGCCTTGCGACCTAGTAATCTCTCGAAACGCAGATAGCGACACGATATGCTTAACTAATCCAGTGGTATATGCACAGTAGCCTCTGCGGGAGCAGCAGCAATATCGACTACTCGGGGGAGACGCACCAGAATCTGGGTCTGTGTCTGAGCAGGAGGTGGTGGCGGCACTAGTGCTATTGACGGCTGCTGTATGCCAACGGCGACGGCCGGAGATCCAGTGGGAGCTTGAGTAAAGGGGAGATAGGAGTGAGAGCATTAGTGGCGGAGAGTGATAATGGAGTAGGTGAACAGGCCATACAAGAGTAGACAAGGCAAGCGAAACCAATTTTCACCAATAAACGCTGGGGACACTGCAAATGTACGCTTTCCCTCCATGTTCCATTAAATGTCTGCTAACTAAAAACAACACAATTGATTACTGGACAAGAACTTCACAAACGAAGTTACATAATGAATATAAACCGTTCCGGAACATTTTGTTTCGTGTTTACTTGCACATGTAATGGTGAGCCTTTCAATGTTTCTACCTCATGGCGCACATTCAATATTCATTTGCCACTCGTCTGCGAGTCATGCTGACAAAAATACATCGGGCCTAGCGAGATCAAGATTGTGGTAAAGCACATTAAATGTTCTGAATTTTGAAATACAAGAGTAGATTTCGCTGTAAGTGACATTATATTTGTTGAGTTAAATTGTCGCGATGTTTCTGGAAATGAATTCGCTGTTTCTCTGTTAACGGTTAAACAAAAACATGTCGAATAGACTAGTATGTTGTAACGAGTCGCTCCCGCACATTTTTATTGTAATAATTTTACCCTCACGTAACATACGACAAGCTGATGAAAAATGTGTCCCTTGTGCAATGTAACCAATGTGGTCTGATTTCTGTATCCACCCAAACGAGGAGCGTCCACAAGTGGCGAGGAAATGGAGGTGCCGGCACAGAAGCGCAGAAGCCTCTTCGCCATTGACAGCGGCAGCGGCGGCAATGACGTCAGCACCGTGGGCATCGGGCGGCGGCGGCGGCGGCGGCGACAGAGGATACGCTATCGCCCGCGCAAATATAGAAACTCGAACGCGCGAGACGACTCCGCGGGAACTAGGAGTTCGCACGGAGGCGCAGGCAGGAGCAAGGGTATTGGCGGCGGCTGGGCAACCGGAGGCGATGGCAGAAGCGACCCGGCGCGAGGCAGTGGGTGAGGTTGAGAGAGGAGCGGCGCGACGAGGCAGAGTGGGGCGGGGAGGAGGACGGGGAGGAGACGGACTCGTGGGCGGAGAAAACAGTGCCAAGGAGCCGTGCAACCGCGGCTGCGGTGAAGAAAGGGTGGTGGGAGTGCCAGGTCTGATGGGGTGGAAACGGGGGGAAGGGGGACGGGGCGGGAATGAAAGCGGATTTGGAGAAGGGTACGAGCGAGGGACGCTACGGGGACATGGCGGGATTTCTGCAATGACGGGACGGGATTGGACAGGGATGGGAAAGGAATGGGGCGGGAATGAGACGGAAATGGAGAAAGGCATGGGACGGGGATGGGACGGGATGGGACTAGGATGGGACTGGAATGGAGCGGGATTGGGATGGGAATGGGGCGGAATGGAACGGGAATGGGGCGGAAATGGGGCGGGAGTGAGACGGAGATGGGGACGGGAATGGGGATGGGGACGGGGATGAGGACGGGGATGAGGACGGGGATGGGGACGGAGATGGGGACGGGGATGGGGACGGGTTGGGGACGGAGATGAGACGGGGATGGGGACGGGAATGGGGTCGGGGATAGACACGGGGACAGAGACAGAGGCAAGGGAAGGGTGAGGATGGGGGACGGGAGTAGGGGCAATGGCGAAGGCGGGGAGGGAAGGGGTGGTGCGGTGCGGTGCGGTGCGGTGCGGTGCGGTGCGGTGCGGTGCGGTGCTGTGCTGTGCGGTGTGGACTCGGGGACGGAGAAACTGCCGAGGCGCCGTGCAACCGCGGTTGCGGTGTAGAAAGGGAGGTGGGTGTGCCAGACCCAGTGCAGGAGGAAAGGGCGGGCAGTGACGGGGTTGGGGCGGGGCGAGCGCGGAGGCGGGAGCAATGAGAGGGCACGCCGCGTGCGCACTGAGAGAAGTCCGCTGACTGCGCTCTCTGGAGAAGGCACCGGCCGCAATTTTGGATTTCCGAGAAGCTGCTCGTGAGCTGGGAGGATTACGGGCCGGCATCAGGAAGTGGAGATGAGTCAACTGCGGGG
Source organism: Acheta domesticus (assembly GCA_031308135.1). Classification (NCBI taxonomy): domain Eukaryota; kingdom Metazoa; phylum Arthropoda; class Insecta; order Orthoptera; family Gryllidae; genus Acheta; species Acheta domesticus. The sequence goes on along the minus strand of JAHLJT010008446.1, from coordinate 84,335,883 downwards.
TGGCGGGGCGAGAGCCTAAGGAGGGACGTGGCTTCGTCTGCTTTTCTACCTTAATACGTGTGGAAAGAGCACGGGGTGTTTTGAAATGTTTGCTAGAATAACGGAGCTCGGCATTTGACGTCGTCCTTTTAGTTTGTTATCTCCCTCAGAATGATGACGTTTCCCTCGGTCAAACTGCCGATTTCGGAGAAAACTTTAGTAGCTTAGTCTTTCAATGCTTTAATGACCTTCTGAACTTTTTGGGGGCTTCACTCAAATTTCACGGAATTACGAACGTAATTCAATTTTCATCGGAATCTGAAACTATATACAAATGGTTCTTCGATGAAGAAGAAGCATGTTACTTGGAACATGCTTTGGGGGTGCCCAATGACTTATATGTGTGGAAAAATATACGACAGAAAATATGTTGTGTATAAGTGCGATATTATGTGCTCATATGAAGCAGAATTATCCTCAAATTGGCAGTATTCTATTTATTCAATCATATTTTCTTTTTCATATAATTATACAATCAGTTATCTTGATGTAGTATTACTACTTTAAAACATTAAAATTCTAAAAATTAGAATTAAAAAGTAATTCCAGCCACAATTATTCTCATTTCAATTACTTGTAATAATGTTTATATTTACACAGACATCGTAAATGTTTTATAATATTTTGTGTTCGTGTGAATAAAATGAGGCCTTTTATATATACTTTTTTCCAACCATTGAGTACGAATTGAAAATAATAAATAAATAAATATATTTATTTAAATTTCTTATTATTTCAACTTACGGAAAAGGATAATTAAAATCATTTTTATTTACATTTTTTCAACTTTCCGTCTGTTGCTGCATCTTTGACTTCGGCTCCTACCCTACTTGTGGTCAATAGCCGATCCATATGGTCAATAGCCCCATCCCTGTGGTAAATAACCCTTCTCTTCTCATTACTTTATTGTTTCGTTATTTCTCGTCCAATCTAGCTCTTGCTGATACGGACACGTCCATTATCCATTCCTCCATCTCTTCAAGAAAACTGTGTGACGTGGCATACTATGATCCAGTCGATGGTTTGTCTAGTTCTTGACATTTCAGAATATTCGTTTCGGGGTTTTCGACCACCTTGTCCGGATTGTTTCCACATTATTCAGTTGCCTGCAAGCAATTCTTTCCGCACAGATTCTAGTCTAGCTTGTTGGCCACTCTGTTTGTTGTTTGTAATTGGTTTGTGCAATTTAGCTGCGGGCACTAATAAAATGAGAGATCATTTCATCTTGATGTTTGCATAGTCTGCACGTGTCGTCCTCACTAGTTCCTTCTACTTTATCTTGAATGAACTGTCATTAGAGTCAGTTTACGGGCTGTTAGGACAAGACCTTCGATCTCTTTCATAAGAAAGACATATCTCAGTGTTCTCCAAGTGATTGCGTCATCTACCTTTCGTTCTATGTTGCAGGAATGGTTGTGCAGCGACTTCTCGTATCATCTTGTTTGACATTAGTGTTCTTTCATCTCTATTAATGAGGAAGTTGCTTATTATCTTCCCAGCTTAAAGATGTCCTCAATTCGTACATGTACTTCAACTAGCGACGCCTTCCGTTCAATTTTGAATGTATTCTGCTAGTGTTTGTTTCTTTTTTTAGCCGTCTCGTTTATCTGTTGAAGTCCATGACCACCTGGTCTAAAGAAGAGGTTGATCTATCGACGCTGCGCGGATGCAAAGTGCGAATAATTGTCATTGGTTTTTTGATGGAGACACAGATTATGACCACTGCTTGCGTGCAGTCTATTTTTCCATGTCAATTTAGAACTGATCAATCGTACTTCTCAGGAGTTTGCAACCTGAATGAGATTTTCACCGTTGAGTTTTCTTCTGGAAAACTTCCGAAAAGGACGCTTATATTTCGACGAGGCTAAGGTCTAAATTTGTTGATGGCAGATGTCTCCGACTGAAAGCTTACGTACATTTATTAATGTATCCTACATATAGGTCCATGGCCATTGCTTCGTATTGCTATCTTGTGTAGGAGTTCAGTATTTAACGTGTTGATAAATCACGAATTTTTTAAGTGAGCTGTTGATATTGATTGATAGAATTTCTAAGTTGGGTGTTATAGGTACAGACACGTGAATTCGCTGAAAAAATGTTCCCTCTTTTGAGTATCTCATTTTTTATCAAAAACCATTGATTCGTAAATGGTGGCCAGGCAATGGTAGAATCCCTAGCTTAATACAGAGAATTACAAAAATCACGTGGTAGGATGACTTTATTATTCGTTCAATTCTTTTCTTTATCTAAACAGTCTCGGGGATATGGAATGTGTTTTTCCAAATATTATCCAATAAATCAGGCGGTAATAAACATTCGCGGAATATACACAACGAGAAATAGGAAGGTTGACTGTATTTGAAACAATTCTGAACGCGTAATATAACGAACCTCTTATTATATGGATATTTCATTTGAAGTTTCACTGAATTGAGAGACACAAAAACATTCTTACTTTAACATCAGTCAATTGCACATCGTTCGTTTTTAATGGAGTATACAATTATTTATTTGAAAAGATAAATTACATAAAAAATGTGTTCCTTTCGTTTACAATCCATTTGTCATACAAAACGAATTTTGAAGATCTGATATTGAATTATTTAATTTTTGTTTATTGCAAAGAGTATTAGAATACAAAATCGATTAGCGTAAATACGGAAACCTCTATATGCAGGAACCTTACTTTATTTATTTCCTTACAATAATAGCATGCAGTGTAAAATTTGGAATTACAATCAATGTGCGTTGAGAAATATTCCTTGATCTTCAGAAGGCCCTGATGCACGTCAAGCCGAATTAGACGTGACAAACAAGGCCCACCCCAATGATACACAAGAAATGCGAAGTCTAAGCATTTATTTATTTAACGTTAAAAAATCAGTTAAACTCTGTAAGACGTACTATGGAGAGAAGTACAATCTATTTGTTCAGATTCGAATCCACGAACCTGGCAACCTTGTGCTCATTCAGTATACACTAAAAGCCCCTTCATCTCGGACTGACAAATATGTATTTGGTAGTGTGAGCTTCATGAAGAGGACAATGAAAACGATCCGCTGTGCGACACCAAATGTTATTCTTAATATTGATTGTAATAATTATAATGTGATCAGAATAATGCAATGTAAGTTTGATGCAAATCTAATGTTTGTAACCTAAACTTAATGATTTGTATGTTTTGGGTTCAAAATAGTTGTTCATGAGTAGATTGCTGAGCCAATAAAACACACTATATCACTTAGCTTGACTGAAAAACAGGAGGAAGATGGTTGAAACAGTTCAAACTTGGTTAATACTACATTGGTTGATTGATTGTGATTCCGGGCACTTCAAATACTGAGATCATTAGTCCCGTAAGTGTAGTGCGTGTTTTTCCTCGAGAGGTGGCGATGATCTTTTCCCGTTGGATGGCGAGATCCGGCGCCGACCTACCACCGACTAGCTGGGTTTCCCACAACCACGTATCTCCCATCACCGGGGCATCACCCCAGTCGGGAAAAGCACTAAGCTCCCGACCGGACATGTGTGGTAGTGTAGTGGATGTTAGTGTGTCTGTGTAAGAGGTGAGGATAGGACAAGAAAGAGGAATAAAAGATCACGCGCGGTCCGTGGCCCGTTTGTTAGAGTACTGCTCCGGCATTCGCCTGGTGTTGATCATAGAAACCACGGAAAACTACCTATCAGACCAGCCGGGCACTAGAATTCTCCTCCAGATAGCGACTGAATTTGACGTAGCTGAAAAGCTAGTGCCTACTTTGGACCTCCCGGTCAGAGGGATTGCAGTGACATCAGTTGATGCACTGACCCATCTCTCCCGGTTTAATAATAGAAAATAACAGGAAATATTGAACTTTGTACTATCTATTAACTTCATTTTACGTAAATTAATCATGATTGAACCTGCTTATAAAGCTTTGGTGTCCGATCTAGTCAGATCTAAGGCGTAAGAGGTATCTAATTATCATTCAGTGATAAAAATTGTTTGAAAATGTAAACGAAGTTCTATGCATACTTTTTGTGCACGATAGGATATTGAACAATAACGTAAATTTTACGTAATTTTAAAAATTTGCATATAATGCGACTTCCAGGAGAGGGCAGTTTGTGATTTGTTTTAAAATGCAAGTCGTTTCGAAGGGAGATCAGGGGCGCGCAGTGCTGTAAATGCTATTAATTTTCTCTCCTTTCTTCCCTCTTTATCACGTCATTTAACAGTACGTGATCCTTTCGACTCCGTATATTACCGAAGACGCTTTTAACATTCTCGGCCTTTTTATTTTTTGTGATCCAGTTAATTAATGTACTGCGCATTTTGTATTCAGGAAGAGTATTCACGGACGACATTGTAAGCTGCTTTTCTCTTACGCCACCGCCTTGCATTTCATGGTTACCAGACAGAGGTCTGCATTCTCGACGATTTTACCGACCAGCGCTCGCTCGCTCGCTCGATCGATCGATCGCTTGTCTTCTCTCGAGACCATACAGTGGACTGTCCATGGCAGCAGGTTGCGAGCTCCCGGTCGCCGATGACCCGCCGAGACCGCCGAGCGCTCGGTGCGCCAATAACCAGCGGACTCCGTTCCAGGGAACTCCGCGTCGCACGTCTCGTCGGCCACTTCGTATATATTTATATATATTTGTTTCGCGAATCGGCCACCGTGGGGCCACGCGATACGTGCATCCCACCGGGGCTTAGACATGATTATCGGGGTAGGTGCTCGTTACTTTTTCTATTGGGGAATCAGCATTTTAATGCTGATTCCACTTTTATACCCCAGGGTTGTTAGCCCTGGGAGATGGGGTGAAATTGTAATGATAATGGATGATGAAATAGACACACACAAGGCAACCATGCCCGAGGCGGGACTCGAACCCGCGATCCTTTGGTCCGAGACCGCTACTGCACTAGGCGCTAGGGTCTTCGGGACCGCCAACTAGCCATATGGCTGTTAACCAAAGAGACAGAGATTTATGTATATTATAAAATTTACAATGTACATTATTAGAGGAATTTGTTCTTCATATTTAAGTATCGTTTATTAGTAATAACTATGAAAAAAAGAATACACGAAAAATTACTTTAGTTGTTTAGTATCATTCTATTTTATTGTTGTCGCTAAATGTTGATTTTTAAATTAGCATTCATACTCTTTTATTTGCCTTTAATTTTTTTAATTGTATTGTTTGGTTATCTCACACTAAATTCTTTCCAATTAATTGTTACATTTCAAGCAATTAAACTCTTCATCGAAATTGTTTCTTCTTTCTATTATAATTAATCGATTACAATTAATTGAAGGTGTTTCGACAAAAGTGCGCAAGGAGATTCTAAATGACGAGGAGGGGGGCCGAGCGGTTGTTTTACTCCGAATGTAGAGCTCTATTATCAGATAGTACCCGTTTTAAATGATTCATTCCTAGATGAGGTATGGAAGGGACATTGCTGATAGATAACCTACTTTTTATAAAATAATTTCAATACGTAGCAAACAAACTATTACAAAAAATTATTGAATCCAGAAATTATTCCATTAAAATTATTTTAAAATTTTATAGAACAGTTTAGAACCACAATTGTAATAATAGTGATCGGTTTGCGAAACTAGATTAATATAAATAATATTTTTTCAGGAATCGGAAAGAATTCCCAAATGAAGTGTAGTATTAAGTTTTAAGGCATATTGTTAAAATAGGGATAATAAACAGAATTGATAATCAAAGTGATGATTGAAAATCTATTTATATTATCAGTTCTACCTATTATTTATCGTTCTCGGCATAGTTACTCGTCCACATATTATTGGTGTTCTACGTATTGTATGACTCGCTAATAACGGTTACGATGATATTAAAGTTAGTCTATGAATCAAGGGTTTCTTTGAGACTCGCCAATTCTGGACAAAAAGATTATTATATTATTATTATTTGAACAGCAAGTTTAACCATGGATACATTTATATTCGAAGTGGTATTTTCGAAAATATTTTATTGTTCATAAATGAATATAAATATAATAGAATTTTGACATCAAGAATCAATAAAAATGGATATATTTAATTTATCGTCTTAATTTTGCCTCTTGCTTTATATTTCTGCGTGCTGTAGTAACAATATCTTCGATATTTCCAACAGTGCCCTCGACATTACAGTCAAAGGCTGTATACTCTCCCGGACGGATTGCTTTCATTATAGTTTACTGTTTGGCAAGTGGCCACTAGTCTCACGTTTAAACCGAACATTATTGCCTCAGCGTTGACAGTGAAGGGGCAATTAAAATGGCGGAGATACCGAAGTATATGAAGCCCCTGACAAGGCTGCTTCTCGACCTCTAAGCCGGATGATCGGCTCGAGGGGCAAGACCGAGTTCACTCAGGACGCTGCTCTTAGATATTGGCCGCCTTAGTTCTACAGAACAGTCTGCGGGACTTCTCCAAACACTATTATGGGGTCTGTGACATCCATTCATGTCTTGGATATTTGATTAATTTCCAATATATATTCTAAAGCGGTTAATTGAAACTAGAACTTGGGATCCGAGACCGTAGAACACCATTTTTAAGATTTCACCAATTCGCACAATCAATATTTTTTGGTATGACAACCTCGAAAACAAAACGCAATTTTTAGTGTGAATATTTTTCGACAGTACTCGTATCTACAAGTATTCATTCTAGAATAATGGTAGGTACAGAATGTTCAATAACTGACAATGCTACAAACAGTACATCTACTACAGTACATCAAAGCTTATTTGAAACTATTAGTTTTATTTCGTCGCGTAATATTCAGATATTCGTGGTATGTGAATCTAATAATAGCATTGTTCCTTTTCCTTTTAAAGCTTAAAAAATAAATATCGTCAATTAAATAAATTTTATCATACATTTGGTCTCTAAGGTTTTTGCTGTTTCTTACATAAATAAATATACTAAATTGTTTCGATCCATGATATCATATGTATCTTTCATCGAAAATCTCGTATGGCTGAATATAAATCCGCACTATTCCAATGAACGGGGAGAATTATCAACGTTTTGTAACTTACTGTACTTAGTAATTAGCTATATGAATTTGGTTTTATTTGGTTTGATTAGTCAAAGGACGATTAAAACTGTATGTGACGTATGGGGGAGAAGTATGAGAAGTACCATCTGCGCACGTTTTCTTGAGCTCCAGAATCTCTTCCCAACCTTTTAACTATAACTTTTTTTAATGTCAGGCCTAATTGGCACGCGTAAACTCACTGACGAGTTAAGCGCGTGTATATAACCTCAATTTTACTTTTTGCACTAGTTTGGCACTAGAGAAACGATCATCATTTTCCCCAGTTTCCTATATCTGTGCAATTCCTAATGTGAACATTTTTCGACTATGATTGGACTCGAACCCGCCATCTAGGGTGCAGCACGCTGCACCTTTACCGCTTGAGCCACCACGCGGCTCATAAATAATTTAATGATGAAAAATGTTTCAAAAAACCATGGTTTGTACATTTGAAAACTAGGCATTTTTTGCTCCCGAGTTATAGTAAACGTATTAAGAAACTTTATTTGTTAGTATTAATAACAAAATAGTAACTGATATCCTTGGCTCTACTCTTACCACAACTAGCAAAAGGAGAAGCTACGTTTTATGTTCAGAAGAGAAACAAGGAACCTTCGCAGAATTGGGATCAGCGAAACAGAACAAAACCCTGATCGAGACGGTTAAAATGTAAATATAAAATTAATAGGGTCAGTGAATAATTCGTGTTCTCAAAATCACGTTTTGAAAGACCCTAATTAACAATATATTTCGTAATAAAACTTGACAGACTGCAAACGTTATACTTTCCCGTTATTCACATGTTTAAGTGAGGTACTTCCATGAAAACCGCCCTGCGATTGTAAGTGGACAGAACAGAGACGTGAGAATAATTCGTTCGATTTTAAATGAAACGCAAAATAAACAGCAGTCGCTCCCATCTGGTAGCGCTCGAGGGGGATTCGGGAAATCCGCCCAAACACCTGGCCGTAGCGCCCATCGCATATTACAAAAATCAGAGACGGGCCTCGTTATCGGCCCCCGCAGCCGCCGCACTTCATTTAATGTAACAGTTACATGTGCTGCTCGGCGCGCTCCGCAAATATCAGACGGATTCTTTT
>JAHLJT010008446.1:84312517-84326697 GCA_031308135.1 Acheta domesticus | reverse complement strand
GAATGTATTTCATATTCAACATTATGTTGTAATATAAATTTTAATTTGTAAATAGCAATTTGTTATTAATTAATTGAACATAAATAAAGGGCATTTACTCTCTCAATGATACAGTAAGGAAATGGATTGTTTGATTTTACTCGAGTTAAGTGTTATGCAAATAATGTTTTTATATTGAGTAATTTAGCAAATATTAATTAAAATATTTTAATTAAATGGAAATATAATGTATTTTCTTTAAAATACTCGACATTATAATTGAAAATACCTCCTAAATTACACTCATATAATTATATTAACATAACTTACGTAAAGATAGCAAGATTCTTGAATTATTTTGATGTTTAAGCATAATCAAATTCTGATTCGGACAATATAATCTTCGAAACCCAAAAGATATAATAAAACATAAAGTATATTGTGAGATCAAAGTTTTTAGAAATTACTAGTGGTCTGCAGTGGCAAGTGGGCTGCTGAATAAAGCCACACATTTGGTTTCACGAAACTACAGCTTTATTTTCCACGACTGGGAATCGAACGTGGGTTGACGCGCAACAGTGAAAGTTAGCCGCTGTCATGAGCCACTGAGAGGCAACTGACAAAATTATATTTTTACATTTCTCCAAAACCCCACATCAGACTTCCTGACAGCGAGTTCAGCGCCCTTACGAAGGTAGCTTCTTTGTGGTCAGCAATTCGACCCGTGGGCGTCGACATTTTCGTTTAAGTGATTTTTTTCGCACTTTCCTGAAGGATTTCCCAGTTACTCATCATATCCCTGGAGATAACTTATTTTCGCCAGCGATCGAATGAGTTGGCTCGTCTTGAATATGAGAGTATTCTGCAGTGATTGTTGGGGAGTGAGTACGCCACGCGATTTCAGGGATATGCAACAACAGCAACAATAATAATAATAATACTAATACTAATAATAATTATAATAATAATAATAAAATGATAATGCCGATCCGATGACCGAGATAGCTAAGGCAGTAGCGCAGTCACGGTCTCGGACCAAAGGATCGACGATCTAGTCCCGCCTCGGGCATGGTTGGGTGTTTGTGCATCTCTGTATGTTTGTGTGTGCCTATTTCATCGTTCATTCATCATTATAATATACAACATCATCATCATCATTTCTCCCCATATCCCACGGCAACTCTGAGGGATAAAAATGGAATCAATCATTAAATTGCTGCTTCCCCAATAGAAAAAGTAATGTGCACCTACCCCGATGATCAAGTCTTAGCCCCAGTGGGATGGACGATCGCGTGGCTCCATGACGACCGATTCGTGAAGCCAATAATAATAATAATAATAATAATAATAATAATAATAATAATAAGCAGATACAACGCCATGATGTAGTTGGAAAGATCCTGCATCAAGAGCTGGCCTTACCAACACGCTTATAGGAAGCAAGGTACCCTACTATAAATACGTACCTAATAATGTTCTTGAAAATGATGAATGCCGACTTTATTGGGACAGGACAATCTCACAGACCGACAGCCACCTCACAACCGGCCCTGATTGGTTTTAGTAGACAAGACGAAAAGGCAAAGTCTACTTGATCGACCTAGCCATACCGAACACAAAAAACCTTCAAGAGAAGTATGTCGAGAAGATCTCAAAATATGCTCCGCTGGTTGAAAGTATTAAGAAACAGTGGCATATGGACCTCGTGAGAATTATTCCCATTGTCATCTCTGCACCGCAGTAATTCCCAAGACACTGTTCCAAAGTTTAAAAGACCTGAATATCAATGTGGATATTTATAAGACAATGCAAAAGGCTGTGGTTATCCTCAACAACAGGAATAACTCGAAGTTTATGGGAGTAGGATAGATATGAATTCGTAACAAAAAAGACGTCGATAATACGCTTTGGTCTTGTATAACCTGTGTATTTGTCCTTATGATTAAAGAAAATAAACATTAAAATAAACTGCATAATAATAATAATAATAATAAATATAATAATGATGATGAAAATAATAATAATCTTCCCCTTCATATTAATAGACTGAATGAATGTTATCTTGCCCATCCCAACATTGACCCCAATTTGCGCCCAAACGAGACAGCGTTGACAGATGCTCTTTCTAACAAATTATCATCATAATTATCGTAATTAGAAAGTGGAGAGAGCGAAAGTGGATATAAATAATTTCATGAAATGTACTTTTATGTAGACGTGGGCTGAAAATATACTAATCTGTTGTTTGTTTGCTTCTTTTTTCCAAAAATCAATTATTTTACACCTAATGTACTGAATTGGTAAGAGCTAGGAGGCTGAAAGTTAGCATTAAAACAATTATATGTTGAGATATCAGGTGCTAAATGTCAAAATTTCTTACTTGATTTTGAGGAACTGTACAAAAACTAAACTGCGGAATTTTTATTGAACATATATTTTGGTAAGTATTTTACCACTTTTTGAACATTGTGTTCCTCCGATGGATAATCATTTTAATTTTTTAGAATCTTCAAAGCCTGCTCGCCCTCACTAATGCGTTAGGTTTGGAAGAATTTCTTCAAGGTACGTATTTGTACAAGAAGACTGATATCACTCTATTTTGAAGCTTTTTCAAATTAATAATTTTTAAACTTAGTTTATGAAGTACTGGTAAGAGCTAGAAAAACTAAATTGTATGTTAAGAAACAATATAAAGTTTATGTTATAAATGAAGTTTTATTTTTATTACTTAGATGTTAAGTAAGTTAATGTTATCCAATCTCAAAACCTGGAATTAAAAAAAAGTTTTTCAGCAACTTTGCTACTATGTACGCACTGTAAGTTAATAAACGAAAAATTATATTTCTTTCATTTAATAGAATGAAAAAGGTGCACAAGTCAGTTCAACTTAATTTGTTTAGCAATAGAGGAAAAGGGAATATTGTATCTCAAATGTGCGAAAACCACATAACCGTAGTGTACATCGCCGCTGTACAGGGTCAAATAAACAGATATATCTCAAAAACTATTTCAAGTTACACCTTCACATAAGTTTCTTTCAGTCGTGAGGGACTCTGCATATAAAATGTCATCAAAATCCGATTGATCTCGCGAGGGCCCTAGACCACTAGTCATGACCACATATAAGATTCTGTTCACCTTCCCCATGATGTTGGATTTAATGCTATGACATGCGATGACTTTAGAGACACTGCACGAGACACTTGTGCTTATATCCGAATTCTAGTGACTGGCACAGTACTGACATTGATCGCGATGGAATCTGAAACGCGGCATTCGCAGAGATGCCTGTCATTCATTCACCAAATGCCCCGGTATTCATCTATTGCCATTCCTCCAGTCATTATTCCTCACTTCGCTATCACAGTCAGCATGTACCCAGTGAGTACATGATTGATGCAAAATACCAGGTCTCATGCAGACCACTCCAATAACCTGCATGTAGGAAATAAATGCCATTTCCCTGCTCGGTTTTGTTCGCGCTACTATTGGTCTGAGTATTATTGTTCCCTTTTTTATAACACAAACCGTGATTTGGAACCGTTCTCGAGTGCCGTCGATAATGAATCATAATTTCGAGTAGACTTCCATGTATGAAATAATGCTGGCCATTCTGTATGAAATAATGCTGGCGTTTCCTAGATTTGTCACCGAGTACGCTAGCTGGGTTGAAATAATTAATACTTCGCGAATGTAACCGAGTATAATACGTTCTTGGCCGTCGCGTTCCGCTGATAATGTTTTGCGGGGGTTAATCTAAATTGAAAAGATTGCACCATTGTCTCGGTTTTGATTTTCCAACATATTAATAATAAATTAAAATATAATTTTATATTGAAACATGTCAGCAGTAATGAAACAATACCATCAACAGTAATAAATTCTCCAATAACGCAAGAACATCATTCTACTCATACAGTATCACAAGAGTTCAGAAAAACGAAGTGGTTTGATCATGTTTAGGAAAAGTCTATATGTATTAGTAACAATTTCAGAAAGATAATTTACAATGCAGCTCCTATAAATGTATAGATGAAAAATATAATTTATTTTTCTCCAAGCTTTCAATTCATTTTAACGCGTGCTTTCCTCTTAAAAAGAGAAAATTAAACATTTCAAGCAAAAGTAATACTTGGATCACACAAGGAATTAGAACATCGTGTAAAAACAAACGTACGCTTTACTTTATTTCTAAACATCATAACGTATCACCCGGTTTCCATATATACTTCCGAGAATATAAAACAATTTTAAGAAAAGTAATAGTTCAGGCAAAAATAATGAAAAATAGTCAGGACATTTTGAGTTCTAGTACAAAACTAAAGCAATGTGGGATATCGTAAAAATTCAACCACATCAACTCGATACCTTGTAGAGAATGTTATTTTAAAGGATAATGAAAAAGAAACGAGTAATCCGGAAAAAGTTGCCAATCTCTTCAACAAACACTTTTCTATAATTGCGTCTGATCTCACGAAGGGACTAAAATCACAAAATTCAACATTTTACACTTCCCAAAAAATTTCAGATACGTTGTTTATTTCCAAAACTTCTCCCAACGAAATCCTCAGAATAGTCAGTAAACTAAACAATAAATATTCATCTGGTTTAGATGAATTTCCAGATTGTTTATTAAAAACTTGTGCACCTGCCTTTATACATCCGTTAACTCACATTTTCAATGCTTCTTTATGTACAGGAATATTTCCAGATATTTTCAAAACAGCAAAAATTAAGCCACTTTTTAAAAAAGGGAACAAAAATGATATTCAAAATTACTGGCCAATTTCTCTTTTGTCAGTTTTCTCAAAAATTTTAGAAAGGCTTTTCTACTTACGAATGGAAACTTTTCTCAGGAAAAACAGAGCGTTTTTAGACTCACAACACGGTTTTAGAAAATCAAAATCTACGGAAACTGCCATTTTTTCTTTTCTCAAAGATGTTGCTTCATCAATAGACCAAAATGAAGTACCCATTGGAATATTCTTAGATCTCTCGAAAGCTTTTGACGTTATTGACCATAAGATCTTGATCTCAAAATTACCTTCGTATGGAATTCGTGGTATTGCCCTAGATTGGATAACTTCTTACCTTAAACATCGGACTCAAAGAGTAGAAATACCATACTGGCAGGAAAGGACATTACATACTTATATTTCCAATTCTTTGCCAATTGAGCATGGGGTCCCGCAAGGTTCGATCTTAGGTCCTATTCTCTTTCTGTTATATGTAAACGAAATGCCCTCGTCTATTAAAAATGGAAGAACGGTTCTGTTTGCTGATGACACGAATGTTCTTTGCAAAAAAGAAGCAGTAAATAGTACAATTTCAGAAGTTTCAAATTGGTTTAATGATAAAAAATTAATTGTTAACGAAAGAAAAACTGTTTCAATGCATTTTTGCATCTCAAATCGGAAATCGCATGTTCCATTGAAAATGAACAATGTGCAATTAGCTGATGTTGAGGCAACAAAATTTTTAGGTCTTTCAATTCAATTATACCTCAAATGGAATGTACATATAACAGAATTAAACACTAAATTAAGTTCATTATGCTACGCATTCAGAATTCTTTCAAATTCTGTCAGCCTTCATGCAGCTCGTAGCGTTTATTTTGCAAATGTGCATTCCCGCCTGAGATATGGCATAATATTCTGGGGAAGCTCATCCTGTAGTATTCAGACCTTCAGATAGCAAAAGAAAATTATTCGAATAATGAAAAAATGCCTTTCACGTGATTCCTGCAAGCCTCTTTTCATTGAACTGGGAATCTTACCATTGCCTTGTCTATTTATTTACGAATCTGTAATATTCATCAAAAATGACCTACTTAACGGAGGGAACATATTTTCATGCAATATTGATATTTATAATTACAACACACGCCGTAGAAATCACGTGCATCAAGTGTCAGTATCAACAGCTCAGTACAAGAAATCAACATAAAATACATGTACGTTACTTTACAACGCATTGCCAGATGACATAAAACAATTAAAGTCGGTACACAAATTTAAGTTTAAAGTAGAATCTTTTCTGCTGCAAAACTGTTTCTATACAATTAGAGACTATACTGATCGTGAAAAAGAAAAATAATGTTTATTGTAACAAAACAAAGATATATAATGAATTAGTTTACGTTTGCATTGTATACATTTAAAAAAAATATTTAATACGCCTGTAACAAGTAATGTACTTCAGCTTCCGGGTCAATGACCCCCATCTCGATCAGGTTTTTGTCCAGTTTCCCTGATCCATAGAGCAAATGCTGAGATGGCCCCTTGTTTTGCTTCTGGACGTAAATGTAGCTTCACTGTGCGCACGTTTTGTTGAGCACTCCTTTTGCTTGTAGTTCATTTACAGTTGAAATTGATTTTCTATAACTCGGGAAAAAACATTTTCAAAATTTTGATTTTTCTAAAATAATTATTTTGTAAATTCATTTTTTCGTTTTCGTTTTTTTTAAATAAAATTCTTGCCCTCAAGAAAATGTGCGCAGATAAATTTCTTTCCCCACACGTCATATACAGTTTTTACTGTTTTTTGACAAATAAATAAATAAATAGAATAAAACACTTTTCATTTGCCCGCGAAATAATTGGCTCCGATCATGATTAAATCGTTAAGTGAAATGTTTTGAAAAGTATCAATTTTCTGGCACATCCTCAATGTGAGGTGACAATGTGATGCAATAGGCTTTGATGACTTAATATAGTTTTCACGTTTGTTTCTTGTAAAGCAACTTAACATACTGAAATATAGTTTACATTAATATTAGTCAATTAATGGCACAGTTATTTCCAAAGACCGTCAACTCTTATTTCCGATAACACGTTTTTTCGGAATATCTCATATCTATAAATAACGTAATGTAATGTGACATCTTCAAAACAGTAAAAATAATTGAGAAAATGAACAAATTAATGATAAATTTTCAGTTCAATTTTTTGAACAATTTTTTTTCTCAAAAGCCGGTCCAATTCTTTCTATAACGTTTCTCTTCATGTGTATCAAGGGACGGGAAAAATATTGTGTTAGTCTCATTTTCGGCAAACTCTCCGTTTCTTCGAAAATTGCAAAAGACGTAACATTTGAAATTACAAAATTGAAGATAGAGATTATTGCCTCACTTGTCTCTGTTGTAAACAATCAGCTCTTTAAAAAAGGTCATGTACATTTTTTGAAAAAACGAGTAGGTTTCTCGTGACTAGTTCTTGCAATTTCCAAAAAGCATTTTTCTAAAAAATATACTCTAATTTTTTAATTCTTTTCCATGGATAGAACAAGCGACGCTTAAAAAATGACGCGGGTTTCATTTTCATTTTATTTTCGTAAATTGCAAATTTAGAAATAATGCAGGAAAGTGCTGTTTCCGCCCAATAGTTTATTTTTGTATAAACATTGAGTTTTGTTTTTAATAATTATAAATGATGTAATAATTTTTTAGGGGTTTTGAAGTTCAAAGATATTCACTCCACTCGTATCTCACTTTTTCTATTATTTTTTCTGTACCGTGATTTCACTTCTTTTATAACTTCCTATGATGCATTGTTATAAAATTGAATCACTGAAGACATTAAGTTGGAAAACTAAACATCATAACCATCATCATAAATCCATGATTATTTGAAATGTAACAATCTAACCATTTCAGAAATATGACCACTTCAAAAGAATCCCCCTTAATATATCAACAATTCCGTCTTGCTTTCATATTTTTGTGAACATCTAATAGTGTTTCATGCATCTCTAGAAGGCCCAAGGGAGGGAGAAATGCATGTAAAATGTATTACAGAATCTATGAATAACATGAACAGTTGAGGGTCAGAATGAACACATGATTGTCTCTGCTGCAAAATAAACAACGTCAAATTAGAATGCAAAAGTAAAACACGTCTGACGCCATAATTTTCTCGTTTATCCCGTTCCAGAAAACAAGAAAAACATATTTCATTAGCGTTTTTTAAAAAAAAGAATGACTTGTTTTGTCGCTGACCACGAAAATATAATTACCAAAGCAGACAAAGAAGTATTTCATGCTACAGTACCTTAAATCTGTTTTCCTATTAGGTTTTATTTGTGTACGTAGTGGTAATACATTAAAGATGTGAAAAAGTGAACATTATTTTACCCTTATATATTTTTTACGAGCAGTCTTCCTTCTTTTGGCATATATTTTTCGTCGAAATCATATGGAATATTCTATATACGTAGCATATTAACTTGGTTAATAAAAGAACAATTGTTAATTTATAACTTCTAACTTACGTAGTTATTGTTTACATTTATTATGTTTACGGTCCTTTGCACATGCCAGTACTCATCTAAGGCCAAAGTAACCTTGAGCTCATTTGTATTTTTCCGGCAATTGCTAGAATGGCAAGCGCAGTCTAGTTCTCATTCCCCGTGATGAAACGTAACGACGGGCTTCCAAATTGCAGCAAGAAACTCATAAAACCCAAACGCCTGCAAGACTATATGCTAGCTTGTACAAAAAGGTAAAAGACAAGTTATATTCTTAGTAATACTCCGCATATTCCCTATTCTTGCGTTGAAGCCACAGTTTATATTTTGCTCGCACTAGAGCATGTTTTCATTTAGCTGAGTACTACACTACGAAGCTTCTACCGCTACCGCGTCGCTCCGTTATATTGAGGCAACTGGGCTGACGGTCGCCAACGTCCAGAACAACGCGAGCTGCCGTTGTCCGTCTGGCCGCATTGTGGAGGCAGCGGTAAGTTAACTGAGGCAACAAGGCTTAGGGTCCGCAGCGGGCTGTTCCACCCATTGTGTAGGGCATTATCTCCAAGCGGGTTAATTTTCTAGTGCGGTCGCCAAGGTAATGGCCTCGGTCATTGTCAGCGGAGCAACTCTTCGAACTTCGATCGGCAGAACGGAGATAATTTGACACCTCCTTCCACGGACGAGCCTGTTTTATTGGCGCAGGGGCTTGGAACTACGTTCTAAGAACGCGGAGTTCAAGGTTGCTGGTTCGAGTTTCGCGAAAACACATGGGTGTTTGGATTATGCAGGTGACTTATTGTGACATCCATGTATCATATTTTAATATCATGCTATCAATAACTGGTCGATCCCAGGCAGACAAATTCCTTATTTACGTATATTATACGTGTATATAAATGGATGTTGGTTGGTTTGACAGCCACAAACCCCGACACTAATTGGCCGATCTCCATGACAGTTGGCACATCTAATTCTTTTTTCATGGAAAAAGGTTTATGAGGTTCATTTTGTTGTAATTGTCCACTGCATGGCGTTGCAGCACTAGATGGCGCTTCAGTTAAATTCAATACCCAGTCCACCTAGGCTTCATTGCTGCTGGACGTTGCTGTATGACGTGGGGCGATGTCGAACAGGACAGGACGAGCGGCAGGGATGTAAACGCGACGAAACTAGCGTTGAGCGACGAGACGATAGTGATGGGGCGATTGCGGCACGAGAACACCAGGTGGTAGCAGCTTTGTCGGAGCGGGAACACGGCGGCGTTTACATATGTATATAATACTTTTAAGGAGACAAACAGGTATGTTTTTTGTAAATGTTAGCATCAAAAACGAATGCTATTTCCCCGCGAGTGCACACAAAGTCACTCAGTTGACCCTTTGCGTCTGCCTAGGCAAGAAGCCGCACGCTGCCGTTCGCGCGGATTGCATCGTGTGTCACAACATCATCTCAGAAAGTTGTGCTCTTTCTGTGAAAATCGCTCTCGTCCTCCCATCTAAATTTGTGTCGGAAAGGGTAACTGCTTTCCGTTGGCTGTATGTATTCTCCATGAGTCGTAGAGATTACAAAAATAATCTCTCTTCGCCATGTCAATTACTCTGAATCGAATTTGCCGGAAACGGTAGGAATTAGTCTGTATCAGAGCTCTGTGGCGTGGAGGTACGTCGTCCCCGCTACATAATTTTTTGTGCGCAAATGCGCTATTTAGAGTTTCGAACTAAACTGTTAGATGCGGGCATCCAGTACAGTACTCACTTCATACATTTTTCTTGTGCACAATGTGCAAATGTAAGTATCTCAGTTTGAGTTTTACACGCGGAGTCAGCAGCTCTCCATTGCTTACTTCCTGTTGAACTACCATAAAATGTTTCGCGCAATTCATTAACGTGTCGTACATTTAAATTCTTCCATTAACGACAGCTCAACTTTGCTTGTGTTGCTAGTGTTCAACGTGAACTTTCTATTGTGATATGTCAATATTTCATGCGACATGCAGATAAACATTGATGTTTTTACTAGTACCTCTAATGATATTCTGTTCTGCTAACCAAATGGTTTTTGGACAATTGTGATGGGTTATGTAGTGACGACAGGGCGTCTCCATGCATCCACAATTATAAACATTATCGAAAGCGATATCATACTTGAGTATTCATGACGATTGTGCCAATGTATTTCATCCTTAACGTCAAGTGGCTCAGTGTTTATTGTAAATGTCTTCTGTTCTCCCTTCCAGACACAAGATATTTGTCTGTTAAACAGTAAATGTGTATGGTGACAAGTTAGTAAGAAATACTGTCAAGCATCTTATCCAAATATTACTTTTACTAGAACTTTTCTTCAACTGAGTTGTTCAGGGATTCAGACAGAATATTTAGTTATCTCACAAGCTCACTTTCTGTCTTCAACGCACGTCGTAACATAACCATGTAACTATAGACATTTATCTCTCATAATCACCTTACCGTCCTTCATATAGTGAAAGGCAGTGGCGAACCTCCACTGTGATCATCTGCCAAGAAAAGTGGAGGGCAAAAGGACCTCTTACCTTATCTCCACTCGAAAGTCGAGTTTGGCTCTCATGATCATGTAATCATCGTGATGACGAACGATTCCACGGCCAGAGAAATGCAAATGCTATCGTGTGTCCGGGGTCGCCGCGTCGTGCGTTGTGATGCCAAAGGCTGATTATGCCGCATCGTAGGTTTTGATGGCATCACAACCTTCGACGCAGCGTCACCCGAACAGTCGAGAGCATTCGCATCATCATCATCATCATCATCATCGTCACCGTCGCAAAGGCAGAAACACTTCGGAAAGTAGCAACTGCCGGTGTTCCCCCTTTAAGGGATTTTTTTGGGAGCTTCGCGTCGCCGGGAAAGGAAGCGAGTCATTTTCTTCGCTCAGGGAAAGCCTCGTTCTTTCCGTGTGCCTCAACTTCGAATTAGGTTACACGACGTGGTGAAGGGAGGCCAATTTAGAATCCTCAACTGAGTAATTCTATGTTTTATGTATTCAAGCCACGTCGTTTCCCTCACGAGCGATTTTACCTGTTAGATACGCAGCTTATTTCAACGATAAGTACAGGATGTTGGGAGAAAATCTTTTGGCTTGATGTATTACCTGTAATGGAACTTTTAGAGTGTCTTTCTTCTGACACCTTAATAAAAAATATGTATGGCATGAAGCGCAATTTGAATGGCATTTGGGAAGAGTATTGTAATTAGACAAACATACTCTTGCCTAAATACTTCCCTTAGCTCACCCCAAAATTGCCGTCAATGAGGAAAATGAATGAAAGAGAAATGTCTGGCGTGAAAGAACAAATTACATCATTTACAAACGTTTTGCAATATTAGTAGTATCAAACTTAATAAAAAGAAATATCGTAATATAAACTTTAAAAACATTATTTAATACATTTTCTAATTTATTGATGTGTTCCAAATGGAAGTATCATTAATTCATAGCGTGGTAAATTATATTTACAAATAGAAAAGATATTTACACAAAAATATATATTTTTTCCCTTGACCACAATCGTTCAAACGTCGTCACAAATGTCAAACACCTTTTCTCACTCAACTTGCATGCCGTTCTAGTTTTTAATTTTTAAACACGATTTTTAAATTAGATTAAATTATATTTTATTATGCAATAAAGTGTGAGAACTTGGTGGCAGAATATATTAGCCGTTCTAGTTTTTAATTTTAAACACGATTTTAGATTAGATTAAATTATATTTCATTCTGCAATGAAATGTGGGAACTTGGTGGCAGAATATCTTAGAATTTCTTTCTTTAAGCTTACATTCTTCAACAATAAAATGCTCTACAAAGTAATCCCGCGTCTCGATAAGGTTTTCCGTCCAGTTTCCCTGATCCCTTGAGCAAATGCTGAGATGGCCCTTTGTTTTCTGTCTGTACAGAAATGTAACTGCATTATTTGTGAGCGTCTTCTAGAGTTCAATGGGAAATAGTTATTCAAATTACCGTTCTCCATGCTGTAGCGGCAGAAGTATATTCCTTCACAGAGGACATGATGAGAAATAACAACCCAAATCTGTAGCTGTTTTGCCTGAAAAATTATATTATTACATCGGAGCGAATTTTTTAACAATTCTCGCCAAAACGCTCTTTTCTTTCTGTATTTATAATTTAACAGTTAAATTATAAATACAGAAAGAAAAGAGCGTTTTGGCGAGAATTGTGCGTTTTGGTGAGAATGTTAAATTTTAACTTGTAAATGGTTTATAGTAGGGATCCCAGATTAAGAAAACGTACGTAGAATACACTTCTCCTCGTAGGACGTCACACACAGCTATTAACTGTTTTTTGCCGTAAGAAAATTAAAAAGAAAATAAATGTATAACACTGATAATCTAGCTATTGATATCTGGTGTGGTATTTACATTTCCCGATGTATGTTTTTCACGCAGATTTCAAATCTGAAAAACAGTTTTGCTCTGTTACGTCAGATTTTTAAGATATCGACAAAAACTAATTTTCATGGGACCCTGCTCATCAATTTTTATCCTGTTTCTTGTATTTTTTCACACGAAGCCACACAATATGTTCGTCGTCTGTGAAAAAAGTATATTTAAGGTGATATTTTAAAGCATTTTCGATATCGCTTTACTTTGCAATGAGTCACAGTATTTGATACTGTGCGGACGTCAAGGTCTCTTGACAAGGCTCGGGGTGGAAGACAACACTGAAGCATGGTAATTGTTCATCGATTTCAACTAAATCAAGTTTGAAATTACCATTATTATTAAATGGAGACAAATATGTAACAGTACTGGTTGGATATTCCATCCACCTGAAAGAGACATTTCAAACTATCTCGCTACTTCTTGATACTAAAAGTATACTGTTACGAGTATCTGTGGTGATTTAAAATCATCACCAATCTCATGGGAACATCTGGACAGGGTACATCAACTACTGCTATTTTATCTGCGAGTGCAGCAGTAGAGATAGAAATCCACCACTACATAAAAAGAAAATGACCTATCAAAACTAGAATGTACCCAGGAAATAAAAAAATATTTCGTTGCGCCATTGATTGGCTCTGTACAATGAAATCATACCACCGCTTCACATCAAGCTGGGACTCATGAAAAATTTCGTGAAGGCCACTAGACCATGACTCGGATGCTTTTTGGTGCACCAAGTTTCCAGAGTTGCGTTATTGCGAAAGTTGAAAGAAAGTGTGTTCACAGGTCCACAAATAAAGAAGATAATTGTTGGCAGCCATTTCCAAAACTTCCTGAATGATACTGCATAAAGTGCATGCATGGCATTCAAATTAGTTGTAACCAATTTTCTTGGAAAATATAAATCTGCTATTAAATGTGAAGAAGTGCATCAGAGCCTATAAAAACTGGGTGTCAACATATCCCTCAAAATTCATCTCTTCGACTCACATCTGGACTTCTTCCCAAAAACCTAGGTTCGGGCAGTGACGAACATGGTTTTCACCAGAAAATCTCAGTGATGGAGCAACGTATCAGCAACGTAAATGTAGCCTGATGACTCCTTCTACTACTACACTTCAGCGTGAAATGCCAAATGCTCAGCACAATCGCAAAATCTACAGCAAGAAATTCAAACCAAATACACCTTAGATTAAGTATTTTCAGTGTGTATGGATTTTGTGTGTATATTATACCTTGAAGTATACATTACTATGTAGTATGCGTGTCATGTGATTCAATCTCACTATTTTCTTAGCTAATTCCACGTTTATTAGTACTCCATTTAACAAACATTTTCTAGTGAAATATAAATGGTTGAAGTGTATATCTGAAAAACGGTGGGTGATAGAGACAAATGGTTTGCATATTTTGAATGGCACGTTTTACTTATCTTAGACAAATGTTAGATACCAAGATATGCGATAATTTTAAAAATTTGTTTTCAGTGTAATTAAAGGAAATTACGATGAAACTTTGA
>JAHLJT010008446.1:84296754-84311517 GCA_031308135.1 Acheta domesticus | reverse complement strand
GTTTTATTGCAAATATAAATAAATATAGTGCAGAAGATAAATTTCCTACAACGGAACTGACTGTAGAATAAAGAACACCATCAAAAGGAATCTCAAGCTTTATTGTACATTTTGTAATGAAATGTTCACGGCAATATACCTTTTTATGTATGATTGCTGTTAATTCCTATACAGGACATATATACATATATTGAGGCGAGCTCAGATATAGGCCCCAAAGATTTGTGATGTTAGTCTGGGCGCGCAAATTTGAATGTGGCGCGACGGCGATGTGATGGTATGATGTCAACGGCGGTTAAGCGAGGCGAAACCACAGCTGACCAACAACAAATTTAAGATATCAAGATAAGGAATTACAAGTTTCCATTGGTCAAGAAGGCCAAAAGCGAAGGAAACGACGGGTGGAAGACTTTTTTTCGTTGCAGAATTCAGTCTGCTAAAATGTTTCGTGAGAGTAAGAACTGCTAAAAGTTTACGTAAAGGCAACTCTGTTTTTCGCGAGGAACGGAGTCACACCGATTGCTTCCGCATCTTTTGAAGAAGCTATTCGAACATTTAAAAATGTTTCTTTGGAGTGTGATCCGAAGCACCACGAACTGTTTTAGTTGCATCTTGTTCAATAACTGCGACGAAACTCCAACACGAACTGCTCCAAAACAACGCGCTGTAAAGAACAGGATGAGATTAAACGGAGTGAGGTACGAGCATCTAGTAGCGAGGAGTGGCGAAATCAACGCGGAGCCCAGCCGCCCGGCCTTGCGCCCGGGGTGTGAAGAAAAGATCCAACGCCGAGGTCGCGGGCAGTCTTCGAGGATGTGCCGCCAGCTAACGAGTCGCGTCGACACCGTTACCAAGCTCTGCGCGGCGAGCCAGCGTGCTCCCGACCGCAGACAAGGTTACTGGAGGAGAGGGTCGGCTTCCATGGTGGGATTTTCGGGATAACTACTCTAAGAAGTCAGCGAGGTCCTTCTGCCAATTCCCAATGCAGAAGCGTGAGTACCAGTGTAGGCGAAAGCAGGAACAATAAATAATTATGCAAATGAAGTTAATAACAAAGTAAAACCAGGAAATAGAATTTGTAACGAAGCCAGTGGTAAATGACTCATTGTCAGAGAGGAATGAGCCAACTGAAAGGGTTGTGCTTAGATTGTAATTTTTAAAGATTGTGTCTCTCAATAAGTGAAAATTATGATGAGTGCATAAAAATGTTCATTTTTATTTATCATTAAAGGGGTTAAGCTTAGACCTAGGTCATTAAGACCAGATTCTTTGGAAGTTACACCAGCTGGTAGCCTAGAATAGTACTGTTATTTTCAATGTAAATTCAAAGGCGTGATAATGCTGAATAGTTTTTGTCTTAGAATCATTATTTACTTGGTTGGGACGTTCACGTCCAGCGTCATTCGTGTTCTTACTTGTATTCGAACATTTCATTGTTACATTATTTCCTTTTGGAAAAAATATGATTTTTATGTCACAGAATTTCAACTTTCGATCTTGTCATTTTGTCGTGAACTTGCCTATGTTCCCTTCAAGCTCGTATTTCCCAACAGGGTTCCAGGAATAAAGCAAATCAACTCGACAGGTCCGAGAGGGGATCGGCAGTGAACCGTCGGGCGCTTAAGGTAACACCCACGCTGAGCTACGCTCACTTAAGGTTAACGACACCTAATCACAAGATTTGCTGAATGCTCGGCGCGCCGCGGGAATGTCGACGACGCATTCCGTTGCTATATATATATATATATATATATTCTTCTTTATTACTTCCAAGTCATTGTCATAATTGTTGAGATTTACTACGGCAGGTATGGTTAATTACCCATTACCATGGCCTTCTAATAATAACTGTATGTGACTGAAGTTTCTATGTGATCAGCTTTAAATACAAACCCTTTGCAAGCTTGAAAACAACATTTGCATTGTTTTAACAAACAAAATATGTCTCTATGTTTCGAGAGTGAAAATAAGAAAAATGGCGAAGAAACGATTAATTTTTATCCCAGAACTATAGGTATCATCGAGGGGAACGTGAACCTAATTATATCTCCATTAATCAATACATTCTCTAATTGCCGTAAATAGAAATTCCAGAACAGAATTGTTTACTGTAAATGCGTTGTTCTCTTATAAAGAATTGCGATAACTGTTTATATGAATGTTGCATTGCTCCTTTTTTGAAATAGCCTTCCATAATGCAAATACAAGCACAATTGCGTTTCATAAACAGATGTATTCCACGAACTTTAATTAATGGTCAGAGAATATCCGGGGCACCGAGCATGCTGATAGCCTTCCTCCGGCAACATTTCGCAATATTTATTGGAGCGTGGTTGTGTATCGACGACAAATCACGCCCGCTGATTACGCAGTTGAGTATTATGTGAGAAATATAACGAAGTGATTGGGTACCTGACTCATTTAACCCAGAAGAGACACTAAATATCAGCAAATGAAATGTTCACGAATACAGGAATATTTATTGATATTGACAACAGGCGATGTAATTCAAACTAGCAACGAATGTGGAAAGAAGACATGTCAGAATAGCGTTGAGTTTAGTTAAATTATGTTAATTACACACATTTTTTTTCTAAAAATAACTTCACGCAACTTTTTTAAGTATTATTTTCTTTTAATCTACTAGCCACAAGCGAAGTGCCTGCTCTAAATTCATTTGTATTCGACGATGCAGGGTTTGACTACTGCACTTACACGGATATTATAGGAAGTCTTAATAATCACAAGTACTCTAACGTATTTAGGATAGCATTATTTGCATAACTACTTCAAATCTTCCTTTTCGAAGACGAAAGTAATAACATTACTTTGGATAGACAACTAACGTTTACTTCTTTGCAGAGAGTAATATTAATTATATTAGTCAAAGACTGCCTTTTTATTGATTATAATTTCTATGTAGGTCCCAGTAATTTTTAATTGTTTAATAAAAATATATTAATATTGTGTCTGCCTAAAAATTACTGGACCTACATAGAAATTATAAACTAACGTTTACTAACTTAATACTTTCATGTAAAATATTTATAGAAATATCTACTAACGTTAAATTGGATTTGTAATAATCGTGGATAATTGTTTGATTCACGCCCGTTTATGCATTATAATAAAACTCGAACCAATTTTTGAAACATTCGGCCTACTCCTTGTGTTGCAAAAGTGAATTTCTTTCATTATGATATCCGTATCAATCTTGTTTCAGTAACAATATTTTCTACGATTATATGTGTAAGTTAATATGTGTTTGTTATGTGATTATTTTAATGTTAAAAAATGTGTTTTTTCTAAAAAAATCTTAAGTCAGGCACATGGCATGATAATGAGGTGATGTAGAAGATTCTAAGTTGTTACATTAATTAAAATAAAAATGTTTCGAATAAATATGAACGTCCTTACAAATGAAATGACGTTATAATAACAGGAATGTGATAAATTGAGAAAAGAAAAGGAGTGAGAATGAGAACCATGAAAACAAAATTACAAACAATACTTTAATTTTTATATAGATTGACGGTATATTGAACGCAAATCTAATTAAACGTACGTGAAAAAACACTATACACTAAAACTACACTTGAATTTATTAGAGCTGCACTTGACGTAAATCACCGTTAAAGTGTCATTCAATCGGGAGATTGAACGTCACCATAATGACGTCACGGTAGTGACGTATAAGCACCCGATTGATGACACCATAACAGCTGATTCATGTCAAGGGCAGTCCTAAAAAATTTGAAGTATAGTTGCATGATAGGTTAGTTTACAACAGAATTAAAGAAAAATTCAGTGCAGAATGCCATAGCAAATTCTTTAAAGACTATTTTTCACCTAATATACAAGCACAGAACACATAAACACCTCTTAGCTGATTTGTTTTAAGATGTTGTGTGTGTTCAACACTTTACGACACTTTTCATTTTGATACACAATGACACGCATTACCCATGCCGCAAACTACTAAACCGTCCGCTAGTTCAGTCAAATTAGAAAAGCACGCGATGCAAACATTTCTCATTCACAGTAAATGCTCACATAGCCATTTGTCCCCCTAAGGCCCGTGCCACCATAATTGTTTCTGACAGCTGATAGCGAAGCAATGCACGCCGGAAACTCAACTCCTGCCACCGGCAGCTGGGCAAAGGCACCGCCTGTGACGTCAGCAAAATGTCACTGCTGGCAATGGAGGGAGTAGTGACACTGGTCAGAAGGCCTCTTTTCTGATCTAATCGACATCGCCCTCTTTTCAAGGTGTCAAACTAAATCTGTGGTCACGGGGTAAAAGTTCTAAAGTCAAATTTTAGCGAAATTGGGTTCAGTACAAAAACTACAACTTAAGTATCTATATTTTATTTTATTAAAACCACCGAATCCATTTTGCCTCCTTAAGGACAAAAAAGCGTTGGGAAATATCGCTCAAACGGCTTAATATAGCTTACAGCTCAATAATCTAACCCTTGTTTTCTCCAAACTAAGATTTTCACTTCAGAACTTTTACCTCGTGACCACAGAAATGTTGGCATCGCATACGCAAGAAGGTCACCGTCGAAAGCAGTCGAAGTCGCCAGCCAAATAGCTTTTTTAAATTGGGGCGAGAAATTTGAAATTTAACCCAAAATGCACCGGATTTCCTGGAAATTCAGAGGAATGGGAAATACAGTAATTGTTGTTCTGAGAGGGTAATGTTCGTAATTGATTATTTCGTGTTTCCAGGAGCGTGAACTGCTATGGTCATTAGTCCCAAAAGTGTAGTGAATGTTCTTATTACGTGCTGTGGTGGAGTTTTCCCTCGGTGAATGACGAGATCTGGTGCGGATCTACACGTCGGCTTGCGTGTTTTCCTCATCAATGTATCTCCCATCGACGACGTACCACACTAGTAGGAAAAGTTATAAGCTCGCAACTGGTCCCCGGACATGTGTGGTAGTGTACAGCATGTAAGTGAAGAGAATAGGACAAAG
This sequence comes from Acheta domesticus, assembly GCA_031308135.1. NCBI lineage: Eukaryota > Metazoa > Arthropoda > Insecta > Orthoptera > Gryllidae > Acheta > Acheta domesticus. The sequence continues at coordinate 84,306,538 of JAHLJT010008446.1, read as the reverse complement.
AAGAAAAAGGAAAGATCTCACGCTGTCCGTGGCCTGTTTGATACGGTACTACTCTGGCAATCGTCGGTATCGATCGAAGAAATCACGAGAAACTACCTAACAGAGTAGCCGACCGCTAGAATTCTCCTCCAAACTGCAAATAAATTCGATTCAGCCAGAGTCGAAAAATCTGCCATCAACGGGACTCGAACTCTTTGTCCTCCCGGTCCGAGGCACTGCAGTGACATCAGTTGATTCCTGAGCCATCTCATCTGGTTAACATTTACGTGGATCTTCATTATAGAATGTGAACATCTTCCTTTCTTTATACCAAAGGTAATCATTATATTAGCAATATAGTTTGAAGTCCTTGCCCTCAATATCAGATGTTTCTATTTTAATACGTATATGTTTTAACATGTACTTAGAATAAATACAATTGTTATATGAATTTAAATAACTGTATACACACTTAGTTTTATTACTCAGACGCTACAAGATGTACGATCATCGAAATTCATTTGAATAATATGCTCACATGATTCAAAATTATGCCGGTAGAAAGAAACTCCACAAATTCCAAGGCGAAAGCATCACTTTCCGTCGAATAACTATGTTGAGATGGAATTAATGAAAGTAAAAATTTTAATGTAGTTTAAATTATGACAAAGAAGGCTTGTTATAATATACACTATACTTTGCGAAAAAACTGCTGTAATGCAGTACATAATTGGAAAACGAGAACATTTGTTTGTTTTCTTTATATCAAAGGTGTTGTTTGTCAATAGTAATTTGTGTTAATTTTTAAGGGTCCCCAGAGTTGTTCCACACAATAATTATAACAATAACAACAATAATAATTGAATAGCAGTTATATTTGATATCTATGGAATAGCTGAAGGAGTCCGCAAACCCTCTGAGCCTGGCCATCGCAATATAATCAACAAAGATATAAAGAGTTTACATTATTGACATCAAGCAGATTACGCGACCCGCGCCGGCGACAACAATAAAAGAATATAGCATGGCACTGAAAGGGAGCAAATGGCGTATAGAAATACGAAAACGGCAAACAAGGCCGAAGACGCAAATGTGCGGGTGGGGGGAGGATATTGCAGGGAGGGGAGCTCCTTCGCGAGGACAAGCGAGAGTTTGGCGCGTCCCGCTGCCGACGGGCAGGGACGCCAGAGGACGCAGGGAGAACGAGGAGGACGCAGGGAGGACGAGGAGGACGCAGGGAGGACGAGGAGGACGAGGAGGACGAGGAGGACGAGGAGGACGAGGAGGACGCAGGGAGGACAAGGAGGACGCAGGGAGGACGAGGAGGACGCAGGGAGGACGAGGAGGACGAGGGGGCGGGCGGCTGCGGACGTGAGCGCGCTTGCAGGGACGAGCGTCGGCCCGTCGCTGAGCCGCATTGTATATCCTGAACCGTTTGATCCCGCTCGCCGCGAGCCGTTGGAGGCGGCGGCCGGCACGAGTGCGGAGGCCGCGCGGCGCGGCAAGATGCGGTAGCAGCAGCGGCGGCGGCGGCGGAGCGCAGGCCTGGGCGGAGGCGGCGGCGGAGGCGGCGGCTCTTGCAGCGGGCTCTTCGTCGCTCTGCGGATCAGTTTCATAGGCCCCCCGAGGCTGGTTGTTTCGCGGCAACGGCCTCCGCCTCCTCGGCCGTAACACAGGCTCGAGGCGATCGGGAGGATGGGGCAGCCGGCCAGGGTCAGGGGAGCGGCCTGGGGAGGGCAGTCTGGGCTAGACACTGCCCATGAACCAATAACCACCCGGCGAACGCGACAGCTGGAGACGACGGAGACGCGCCCTGGTCGGCTGAAAATTGTGTGGGCTGCGGCGGAGACAGTGGGCGCTAAGATGATGCTAAGGAAACGAGGCGGGAATGGCCGTTGTGGAGACGGTGGAGGCACGGTGATACCCTAGAAAGTAGAAAAGGCAACTGTGTGTATGAGGGAGGTGGAAAAAGGAAGGACGGCTGAGACGTGTAAAAGGCTGCAGGGTGATTGCGACTGTTGCAACGGAGATGAAGTCGGAAACAATAGATGCGATAGCGAATGTTGCTATGAAAGGGAGGTTGCCAGGAGGAAGAGAAGGGAGCAGATATGTGTTACAAGAACTTGCTGAGACAACGTGCATTGTTATCAAGGAGGCGGCGTCGCGACTTGGGGCTCAAGCGAACCAGATTGGGAGATAGAATGTTCAATTCCGGCGTGGTGCTACAAAACTTGATTGCGTTTAACAGAGGTGATTTTGTAGCACCTGATTTTGTGGTCATCGTACTCATTGGCAGGCCGTTGTAAGGTGTGCTTAATCTGCCTGACGAAGATTTGGCGAATGCCGGAGTAGTACCTTACACAATGGGCCACGAACTGATACGATCTTTCCTTTTTACACATATTGACCATCATCATCTTCATCACCATCATTCGATCATCTCTCTAAATTCGTTCTGGGGTGTTGTGGAGAACCGGCTGAAGTGGCTCCGGGCATCAAATGTTCTGTTCCGTCTTCGGCAGTGCCTCGCTGGTGGGAGATACCTAGTTGATGGAAACCCGCAAGCCGATCTGTAGGTTGAAGCCAGAAACCCATCATACAGCAACAGAGACAATCTCCACCATCTCCCGTGATAGAACATCCACTACATTTACGAAACGAATGACCATAGCAGTTGGAGCACCCAGAATCACGAAGTAATCAATCAAGCGTCGCAGGGTGCCGCCAGATGTGAGGCCTTGCGGACTCTGGAACAGAGCGAGGATAACGCTAGAAAAAAATGACAGCATCGACCAAAGATGGGCAGAAGAAGAATGTATAGCATGAAGTATGCCTAGCGTCTAATAATAGGTTAGAAGTAGTGACGGCGCTTGCGCAGACGTGTCCTGGCCTGCTCAGTCGTTCTCTCGCCCGCGGGGCGCTGCTTTCTCCGGCCCGCCCACGCGCTGCGTTGCGCTCCCTACCGCACTCACTCCTCCCTTCCTCGCCCTTCCCCCAACCAGCCCCGCCCATCCCCGCGTCGCGTCGCGCCCCGCCCCCTCAAGAAGCGCGAGATAAAGCACGGGCCCGAGGTGAACCGAGTCAAGCGAAAGCGCGCCAAACACGCTCCGTTAGAGAGGTCGAGGCCTCGCAGGGAGGTCGCATGCGATGTGGGGAAGATGGGGCGGGGCGTGATGAAATGGAGGGGGGACGGGGAAGAAAGCGAATGGATGACCCGAAGTGGGTGCGAGACGCAGCAGTGTGTGTTTGCAGGAAAGAACCGGGGTTTGCGCCGTGAAGATAGGATTAATTGAGAAACTGATCATAAAAGTAGTACAGCGAAACATGGGGGTACTAGGGGGCTGAGAATGAAAATGTCTTCATAAAAAAATGAAATAATGATAAGATAATATATAATTGAATGACAAGGAAGTTTACATCGAACGAGAGGAATGCCATGGTATTAATATGACGCACTGTAGGATGTTATCATGACGCAATGAATGTGGAAAAGTTGGCCTTCAGGGAATTAAAATGACGTTTGTCAAAATAATACGGCAAAAACATGTAATAAGTAATAAAACTTATGTCGTAAGTAATTATCAATTTGCATACATTGCTTTTAGAAATCATCGTTTAACACACACTTGAAAAGTTATAGGTATGCCACTTTACAGACATTCAGAATGCGCCCGGTGGTAACGACTTTAAATGTTCTACCTGTAATATTTGCATTTAGTCACCCACATTCTTTTTTCATTATGAAGTAAAAGAAGAAAAATTAGATGCGACTATATACCAACATATCGGATAAACAAAGAAAAGAGTTTGAACTTCTACAAAGACACTATCGTAAATACATTAAGTGCATTTATCTCTGATCACTCAATATTTATTAAAACTATTAATCCAAAAGTTTTTAAACATTGAAAACAAGAGTTGAATATAAATAAAACGGAGAGGTATTTCTAGTGTCTTGATATTGCACAAGGTTACTTTAAAAGTATAAAGGAAAGAAAGAAATATTTCGACTTGGGAGCTTGGGATCTTTTGTGAAGTGAAACAAGAGAGGGAGTTTAAGAGGGTAACAGAAATGTGTGACGTATGACTCGGAGAGAAATAGAAAAATATGGGTCGGCAGAGTTTAAGGAAAGAGAGAATGAAATTGCATTTTCAGAGAACGGAAAAAATTGGGAGAGACCCCGAGAACAACGGTAGGCCCCAAAAGCGGACTGAATCCCATCTACCAGTTAAGGTGAGAAAAGTACCACAATAAAGGAGAAAAATAAAAACGGAGAAAGTTAATGTAAATAGAAGAAACTGAAAGAGGCGCCAGGAATAATGAAAGCGCACGGCTATATAGAAGATCGACGAAGCGACGTCTCAGAAAGCAAGAGGTATGAAAGTTACAACGCGGGCTACAGAAACGCAGTGGAGTCGGAAGTAGCGAAGAGAGAAAGGGCGACGAAGGAACAAGCGAAGCCAGCGGGGCGGTCAGGGCACGGAGAGGTCGGGTAGGGGCAGAAGCAGAGGCGGGGGCGGGGATGGCCAGGGCCGGGCAGCATCCGAGCCAGGGTCGACGCCTTCCGAAACACTACCCGCCCCCTCGAAAGCCTTTGTCCAGCGCCCCGCCCCCGCACCGCCACTCGCTGTCCCCCGCCGCTCGCCAGGTAATAGCTCTTGAGTGCTGAGATTGTTTTCTCGATGTGCAAGGAACGTTTCGGGTGACCTTCGAAATGTAGGTACAATAGAAGCGAGTTGCGATAACCTCTTCCTTTGCCTTGCCTCCGTGACCACGCAAACGCCCCCGCGATGCTCTCTCCTGGGATACTTCGGATTTCCGAGGAGGGGGTTGCTGTTTTCTGGGTCGTGGGAAAAGACTTCAGCAGTTTCTTAGCATTAAAAGAACGATTCAAGAGTCCGAGTGAACGAAGGCGTTATGTAAAAGTTCCCGAAAAGTTGAGTTTCAAACTTGAATGAAAGTGTTTATTATTTATCTTTCGTGCCGCCGCCCTGCAAAAACTGCGAACATTTATTTCAATTAACTTGTAAAGAAGAACTTGGGTCGCCTAGAAAATGCAAAATTATTTCCTTTCACTAACCGTTGATAATATTAGTTTTGTCACGTAGTCCTTTATATATTCCCCGGCAAATATATTGTTTTCATTGACGCCGTTGTGCCTTAATATTTAACGTGGGTAAATACATACTCTAAAACTTTTAATGATACGGAATACCAATGAATTTTCTTTTGGACTCCAATCAATGTACTAATAATGAGATGGTCTAAGTAAGTGCAGATTATACAACGTTGTGCCATTAACACATTTATTATTATTATCATTATTATTAGTATTATTATTAACACTATGATGTTATAAAGTCAGCTAATTACCATGCTAAAAATTCATGATCAAGATGACATTGACTCATTCGATCAAGATTACCATTGAAACGCTACTATGCTATGTAAATTCTAGATTTTGATAGTCTTCTCTTTTTTTAAAATGCTCAGAAATAACTATTTTATTTTTCAATTATCTTTTATTATCACCCTCGGTCCTCGATAATCCTTATTATTATCCCCCCCGTCCAACATTCAAATTTGGATTATCTCAAAATAACATCAAAACCTTATTACGCCTAACTGAAAAGCTTCAAGTAGCATTTCATGCACGTCAAGCAGACATCGTTGTCTTTCTCCACGGGATTCAAATCTTTGACAGGACTTAGTATGATGTCCTAAAATCTGAGAAAACTACACATACCCAAGAATGTGCTTAATGCTCTGTCAAATTTCATAAAAGATAATATGATCGATTTGTTGTTCAGATAGAAGCAGCCCGACTCATCTCCACAGATAAGTTCATTAAAAATTTCACAAGATTTCTCCTTGTCATCAGCTTCTTTTTAAACAATGTTTATGTATCAAACATCCCAATGCATCCTTATACGTAAAGACACTGCACTTTTTCCAGAACATGCAGTTATCTGCGTCTGATCAATATCTCTTTAATACAAGAAATGTAGTATAGAGACACCTGACGACCATTGAAACATGTTCGAAGTGGAATTAAATATAACTCCGAGTGAGTCGTTGGTTGTGTGTTCGTCCTTTCACCCTCTATCATCACCATATCGTTTCATCCTCAAATCATAACGTTACATCCAATAGTGGTCGCTAATGACCTAGTAGTTGATGCGACCTTAAATATAAAACGTTGAAGTTGAAATGCATCGTATTCAACCAAATCCATTGGACTCAATTTAACTCCTTTTATATTTACGTAATACACACTAGTTTGTGAATATTGCAACACCCTGAAGGAATGCTCGGAATCACTTAAAGTCGCCAGGTGTGTGGAACAATTTATCCATAAGAAGTGATTAAATTTGCATCAGTGTGACGCCACTCTCAGCCGGTGTACAGCAACTAAACAATGTGGAAACGTGCAAGCAAGTGCCGGTGTGCCTGAAGGCATAATATCAGCATCTGAGTGACTTCGAACGGGGCAGAATTGTCGGTCTTCGGGAAGCGGGCTTGTCGTACCATGACAATGTGGTTCGAACGGGGTGCGCTGCTACGACAGTGATGTGTCTGTGGAACGGGTGGGTCGTACACAACGACGAGCGGGACCACATAATGTGATCACATTGTGAGATGACCGCCATTTTGTCCGCATGGTCGTAACAGACAGATTAGCGTCGTCCACAGTGTTGGCTCGAAGTTGGAGCATTGCAATATGTGTGGCATTGCAATATTTGTGGTTAGGCGGAAGAGCAGGCCAAATGGCCTGAGCCTCGTCACTAATAAAGGCAATTTTATTATTATTATTATTATTATTATTATTATTATTATTATTATTATTATTATTATATGTGTGGTTGTCTTCGTCGGACGTTTCGATGCCTCCTGCTGAAGTCTGGACTGGTGGCATGCACACCACTGCGTCGGATTCCATTGGCCAGAAACCACCAACGCCTCAGAATGGGCACGTAAACATGTTCACTGGTGTACTGGGTGGCAAAATATAGTGTTTTCGGACAAGTCCCGCATCAATTTGTCGTACAGCTATGCGTACGTGTTCTACGCTACCATGGTGATCGCAACCTGCCAGCCTGCATTGTTCCGTGCCATATTGGACAAACGCTAAGTGCGATGGTTTGGGGTGCCATTGGCTACAATGTGTGATCCCGCCTCATACGTATTCAGGGCAATTTGAACAGCCGCCACTACATCAGGGAGGTTTTAGAACCCGAGGTACTGCTCCTCCTGCCAGCATCTCCACATGACGTATTTCAGCAAGACAATGCCCGACTGCAAGTGGCGAGGAATGTGTAAGCTTTCTGCGAAAAACGACGGGTGCCACTGGTTTCCTGGCCGGTCTTCTTCCTATGATCGACCTATCATAGGGCAACTTGTTCGTTTTGGTTCCTGCTGCCACTGTCTATGGTTTGTGGTCACCGCGTGGCAGCGTGTTCCCCAGCAGCATATCCAGGCTCTATTTGAATCCATGTCACGACGTCTAGGGGCTGTGATGGTAGCGCGTGGTGGCTTTATACCGTACTAAATACTCAAGGTCAAAATGCAGGTACAGTTTATAATTCTAATCATTTGTATATTGTGATATTCCTAATATGTGGAATAAGTTTCATTGTAATAGAATGTTTCTTTCTTGGTGTCGCAATTTCCACAAATAAATACATACACACACACACACACACACACACACACACACACACACACACATATATATATATATATATATATATATATATATATATATATATATATATATATATATATGTATATATTAATCTTATGTTAAAATATTCTTGAAAACTGATTGGTTATTTGTTCAAAATAATGTAATATGCGAACCTCCTTCGAAATGAGAGGATATCTTGTAAGCGCCTTTTTCTTGCAATGTAAGATACAACACAACGCTCGTTTCATGGAAAAATACTGTTTCATTCGTAGGTTTGTAAGATGAGTCAATTTAAAATCCTTTCTTTAGTTCTGATAAATGTTTATCTTGTTCAGATCAAACGTGGGTATAATTGTTTGGCAGCTGGCTAAACTTCCTTAAAGATTCATATATATGCACGCTGGACCAGGTACAAATGCGAAACACGAGAACAAATTTCGAGATAGTTACTATGGAAGGAAGGAGAAAATGTTAATATATTCTTCCTAGGATTCATTGATTTCAATAATGTTCAAATTGTTCGTCATTGCGTCTTGCGCAACACACATTTCCACAACCTTTGGAATGAACTCAAAAAGTGACCCAAATTGTATACAATAGTTCTACAGCCGGAATTGTAATAATTGACATAGAGTACATGGCAATTTGCGGATAGTGTAACACAGTAATGATACAGATGCTTCGTTGTGCGTATTTATGTTGTGGTTGATAGAGATTTTTTCTTTTCCCTACCAGAAATGGTTTACTGACGTCTGCTTTGAAACTTAAAAAATTCAGTATCGATTTTTCATTTTCTTCTTCGTTGATTAACAACGCCCTGCCGAACTTTGAACTTATTTTTCTTCAAAATTACTTTTAATGTGTTTTAACTTCAGAAAAACTTGGTTTGTTTTTCATTAAATTTCCCAATCTGTCATTCAATATTCACTTCAGTTAATACATTAACAGGAAAATTCCCTCAAGTATTACTCATACATTTCAGTAACCAGTGACATATTTCATATACTACATCCAAAGTGATAGCAATCATGGAAAAAAGTATAATAACATAGTATGCAAGCTTCGAAGAAACAACACACTCGCTCGACTCAGAGGTAAATAATAATTTTCAAAATGCGAAGATTTGGGATCTACTCTAAGTATAAAATTTATTAAGGACCCTTTCAACATTACTGTTGCCGCTTTACATATGAGCAATTAATTCAAAATGCGTATATTAAATTTTTTGGTACTGAGCTGGTTTTGACATTAAAAATGTTACTTAGATCTGCTAGCCATCTTTGATGTTGTGGCATTGAATCGTGCAATGTCTCATCCCATTTTTATTATTAATAAATTTGTGCATTTCACTTCTTCCTACAGTACTACGCACTGTTTTTAACTATTGATGACGTTAAATAAATCAATGTTGGTGCAACTATACCGCATACTTTTTGCATTAGCTGAATGGGGCATCGCCGACGCTTAACTTGTTTTAAAATTATTTCCATATGTAGAAAACTTACACTATTCTACTGTACTTCTACTAAAACTATTGAGAAGAACCTTGAAATACACAAATATCAGGCATTTTAATCATGAAGCGCAATACTTGGAAAAATGGCCTTGAAAGGTTACAATGTTGGTAATTGTAATCCCCGTAAAATACTTCCAAGAAGGGATGATGCGAATAATTAGAATATAGTACAGTTACACTTTGTATAGCTTTTGCTTATATGCACAGAAATGCGCATAAGAGATCACCAGTTGGCTGGTCTCTGGCATTATTCTCTAAATTTAACAAAATACCATTCTCAATTCGTTCGGAAAATTCTGTCGCAAAATCTTTTATAACTACATTTGTTTCCCATGAATAGCTTAACACTTCCATTTTTTTGTTCCCCATTTTTTTCAAGATTTTAAAACTCCACATAGTCATTATAGAATATCAATAGAAAAGAAGTAATATTCCACAAAACAAATTTATTGACGAGCTATCCGTCAGTTACAGACATGTTTCGAAGTATTTCCACTTAATCAGCGTATCTACAGAAATGCAAAGGACAACCAGGTAACGTGGTCAACATAACACGTGGTGTGCATATTGCGTGGTGGATATTGGACATTAATTTTTTTTT
>JAHLJT010008446.1:84216184-84296654 GCA_031308135.1 Acheta domesticus | reverse complement strand
CCGGCGTTGCGGCTTCGCAGGCGCCGGCCCGAATTCCGAAGCGCGCGAGGCCCCGACCCCCCCCCCCAAACCCTGCACACACGACGCCGACCGCCGCGCACCTTTGCAGTCCCCGCCGCCAAGCCGCTACTTCCACCGCCACCCCTCCCGCTGTCTTTGGCGGCGACGCCACGCCCACCCGCCGCGCTCTGTGCTCTTGCGTCTGACCAGCCGACTGTGCTTTTCCTTCTGGCTGGCGCGCCCCGCCCACACCCACTGCCGCGCACTCGGCGGCGCCCGCTGCTCTCACGCCGAAATGCTCTGCGCTGCCTCAGCTCCAACTTCTTTTGCTTGCCAGGGGCGCGTCTTTCGTCGCTTTCACGCAATTCGGAGTTCTTTTCTGGCGCGATTAATTTTCAATCTCTGTTTTTAAATTTGAACTGTTTATTTTTACTCTTTGGTACACGTTTTCAAAGAATTCTTCACTTTGCAGTGTCATTTGTTATTATCTGTCTTTCTGTGATGTCGATCTCATACCCCTTACTTGCTTCGTTTCTGAATACTAGGACGTCTATATTTTTATAGTCACCCGCACTATTGTTCCCAACTCTTTTGGTTAACACTCCGTTGCAATCTCACCAAATCCCACTGTGACTGCGGTTTCTTCACCACTTCATCCACCGTCTCTCTAGTTTTGTCCACATCAGCTATTCTCGTTTGCGATATTTTCTGCACACTATTGATACCGGTGACCGTTTCACTCTAATCGCCCTATTTGCTGCGTGCCGTACTCCATTCTTTTTCCTCTCGACGACGTTCCATGTGATTCCCACCACTCGCTCTTCATCCCATTCAAGTCCTCTCGTTCCACCTCTTCCTCCGCGCGCGCCTCCCAGTTCTTCCAGGTCAGTGCTTTCTGGCCGCCCTCGTCACCGGCAGTCTGCCGTCGCCCGCCTCCACTTCCGCCGACCCGCCCCCTAACGCCTCACAAGCGCTCCTCGTTCCGCCCAGCTCCCCATCCCCAGCCCCTCTCCGCCCAACCCCCTAACGCTTCACCACATCTCCCTGCCTCGCCCCCGCCCCCTAACGCCACTCATCCTGGCCTCGCTTCGCCTTCCCACCTCGCTTCGACATACTCCGGCAGCCCACCGCGCCCCCTATCACCTCACATCATTTCCCTGTCCCGAACCCGTCCACGCCTAGCCCCCTCACGCCACACCATCGGTCCTCGCCCCGACCACGCCCCGCCTCACTGCCTAACATCTCACCGCTTAACACCTCACCTCGAGCCCCGCCCCATCCCGCTCCGCTCCGCCCCGCTCCGCCCCACCCCGCTCCGCCCCGCCCCCTCTTAACACCTCACCTCTGCTCCCCGCCGCGAGCTCCGCTCCGCCCCGTCCACTAACGCCTCACGCCCGCTCCTCGCTTCACGCCCGCTCCTCGCCTCGAGCACCCTCCCCGTCCCGCCCCGCCCTTCCCGTCCCGTCCCGCCCCGCCTCGCTTCTCCCTGTCTCACCCCGCCCCTCCCGTCCCGCCCCGCCTCGCCTCTTCCTGCCCCGCCCCGCCCCGCCCCGCCCAGAGCCGCATCTGCCGCGCGGCCGCGTGCCGCGCGCGTAAGGCTTCGTCGCCCCAGAGCCAGCGGGCGCAGAGCCACCTTCCGGCCGCCGCATCCACATCAAAGTAATTTTAATGAGGCCGTGGCGGGGAGAAGGTAGCGCCGCGGAGGCGGAGGCGCAGGCCGAGGTGGCGGTGCAGAGGGCGCGGTATTGATGCGGGCAGGTGCGGAGAGCTCCGCCTCGCCGCCGCCCCGCTCGCGCTGCTCCACCGCCAGCAGACTGCGATGACTCGCGGGTGCAGCGGCTCGGCAGGAGGACAAGTCGCGCCCGATCAGCGCAGTCGCTGGACCAATAGTGACACTCGACGCATGCTTTCTAACCATACACAGAAGACTTCATTCCCGCACTTGATTCTCTAACGTCATTTTGAAGTGCATCCAAAGGCACAATATGTGCTCTATAGAGATTGATACATACAGCTACGTTCGGTCAAGGCAACAACGTCGCTACTGCAGTGACTCTAACCAGGAGACTCTTGGGTTCGAATCCTGACGGCCACATTTTCGACGATAGCTAGGTAGCTAGAGAGGATTCAGCCGCTGTCCGGAAGAATTCCAGCGGCAGTCTGACCTGTTCGGTAGTTTTATTTGGTTTCTCCGATTAATTTCATGCGAATGCCAAGGTAATTCCTTCACAACAGACCGCGCGCGATCTTTCGTCGTTCTTGTAATCCCTTACACACACACACACACACACACACACACATACACGTGCGCGCGTAACATTACCAAACATGTCAGGAAACCAGTTTGAACCTTAGACCTTCTCTCGGCTGAGGCCATGTCCCACAGATGGAGATACCAGGAGTGGGATACCTCCGCAATCCTACATGTCTGTTGGCTTCGTTTCTAGAAATAGAGTAAATCCGCCACCTCCAGCGATTTAACATACAGTACACGTACGGGAATAACGACCAGAGCAGTTGACAGACCCGGAAACAAAATAAGCAGTTAAACAATTGATATATTCCTGCACAGACGTACTTCAAATATTCATTGAAAATGTTCATGATTTGCACATAGTTGTAAATTTATCTTGGCACAGTTTTCCGTACATAATAACGAAATTCTAATTACTAAACAGCGATATATGAATATATTTCATAAATAAATAATTGACATAGTAACATATAAATAGTCTTTATAGCTTGTATTACACATCGGCGGGCACCACCAGCGCATAATAAATGATCAATTGTAGTTAAAAATTTACGATATGTGAGTATGTTTTATAAATAAAATTCTATTTATAGCCTCTAATTACATACAGTCGGACATGATCTCAATGCGTTAGTGGTCTGGTACGATATTTGACCTCAATGCTCACTTAATGAGAAAAACTCAAAATATTTAATTCTCCACAAAATGCTGATGAAAACTTGATATGCTTAAGTTGATATAAGTGCTTCATAGAGAGCGACGAGATTGATTTTCAACTGGACGAACGCCATGAAAACGTTATTGGGAATATTTTTGATTTACATAAAGTTGTAAATTGATGTATGTAAAGTACCCCATACGCGATAATAAAATTCTAATAACAAAATAGTGATATAAGAGAATATTTCATAAACAAAGTAGTCATGTTACAAACAGGCTTTATGGCTTGTTTTATACATGGGCGAGTAACACCAGCGCAGTCACCTGGTTCGATAGTTGAGCGCGAGGCTTACTTCGTTAAAAAACTAAATATTAAACTCGTTGAAAAAATGGATACTGATGAAAAGTTGATGCTAGTTTTGGGATTTGTTAAATGGAGACAAGAACTTAACAGTGAACAGTCCCCTTAATATACACATACCTTACGTCAAAAACAGGTTTATGAAATTTTTTATGCACACAAAAATATGTGCGTTTATCTGATGTTAAATACTCTACATGCGGCTCTGAAAATTCAATTACATTGTAACATTATTGAAGTGTGCTTTTACACTAATCACAAAATAAAGATAGAGGAGAATACTTTCTAGTGATGGCAAGCCGAGTTCATTTTTTTGTGGACGTAATGGTGCAATGAGCGTTACAAAACTGAACTTCAGAATATTTCATTTCTAATATTTTCTTTTATCAGCCTCACAGTAAGAGTCTGGAATCACAAATATTTTGAATTATTATTCCCAGTCCTAATCATACACATGCGTTTTATGATTGATCAATCTCATTTGGATTATTCAAACTCAATGATGTGTCTCATGCAGAGTAAATTTTCTCTCGAACAGTACCTTATTGTAATGAAGTGGAAAAATGTTCGACTACAAAACTTAGATATGAAACGAAACAGACAACTGTTTCAAAACTGTTCATTTCTGTGAACAAGAAAGACGATAAAATCAATTACCGGCGTATTTTCTGAAGGATGCTCTTACCTTTTCCGACTAATGAATTAGAAAACAACGGCTCAATGTAATTAAAAAGAAATAAATTAAAGAATTCCTTCACTCGGAAATGTGTCGATAAGCTAGACAAGATAAAGGGGGCAAATAGTAAATTTGAATGTCAGTAAATGTAAATGTGGGAGCTGTACCGTTTGCTATGGTCGTTTTTGTATTTCGCGAGCAAATCGATTATCAGCATGACCACGCAGAATAAAATAGAGCACTGCAAACTATTTTACTCGTTGCGCCGTGTACAATAAAGTTAACTATAGCTCATGAAATGTTCAGCAATATACATGGTAAATGAAGTTGAAAAGGGTAATTTGAAGACTCAGAATCGACAATACACGCATTAAAAAGTTAGTAAATTACAGGGGAAAAGTTAGTAAATTGAGAAAATTTCTCCCTTCTATGCCCAAATATTTTCCTTCGCAACGGCCCTGGTTCTCCCGTAGTACTTCCCGCTCGTAATATCCCCTCCCCGCCTCATCCCATCCCTGCACGCACAGCGCATCCGTCCTCCCCCTTCCCCTACCCTACATCATCCCTCCCCGCCTCGCCCGTCCGCGCCGTTTCCCTCTCCGCAGCGCCGCCCCCGCCGCTCGTCCCCGCTCCGCTCGCCCCAGCCCCTCTCCCCGCCGCTCCGCTCGCGCGCGCGCCATTTACCTGCCCGTTCCAATAACTACAGAAGCAGAAAAAAGCCGCTATCTTTCTAGCTGAAGTTGCTTAGTCAAGCAGAGGGGTTCGAGGGAGAGACCGGCGGCGGCGGCGGGGCCGGACGCCGGTGCGAGCGTTTGCGAGGGAGAAGGAGAGGGAGCGGGAGAGGGAGCGGGAGCTGGAGCGGGAGTGCGAGCGGAGCGGCAGTGGCAGGAGCTGGAGGAAACTGTGCGCCTTGCAGAAAGGAGCGCCAGCCGCCCAAATCGATGGACGCGCAGCCGTTGGAGCGCGGGAGACGCACTACTCCGCCCTCCAACCACCACCCTCCCCGTCTTCTCGTTTCGCCCTCCCGCCTCCCCTTCCGCCGAGTCGTGCTTCCGCCCTCGTTCCTCAACCCTTCATCATCCTTCCCTTGATTCACTTTCCGCCCATCAAGCTTCTCTGTCCCTACTCATCCTTCCTCGTTCTACCCTCCAACCTCCACACTTCCGTCTCCCGCTCTACAACCTACCCTCCCGTCTCCTACTTTCGCCCTCCCACCACCCCCACCCCCGAATCTTCCTTCTGCCCTCTGTCATCATCCCTCCATCAGCTTTCTCTTGATTCACTTCCCGCCATTCAAGCTCCGCTCTCTCCCGTCTCCTTCCGCTCTACAACCTCTACCCTCCAGTCTCCTACTTTCGCCCTCCCACCACCCCCACCCCCGTATCCGCCTTCTGCCCTTCGTCCTCAACCCTCCTTCATCCTTCCCTTGATTCACTTTCAGCCCTCCTTCGGCCCTCCAACATCCACTCTCTCCTCTTCTCTCCTCCTTCCCTCCTGCAACCTCCACCCTCCCGTCTCTTCCTTCCGCCCTCCCTCCTCAACCCTTCACCATCCTTCTCTTGCTTCACTCTCTTCCCTCCAACCGCCACCTCCCGACTCTTCCTTCCGCCCTCCGTCCTCAACTCTCCATTTTCCATCCTCCGCCGTGCATCCTCAATTCTCCACTTTCCATTCTACATTCTCCACCTTCCAGCATCAGTTGTGAATTCTCTTCTATCTTCCTTACCAGCATCCAGCGTTCACCCTTCACTCTTTGCTTTCCGCCGCCATTTCGCTTCCTTGCAACTCCCCTCTCGCCCTTATATCCCTCTCATACATAGTGCTTTGTCCTAACCTATGTACTCCTTCACTACAATCCTCGCGTATCTTTATCAAACACATAGGTTCTGTCTCACATGCTGCTTCCTCGCCTCCTTCACACTCGTGAACCTCTCCCTTGAAACCACGCATTGCCAGTCACCCTTACCTCATTTTATTCTTGGAAGGTGCACATTCTTCTCTTGCTTCACTTTCCTTCCGTTCCAGCTGCCCCCTCGTTCCTGGTTCTCCTGCACCATCCTTCACTTCTGGCACGCCTACCTCGTCCCATTTCCTCTCCGTTCTCAAATCCCCGCCTGCGTCACCCCCCTCCACGACGGCCGGACGACCGGGCTCCGCCCCGCAGTTCCCTTCCCCCTTCCCTTCACCCCTCGCCGTCCTGCGACTCGCTTCTCGCCTCCTCTCTCACTTGTTTCTAGAGCAAATAACAATGTACCCGGCAATCGTTGGTTAACGCGGCTTAAACACGCCTCGTATTACCCCAAATTAGAATATGAGAGGCGTAGCACGAAGCCTACCGGCGCCGCAACGGGTTGGGGATCCCAGGGACGACGGGGGTGAAACACGGGCTCACGCGACCCAAGAGGACGCGGCGGGTGGCGAGGAGGGAAGGGAGGGGATGCGCCCAGGGTATTCATTCCTCCAGCCCCCCGGTCTTGGGATGAATACGTGGTGAAGAAAGACAACGATAGGTGTTGCAACATTAAACCTACCCAAATTGGCAGGGGAGGTGGTCGTTTAAATAAGGGTCCCTGGGCATGAAACGTACCTAAATTGGCGAGAGACGGGGTCGTTTAAAGAAAGGCCACTATCCGAACGACAGAAAATGCAAACACGTGGATCAGAAGAATTAAATTATTTGAGATGTGATACCTAAAACGACGGGATGATATACTCACACGGGAGAAAAAAGAAAAAGAAGTAAAGATACGTCGATAGGCGTAACACCAAATGGAGCAGAAAAGTAGTTGGAAGTAAGAAAGACGCGGTTTGTGGGAGGTGAAACGGCAGTGGGGTGGAGCGAGGCAAATTATATTCGGAAGAGTGATAGAGGAAGGCGGGTCGATGCGAGGCGGAATAGAACAGAGGACAAGGCCGGAAAAAAGAGAGAGGAGACAGAGTGAGGCTGGGAAATAGGAGGGAGAGCAAGGCGCACGTGCTTCGCCGGTTGGGAGCACGTTTGTCCCTAAGACATAACACTTCAATAAACCGCTATGCGGCCGCGGAATTACTTTCGCCCTACTCCACACATGCTCTTCCGAAAAGGAAAACTTTCTTCCGGAGGGTTTTTCGATATCTCGCGTAACAGGAAAAAATGAATGAATGCTTCTATCTCGTTTTATGTGCGAATTTTTTCGTTAATTCGCTTCAGGGAGAATGTTATTAGACACAAATCTCCGCGATTTTTCTGCAGAAACGACAGGCTGGAAGATAAGGGGCAAGTTTGGTATATCTAAAATAACTCTGCTTTAAAGTTCTTTTTTCTGCTTATTATGTACAGATTATTTTCTGCCTTATTTTTTATGTTATATTCCGTTAACTTATGATTTGTTGTTCAAGTTTTAAGCGAATTTCAGCGTCTGTACTTACATAACTTCTGTCATTATTTCTTTTCAAAACATTTTAATACAGAACTTTTTACAATCATCTTTGTCGATAATTTTTAAATAAGCAATGGTGAAACCCCACTTCAAGATAAGAGACAATCATTATACATAACTACGTCCAATTTCCTTTGCAATTTTTTCATATATAAATAGCGGCTCTTAACGTTTATGACGCTTATTCCTCATTAAACATGATGTCACCTGTTCATATCACAGTAGAATGTTTTTTAAATCGAAATTTACGGTAACGGCCATTTTTACGTTTCTTCATTTATTATTATTATTAATAAACAACAAAGACGATCCTTTCGGTATTTTCTTGATTTACCAAAAGCATTTGATTCAATTATCATATCCCAGGAACTGGGTCTGTGATTCAGAAAGCTAATATCGACATCCCATTTCTTTAATTATGTCTTCTCTTTTTTGAGAAATGAAGTTTTCATTCGTTTTTCTGAAAATAAACACTAATAAACTAGTGATTTGAGTATATCTAAATTCTGAATTACTTAATTTGCATATTTCGTTAGATAACTCTATTGTATATTTTATGGATAATGAAAACACTCATATAAAATCAAAGGAAAATATCCAACATATTCCAAATAGATTAATAGTATTAATATTAAAATCATACCTAAATGAAAGGAAACTTTTTTGGGCTACATTTTCTTTCATTGAAAATATTTTCCCGTTTCAAATTCTCTATGATGCTCTTTTTCGATTTAACATTAACATTTTAATCAAACATTGCTCAAATGTTTGACTCTTCATTTACATACCATAGGTGATTGCAACATTTCTTCAAAGCAACTGACTAATTGCTCTTATTTATTTTTTAATATTTCTTCATTAAAAACCATTAAACGAATAAATGAAGGACATATTGTGGACGAAGCCTCTACTCATGATTTAACATTCACTGTCACTAGGAACAAATATGTTTTGATACCGTTTATCTCCAGATCTTTTTAAAGTTGGTCATCAATTAAAAAATATAGGGTAGTGCTAACTGAAATTAAAACATCAAAAACTTAGAGCAAATACATGTCGATCATGACGAATCAAATCCATCCTACTGACTGGAAAAAAGTGCACATATTAGAATATGATGGTCTATAAGTCTGAACGTCCAATGTACTTATTATAATACAGAAAGCCCAAGCTTCTCTTAATTCCTAAATATAATTTCTTCCTTTAGTTAAGTAATTTATCGCAATTCCAATTGATTCATTTCATTGCAATCAATACCAAGCTTATATTCTAATCTAAATTTCTCATTAAACTGGAACAAATTCCTCTGCGTTAGTAATTTTATTTTATTACACATTAAAATGTGAATATTCCCCACTTTTATGAAAAAATGTAAATGTATTATTAAAGTTAGAGAGTAGTTATAACATCCATTTCAATATTGCATCGATAAAGAGCAGTACAGTAGAAACGTGCGTTGTAATAGGAGAAAGGAGTGAAAATTGATAATAATCGCACTGGGTCGATACCAGCGGGAAATCTCAGAACGTGCTCCTTCTCCGGAGACTGCACGTTTCTTCTTCCATCTCCTCCGCTTCTGGGTTCGTATTTCGTTCTGTGTTAGCAGAGAAAAAGAAACGAAAGCGACTAAGTGAAAATAACCATCTTCTCTCCTAGGACTCTCACCCCTTCCCCGGGCGATCTTTCGCCGCCAGGTCTATTATTTCTCTGGCCTTTCACCCCGGCTCAGAAACGTCGACTGCAGTTTCTTTTTACGCGATCTGATATTACTCTTTTGAAGCTGTGTTTTCTTCTCTGCTTTCATAAATGAACTGTGTTAATAATATTACTTTGGAACTTATGCCACCAAACAGGAGAAGAAGTACTACATTGAACTATTCCAGGTGAAGTTATAAGCTTAAGTCATTAAGCGCATACCAAGTAATGCGTTATTAAGTATGTAAAAACTCCTACAATAAAACAAAGAAGTTTTGCTCTTTTAATAACAATATTACAAACGATATAGTAGTTCCTAAATAACGTAAAAAGTTATAAGCGTTTAGGGGATGACGTTGGAGATTGATAGAATTTCACTGCTACGTATAGCGATCAAGAGCTGAAAGTGTTTACATCCATATGTTACGATTCTCCCCACTTTTGACAGAAAAATATATTTCCTTGAAAGTGATCGACAGCTATAAATGTGAAAATGAAAAACTCTGATATACAGAGCTTCCAACAATTTTGGAGCTATTACTTCGTCTGTTTGCACTAGTTCTACACAATAGTTGTTGGTAGTCGACAAATACTCACTCTTTATTCTAAAACACGCATTAAAACAATAACAACACTACAAGGTTAAAAACAATAACATATTACTACACTCCGAACACTAATTGCTTAGCGACACCAAATCCATTATTCAAATGTTTGTCTTGTCACGTGTTCTTTCATATTGTCATGTAGACGTTCTTTCATTAATTTCATATTGTGATATAGACGTTTACAGAAATCGATTTTTGTTTAGATCATTTATTTAAAAACTTCTAATTGGATTTGTATACATTAATAATGGAAGTATATAGAAACACTAAAAAAGGAAGTCAAGTTATATTAAGTGTACGATTTGAAAAGCATAACTAATATCCCGTCTGGTGAAATGAGTTGAAAAAATTTAGTAAGCTTACATGACGGAGTAATATATTTCGAAACGTTGGCAGGTTTCATTTACATGGCCAGCATCCCATGATGTACATAGGGATTTTACTTTCTCTCATTGCTATTTATTTATTTACGTCAAAAACAGTTAAAAACTGTGTGTGATGAGCTATAGGGAGAAGTGAAATTTGTGCACGTTTTCATAATTCTGTGATCTCTATCCTAAGCCATTTTCTTGTCGAATTTTAAATACAGAAAAAAAAGCGTGTTTTTTTTCAAGTTTTGTTGACAAAATATTCGCTCCTGTATAATAAAATCTATTTTCAAAGGTAAATTAGCTATAAATTTGTGCCCTTAACCCTCATCATGTTCTTCATGAAAGAATAATACTTTTTGCCGCGACAGTATGGAAAACTACAAAAACTACCGTATAATTTGAATAACTATATTTCCCACTGAAATGTACAAGACGTGCACAAATAATGAAGTTACATTTATGTCCAGGAGCAAAATAAGGGGCCATCTCAGCATTTGCTCAGCATTTTGCTCATTTTCTGTGTATATAGTGTGATGGAACACACGTGGAGGGGGGAAAACATCGTCACGGGAGTGTGTCGGTGAGCAGGTGTCAGGTGAGCGCGCTGAATTTATTTGAGGAGCGCCAAGCGCCACTACCTGTCGCCTGGCCGGCAATGAGAATCACAGGGGTGGGCACTCTATTAATGAGAGGATGCATGAAGGTTGTCTGTTTTCTACAGAGAAGAAAACACAAAAAACTGTAGGCCGAATTCTGTTTAAAATGTTGATCGCCTGAATGGCGAGAACACGTTTATTGCCTATAATTTACAGGAATTGAGAGTTTACCATAAGTGCTACTTCATCCTACATTAATTAGTACTCTGATTTTGGGCCAAGTCCTTTTGATGAATTTACATAAACATACTTGTTGGCTGGCCTTCGGTGCCTCGGTTCGTGAATTACACACGCCTGCAGTCTGGTCAGCGCCTCCGCTCGTTGCGTCCTCAGCGAAGCCTCGCCGCATCAGATGACGTCGTGGCTAGCGGGAATAGCAGTCTGCGTCTCTCGCCCAGGAGTCCGGCATCCCACGGTCTTGATTTTGACGAATTGAGTCACCAATCATTTGCCAATCACCATATATCAGCCACTGTTACTTGGCTGAGCACTACCGTGAGTGCTATTTTTTTTACTACGGCACGACTTGCCCGTTGAATGGAATTAATTCCAACTCAATGGTGATAGCGGGCGGTCGAAATCCCAAAGTCTGAAAAATCTCGCCGACAGCCGTCTCTTAATAATGCTTTAACGCCGAAACGCCTCTTACTAAAACTTTTGCCGCAATGATAAGTCCAAATTTTCGTCTTTTCCTCCGCTTGTTTTCCTGTATCCCCACCCTACCACTGGACTTATGCGTGATCTCATCACGTGATCGGAATTTCGCATTTTATTGGCTTCTTTTGAAAGTTCTGGAACTTTCCATGGAATTCGGAAGCGGATAGGCGTTTAACAACTCCTTCCCTAGCTGTCCTATTTTGGTTGGTTGGTTTTGTTGCGTGCACACACAGCGCAGGCTCCAGTGACAAGATAAAGCGACTCCTTGTTCCGTAAGTTTGAGATTTTTATAGTTATGCTGGATTATCGGACGGGAGCCGTAGAGGTTCTAAAATGGCTTGTTCCGGTGCTTTTCTTCAGAAAAAGCGTGATGAGCAGTGGTACAGGGAGGGTCGTTTTCCGTCCGGGATTCTCCCGAGTGTCAGAGTGTCCTATTGTGAGTTGTGGGAGGGGGAGGAAAGGCGCGGGCGAGCGAGATTCCTAAGCTGTCAAATCGGGGGTTGGCGACGCTCTGGGCCTTGGCGGCCTAATGCGCGTGACGGAAGGGGAGTCAGGGCGCGCGAATAGTGAAAAGAGCCTTATAATCGTGTGGCGTAAGTCGGCTATTTTTAGATAGAAAAACTTCTATTCCTAGACCCAAGTCCGAGAAAGGGAATAAATCTTTCAAAAACAGAAACAAGATTTATCAACTTTTTCGCTGCGAGCGAAATACGAGTATTTCAATCAAAAAATCGCCAATTTCCACATTACAATACTTTCTGTTTACTCCGTAAGTACGTAGTAAGGGGAGAAAGTAAACTAGTGGTGCTACAACAGCACGTTTTCGTATCATTTTTTAATTTGGCAGTTTTAAAAATTCAAGAGTATAATGAAAACTATACCTACCCGGTTTTTGAAGAGTTATTTCCTCTATCAGAGGAAAAATGTAAAGAAAAAAATACGACCTTTTTAAGGATTTAATTTTTAGAACATTTTTTCAATGCAGAAATCCCTTTCCGCAATATTGTACTTTTGCAATGCTTTATTTTGCAATTTTAAAAAATTGAGAGTTCCCCGACCACGGCACCAACACTAAATTATTTACCATTCCAATGCGAGGAGAAAATTTAAAGAAAACATTAGGATCCTTTTTGAGAAAATAATGGTTTCAATATTTCCTAAGATTTAAGCAAAATTACTGCGAAAACTACTCATATTTTTGGGAAAAAATTGAACATAATCTCATTTAAACATCTGCCTTGGTACAACAGAAAAATCACTACCTTCAATATTGTTATTAAGGAAAGACGCCGAAAAATTTGAACTTCTGCAATTTGAGAAACATCAAGAATTTCAAAGAAAGTGAGACCCACACCTTTTGTTAGTTTTTTACAAACTCCGAGAACAAAATGTGATCAAAAAATTTGAAGCCATTGTTGAGAAAATGTCAAAAATATTGTTGAGAATTCATGCAAAATACTACCAAAATCTCAAATATTTGTTTCAAACTCGCAGGGCTACGAGTTCTTTTGGATCGATCAGAGAATATTAATTTTGGAGAAAATCGTCTTAACGGTTTACTAGCTAGTTTATCAGAGACAGACGTTATGCCGTCAATGGATTTTTCGGCATCAAGGATCCACAATGCATGGATTCCGACTACAAAGCGTGTTAGAGAAAGTAAATTACCACGTATAGAAACAAGATTTATATACTTTTCGGTAGTAGGGCCCGACAATAAGAGTTTTTTGTCGAAAATTTGGTTTCCGGCGCACAATTACAATACTTCCTCTTCCTACGAAACATGGCGAGAAAGTAAAATTACTTAGAAACTCTGAATATTTACGTAAGAGAAATTTCAATTATTCTATATGCATTATTTGTATGAGGTGTAAGTTGGAAACGATAATTCCAACACCTATTGAGCGGTTCATGGCAGCACTTAGGAATGGCACTGCGCGGTGCTTTCCTGTTGATTGACGTCCTGATGTTCAATTTGCGAGAAATTCATTGTCTCCAACCTTACCGCTATAACTTTCAAGTGATCAAGGAAGTAGAGAGAACGTCATTCCAAACACAAATTGAGATCACTTACGATGGCACACTAAACAAGTTTTCTATAAAGGGCTCAATTGTGACATCTTCCTATTCAAAACGTATTTTGGTTAATTTATGTCGAAAATTGTGGATTTTAAAATATTCGACTAAAACATATTGGAACCTCATATTCGCATTTATAGTAAATCTCACTTTAAATTCATTCGCATCCGTTTGGACGATTTAGGTATTACTGGAATTACTTTATCTTTGGGGGCAAAATGCGCCATTATTATAAGATGCATGTACAAGTAATAATTTGCTTAACTAGATAGAAAGTGGCCATTTTTATAGATTATTTTTTGCTCAAACTTCAAAACATTTTTGTGGAAATACAAGATAAATTCAACTCCTGTGGACGCAACACCTTTGACGCAAACGAACGATTGCGAACTGCAGGTATTTCGCCACGTTGGTGTACATGCAAGTTTTGTGCACTTTCGGAACTGATGAAGTAATTGAGTCAACGGACAACTATCACACATCCTCCCGGAAACTTGTGCTATGACAAATCGTATAACGTCCGTACTCACCCCGAATATTTCAGTCCTTATCACATTTTGCCGCCTTCAGAAATTGTACGTTTCTTTTAATTAAAAATACGTTTCGTTTAAACGTTTTCGTGTCAGGCACCTTTCGTCTCCAACTTTTTTACACTAGTTGCTTAGATTCTGTATAATAAAAATACATTAATTTAAAATAAGTGAATGTTAATGACTTTGTTTAATCCAGAAATCACCAGAAAGTGATATGTAAGAAGAGAAAGGTTGAATAGTTTTTGTATATTATTACTTACCTTCTCGTCAGAAATTACTAGAAACACAGATTATATGTGCACACGATCTAAGTTGTATTGTTAGTTTAATTATAAGTTGTGAAAACTGTTTTTTTTATTATATTTAACTATCACTTCTACGATAAAGTCCGCAATTACTTCATTACTCGCAAACTGTTATCAAAACGCCGTCTCTTCTTGTCTTTGAGCAGAAAACGCCTTCTCACCCAACCGTTTTTTTAAATACAAAAGTCTGGCCCTCTCTTGTATCTGGACTTCTCTTGCTCCCACTGCAGCTCCGGCGGAACCCATCATTTGCGCGGAGCGGGGCGGGGCGGTGTGGGGCGGGGCGGGAAGGGGCGCGAGGCGGGGCGAGTCGAGCCGAAAAGAAGCGGCGCAACTCAGCGCGCGCAATGGGTTGTGCGACGTCCGGACCCGCCCTGCGCGTGTATTTGGGCGGGCGTTCCGGCGGGCGAACGGCCGTGCGTATCCTGCGTGGCTAGCGAGGCAGCGCCGGATGCGGCAGGCCGCGCCGGCAAGAAAATGATGGCGGTTCCCCGCGGCCACACCGCTCGCCGGAAAAACACTCCGCGCGCTGCCCCGCCCCGCGCCGCGCCGGAGCTGTAGATAACGTTTAATGGGCGTCATTTTTAACGGCCCTTAAAACCTCCTAAAGCATCTGCCGCCACCTGAATATCTTGGAAATTAATAGCAATATCCTCCCCCCCCCTCGCCGAAGCGGCCTGACAGGCTTTCTTACGTTCGTTAAGGAAAGCGCCGATTTCGGGTGTCTACGCCACTTTCCTTACGTGCTCGTGGCCCGGCTTCGCTTAGTTATCGTTACATGATCTGGCGTCGGTCGTGATTTAGGCGGTAGCGATCTATCTAACTTTCTAGGACGGAACACCCCGGCGCGTTTTATCTTGCCTTTCGTATCCCGCGGCTTCGGTGAGTGCGGCGAGGTGGCCGTATAAGACAAATGCGACGCCTATGTTTGCTGCCGACGTTGCCGCTTGTGGATGATAAAGAGGACGGAATAGAACGCGATGCAATTTCCAGACGGGAGTTGGAATATCAATGGGAGGGCATGCGGATAACCTTTTAAAATTGCAACTCAATATTTCCATGCTAATTTAGCGAACACAATTGAATGCGCTAACACTGAAATGAAAAATCGATGGAATTTTACATGCTCACACTGATATTACAGAATATAAATGCGAAATATTTCTTTGATTTTTGTATACACAGTGGAACCTCCATTACTCGAAACTCAAGGGGAAAGAAAAAAATTCTTGCAATGGAATATTGCAACATATAGACATTAGGGTTACCAAGATGATTAAGTAGATTCTGCAAGCCGAAATTTATTGACATGACAGCTTTCTGTCGTACACATTTCCCTTAAAATTGCGCATATTTGATTGACAAAAAAGTACTTTATGCATTAACAATAATGAACTATATTTTTATGTAATGTCAAAGCATTTTCAGGAAGAAAAGTCGCTGTAAGTCATATGATGCAAACCTGTATATTATGAATCTTTTATGTCAAAATGTTTCAGGTCTCATTTCTCGCACTGCAGAGTGTGTCTTAGTTGTGAATAGGCGATGAGAAACATTGAGTTGCGACTGATGCAAAGTGAAATGATGTATTCCAAAGCCACCCCAACTTTGAGATATTGTGATGCTTTTTCCATAGTGATCGATATGAGATATATAGAGATGTTCACTTACTGATATATTTATCATGACAATGTCCCTGAACCATTGTCGTCCATTACATATTGTCTAATGTGTACAAATATCACAAGTGAAACAAGGGCCCTACAATAGCATATAACCTTTCGCATTATTTGTAAGTATTGCAGTTACCCGAAATTCGGAGTTCATCGAAAATTGAACCTAGACCAGGTTTATAAGCATACTTTGTTCTATTCTGAAAAAATGTTTAATCATTTTGTAGACATTTTTTAAAACTTGTCTTCACGTCAAGAAAAAATTACGGAAAAAAATGCATATTTTTAAAAACTTTTACATTACTATTTAAAGATGTTATTTCTGAGAACATATTTCAATAAGGAAAAAATCTATTATGAACATCGCAGTTTTGCAATCTTATTTTTTCCAATCTTCAAAAATAAAGAGTTAACCAAAAATTTGACCTGCTTTAACATTAATACATTTAGGAGTACGATTTATCCACATTTTCGATAGAAGGGCCCCACAATGCCTGTTTTCTGAAGAAAACTCGCCACGTTTCGCTGCAGCATTAAAATACATTGTTTACTACGTAAGTACGTCGTATACGTGAAACTAAAAAATGCATTGTTATTGCGTATCATTATCAAGCTTGTATAAATCTCGTATCACATGTCACCGATAATTCATTTGTTTTCTGTCAAGTCGTTAACTACGAGAATGTCATATCTTTTCCGGTGTGTGAATTTCGTATCTCCTCACGTTACAGTAGTTTCGTCCAACTGGAAATCACACTTGTATTACATGTTGAGCCCTTAAGGTTACCGCTCGTCGTAAAGTTTATACGACAGGCCCTGGAATGTTAGCGTACTTCGAATATCACGCTTCGCGCGTTGAGATGTTCTCGAGTAGCCGGAATGGGTTCCATTTTCTGAGCGCATGCTACCTTGTAATATGCTACATTTTGTGACATTGAAGAGCATTCTACGAGTAAGTAAAACATTACACCGTGTTCATAAAATGGTCTTTTAACCGAATTTTGCTATTTGTTGCACTTGGGAACATGTTTTAACACATTGTAGAATCTTCTCTTTCAGACATACTGAAGTACTTTTATCCACAACGTATTTTTTCTATCCCTTGGAAAACGGTCACAAGATTTTAATATATGATTCTAGAATCTAATTTTATTTTAATTTCATTAAAAATTGTTTATTTTTCAAAAACTATATACTAACATGAAATGTTGGTTTTTAATATTTCACAATCTTCTTGCGTACATAAGTTTAAATCATATATTAATATTTCCTAAACACAACAGTTTATGCGCAAATTAATGGCATTGAGAACACTATACTCGTAATTAAACTGATTAGAAAAGTGTTAAATCAAAACCTGATTACCACCACATGGTAGAGGCTATTGACATTTCTTTTATTTATTATGCATCATCTGGCATTGCGTTTTCTCTGCCCCCCCTCCTCCTCTGTGTGTTTATGATTGAGTAAACGATTATATAGACCCTACTCCTCAAATTTTCATATGGCATAGCAACAAAACGCTTCAAAAGTTCTTAATATCATTGCAAACATAAAATGAGTATTTTATATTCTATAATAATCATTACTAACAATAGAACAACTATGTGTTTTACTAGTTCATTAATTAGTGACGCAATTGAATGTTATATATTTTTGCATATATTTCTACGAATAACCTCGCAATGATTTTTTCTTCCAATACCGTTTCTCTGTAAGTTCACATGAACAACACGGTCGAACTCAATTAACCAAGAATGATAGGCAAACTCCTTGGTAGCCAAACGACAACCACCATATTGAGAGGATGCGCCATTTCAATTTGACTTTCATAATTCTCAGTTTTGGCGTCAAATGTCTGTATTCTTTTTGGTGATAGAAAACCATCGGGATGTGCCGCACAGTAACGTTTGCTTAAACTCGTTCATTTTAACTGAAATACCTTGCTACGTTTGTAGAACTAATTCAAATGGTAGATAATAAGAGATGAAATTAATTATAACAAAATAAATAGAGGCTGTGAGATGGTCATTGAGAGCAATCCTATAAATATCACTTGCAATCTCGTACTACACGCTAAATTAAATTAAAGATATTGGAAAAAAATTGCGTTCATTCAGGACTGTAACCATTTTTATGCTTAATAATATAGTCTGTTTTTAATAGTGTATAATTTGCATTACAATTTGATATGTGCGAATTTGAAAGAGGAGAAGAATTCAATTGCATTAAGTATAATATGATTGTCAAGTTTAATCATATGGCTTTAGGTTATATCGCTCTTCTCCGTGCGAGTGATTAGCTAAGTATTAGCATTTGCAAATTGTCAACCAAAGTAGTTGTCGTTTCCTAAACACAACCTGGAGCGGTCCTTGAATATGGATGATTGACACCTTACGATCAACTTTCTCAAGGACACCGACTAACGCATCCAAGTTTCTCGCAACTCACTTCCGCGATAAATAAATTATAAATTAATATATCTTGTTTCTCATCTACGTCATTCACAATCAGTTTATAGCATCTGGTATCTTAATGAGAAATCTCATTATACCCGCCTGTGTTCCTTTAGTAATAAACGGGACGAGTATTGACTGCAATGAAGGTACGAATCAATAGCGCAGTGAAAGTGAAGCTTTTCAAGTAATTCGAATACCAGCCTCTATCCGTCAAATTACGATAAAAGTAAGTTTATGTTGTTTTTTTAGAAACTAATGTCATTTATATTTTTTTTAAAGTAGTTTCCCCCTTTTTTTAAATTTTAAACCAATAAGACGAAGAAACTAGTTTTTCACGCTTTCTTGTTTATTGTCGTTTCCATTGTCTCAAAGAAGCAAGCTTTCCTCACCAATATATCTTGGCATAATTTAAATATTTTCCAGTCATGAAATTTGTCCGACATGTCGATAAAAGAGAAATTTCCATCCTTTGTAAGAAACAAAGCGGAGTCTCGTTTATGTTGGTTCCTAACACAGGAAAGAATGACGGTCCAACGAAAACAATGCTAATCGCTATATCCCATGGCGCAACCGCTATTACGCAGAAGCGCCTTATTGGCGACGAGGGATTTCTGTGCTGCCGCGTCTGTGTGGCGGGTGGTCGCAAACACATCTCCGGATTGCGTTTTCCGCGGCGAAGTTCGGTGCCCCCGCGTTTCCGCGTGGGAGCTTCAAACGACGAGCGCATCTTTCAAAGCCAACAACACGCTGCAATACGATCACGGAAAGGCATAGGTGACTGACGTACTAGGTGCTCCCGCGTTCGCGGCAATCTCGGCCTTTATTGCAGAGGGCCGGCGGGCGCGGTTAAAGCGCGCCACTGGCGGCGCGGCCGGGGGATGGAGGACCTCGCCCAGAATGCGTGTGGGGCGCAGCGCGGCGGAGAGGCCCGGAACGGAGATGGGCTAAGTGGGGAGGAGAGAGCCGGGGAGGGAGCGGAGTGGGGAAATGCGGGACAAAGGGTGGCGGGGAATGGCCGAGGGGAGGGGCGGGGAAGATTGTGGCGGGGCAAAGAGCGGCGGGGTGGCGTGTGACGGGACAGAGGCTAGCGGGGATCAGTGTGGCGGGGATGAGTTCAGCGGGGCAGAGTGTGACAGGTTAGGGCGCCGAAGGGTAGAGCACGGCAGGGCAGAACGATGCGGGGAACAGCGCGGCGGGGCACGGCGAGACAGGGATGGAAATGTGTGGAGCGGGGAAGATCCATGGGGAGTGCGGAAATGCGGGACGAAGCGGCGTGGGGCGGAGTGAAGTGGTCGGGGCGTGGTGCGGCGTGGCGGGGCGGAGTGCGGCGGGGCAGGAAATGTGTGGAGCGGGGAAGATGCATGGGGAGGGAGGAAGGCCGTTGTGTTGGACGCGAGCTACTCTGGCAGCCAGAACGAAATGCTCATTGCCCCACAGATCCGAGCACGCACTCTCGCCGCCTGAGCAGAGTACGGGAAAGTAGTCTTTCGCTTCGGTATTGGTTCGGACGTGCGCGACTCTCTCAATGTGTATCGATAGCTTGCATTGGGCTAACGCGTAAATATTGACAAAATACTAATTCCGGTAAGTACTTTTTATTTGTCTGCGTGGTATTTAATGCTAGATAAATGTATGTACGCTTCAACGTGGCAAGAGAATACAGAACGGATGATTTTGGATTCAGTTCCGTACGTTCTAAAGGGGAATGTAATTTTTGCTAAATCTTTTTTAAAATTGTGACTGCTCAGCTAGTTCTTTCGCTTCAATTATGAAACACTTTTTTGTAAAGGAAACGTGTTAAGAATGTTTCCATCTGGCTTAAATGTGAATTTCACCAATGGTAAAGAAACGTATTGCAACTACGTACGTATTCACCCATTTAATAGTTTAATTATTAAAGAAAAGCATTCAAGTAAGGTCTATCAATGCAAAAATTATGATCCGCATGGCTTCCGACAAACGCAAATGCAAACACAAAAGTAATTAAATTTTTGAAAGAAAATATGAATCAAGATTACATTTATCAATATTATTACTTTGAAGTTTTTGGAATACAAGTTAAATAGCTGTGTTGTCTTACATACATTTCCTAGAAACACGAAATATTGAAGATTTTTGTGTATCACAAATTTATTAGTCTTTTTTAACAACGAATTGTTTTCTTTTTTAACACATTCTGTGCAGATCCAACTTGTCATTGATGGAGATTTCACTTGTTTTCTTCAGTTAAAAATGTATTCCAAGTTAATTTAAAATTATAATTTAACTCCATATTTTTTCGTTCTGACAGACAAATTAGCTGCATAATTTAGTATCGAAAAATAACTCAAGTTCTAATGAATTTTCTTTTCTTTTCTTTCGTAGTTTATATACTTTGAACATGTAAGAAATGATTTCAGTTCATTCCCCAAGTATTAAGGCTCCCACAGACCGGCGCGGAAGATCTACAGCGAGTGCGGCGCGGAAAGTTCCGCACTAGACGCGGCGGCGGAATTCACGGGTCTGTTCGCACAGGAGCCTCACTTATGAGTCAGCGTTTGGTGACAGTTTTCCCGTCCGATACACAAAACACGCTCGCTTCTATTCATGTACGAGATAGAAAATGCCAATTCACGTAGTGCATCTCTGAGTACATGCGGTACGGTGCTTTTTATCTTCCTTATTCAAGATTGTTCATGAAATTATTAATATCTCTTTAGGAAACGAAGAAAAGAGGTCCATATTTTGACCGAAAAAGGAAAAAGTACGGAGAACGTCTTACTTTGGTACCAGAAAGGACGAAAAACGCTTTTATATTTATTAAAATGACCAGTGACTGTTATGATGAAATTTTGACTCTGATCGTAGAACACACAAAAAAATTTTACACTTAACAACCACGAAACTATCTCACCTGAAGAACAACCTATTCCACGCATTATTAAAATATACAAAATTTTAAGAACAAACATGTTAAAAAATCGTAGTTTAATGATATTTAAAATTAATAAAATTATTGAACACGATTATAAGTATTTTTTATCATCCATCAGTCGTGTCAGATTCACTGGCGAGCTGAAAATTTTCGACATCTGACAAGTCTTTGCCTTGGTTTCTACTCGAGCGGCAGCAGAAAAACCGTCCGACTGCGAAACAGAATCCACCGCGGAATAAACGCTGCCAAACCGCTGCCGTGACGCTCGCCTGCCGCGCAGGTATGAATTTGCTCATAGGCCAACACGTGACGCGCAATTTTCGCTGCAGACGTCCCGCCTAGGATGCGGATCTTCCGTGACGGTCTATGGAAGCCTATAAAAGTGATCACTTCAACTGCAAAAGTGTAGTGGCCCTATGTCTAAGCTATTATAAACAAGAAATAATACTTACCTGATATTTTGCAATAGTTCGATCCATCATTCGGAAATCTTTAATGAGCCATAGTATTGAATATATTTTCATTAACAATCTCATATTCAGTAATGTATGACAAATATGTTGATTTAAATGTATAGAGCAAGTGTAGATTCTATCAAGATATGTGAAAGGTCCGTGTAGTATACGCAGAGAAAATGGAGAACATTAATAGAAATTTAAAAAATCTGCAAATAAGTTCGTAATAATTGATAGTGTAGAACATGTAATTCATTAAATTATTGGCATTATCCAAGAAGAGAACTAATGTGTTTCATTAAAGCATATAAGGGAATTATATTCACTTATATAATTAGAAAGTGTATTTGATGACACTCTTTTGCTAAAAATTCTTAGTGCAGATGTTCATTTTAAGCTGTTACATCCCGTTCCACCCCCTATTCACTGGACAATATAATACAATTCGTAATAACCGCGACAGAAGACTAACGACGGCAATTTTGAAAGCATTTCAGAGCAACGATGGTGGCGGTCCCTTTCGGAATAAAGCAGTTCGATTTTCACGCGCCCTACATTCGCTGTAGCTATTTTTCCTCTCCCAATAAAAAGCGTCGCGACGACTTGACCTGTCATTTCTCCGTCGGCTTCTTGCCGGCTCCACGTGGCCGGCGTCCGCCAGCCCTCGCCTGCCTCGCGCGCCCGTCCGCGCGTCCTGAGCCCTTCTTTCCTTCCGCGCCCTCTCGCCGCGAGGCGGCGTCGTCTGGGCCCGGCGGCCTCTGCTCCCGCCCTCGCCGCCCCGGAATCGCTTCGCGGCCCCGACAAACGAAAATGATCTGAGCTTCCATCTCCGTAATTCTTCGTCGTTCCGAAGGGAGCTTATAGGCAAGCCGCTTCAAAGCTGCGTCGGTTCCATCTCGGCGCAGAAGGTCCGCCCCGGGCGCGGGTATAACGTGGCGGCGGCGGCGGCGGCGGCGGCGGCGGTGGTGGCGGCGGTGGTGGCGGCGGTGGTGGCGGCGGTGGCGGCAGAGATGGACGCCCGTTGGTCTGCCATCGTGGCACCGGAGTTCACAGCGTCGTCGCCCTGCGACGCGACGTGGTGCGCCGCGGTGCAGGCACGGAGGCTGCAGGCAGCGCGGCGGCGGTGGCGGCGGCGGTGGTGGTAGCGGCGGCGGCGGGGAGGCGGCGGCGGAAGACAGCGCCGGCGGGCGAGCGCTGTTGACCTGCCCCTTGATCGACGTGCGAGGGCGGCGGCGGCGGTGGCGGAGGGGGCGGCCGGGCGGCTGTTTGTCCTGGCGGCTGCCACGTGCCTGTTTACCCGGGGTACGGCGCGGCCCCGAGCGGGGCGGTGCGAGAAGGACGGGGTGGGGTGGAGCGGGGTCGGGCGGGGCGGGGCGCGCGGGAGTGCGGAGTGCGGAGAGCGGGGCCGGACGGGCTGAGCCGCCGAGCCGCCAAGCCGTCCGGGCCTCTCCCCACAGGCTACCGCCCGAGTAAGCAACACACGGGTGGGCGGTGAGCGCGGCGTGGCGCGGAGCGTGGGGGGGGCGCGTGGGGCGACACGAGCGCGGGGGATGGGCGGTCCCCGGTGGGACGGCGGGGCTGTGATCCCCGGACGCAGACACGGCGCAGGAGAGCTGTGATCTCGGGCGGGGCGGGGGTGGGGTGGGGCGGGTCCGGGCGGGGAGGGGCGGGGCGGGCGGGGCGCGGGGCGGCACCCGACGCCCGGTGCCCGAGCGTGCGCGACGCCAGCAGAGGCACAGGCGGTGCTACACGCCAAGCGCCAGGCGCCAGCGCGGGGATGCGGCGGCCTCCGCCCGGCGACGCCACGCACGGCCCGGGCGCAATGCCGCGAAGGCCTCGCTGCGCTCCCCACCATCACACTCATTTCATCTCGGCACCAGCACGCGCGAAGAGCCAGCTAGCGTATTATGACCATAATTACGCACACTTCTCTAATATAATTTTGGCGAACCAATAAGAATTATGTATGGTATTATTTTTATTTCGCAACTCTTGGTTGTGATACAATATCAATACTGTTCGGTCACAAATTAAATATTAAAATTTACAATTTTTTAGCTCTAGCTACTTTTGAGATTGTTTACTCACTTTTACGCATACAATAGATGACAATATTTTCAATCTAATTTGTATCGTAATATATTTGATAATACAGTGAGTATGGTTTAGGTCCAACAATGATCTGGTGTTCATTTATGTCCAAATATCAACAAAATGTTGAATAACAAATATACATCAAACATTTAGTATAAAATATACTTGTTGAAAAACATCAAGTTATCAGTAGTATTCAAGCCTTTCTTCCGATAAGTACAACACCCACTTTTACTCGTAGAGAAGTAGTAGCATCTGCTGCAAAATGACAAAACTGTCCATTTTTATTAAACTTGTTTCATTTATTTTCCTCTTCATTTAATTTACGATTAACGGAGTATGTACTTCATACTTGCAACAATTATGAAGAATCAATATGATAATGAAACTATCCCGATTATTAAGTGAATTTTATAATTTTGCCAGGGAAGGAATTCTTAATACGAAATTTTTAGTCTTTGGATATTAATATAAAAAGTAATTGTAAACAACTGGATGTTAGTTATGTATTTAAGCAAAAGTAACTAGTGGTGCTAAAACAGCACGAACTTTCTCATCTGAACTTTCACGCAAAATTACAAGAAAAATACTCAAATTTTCGAAAAATTTTACAGGAATCTATTTCAAAATCATCTATTAAGAACGGATTTCATTAAGAAAAAAATATCTGTTTTTAATATTTTGGATGTAGGAAGATGCCAAAAAATTTAAACTTTTGCAATTTTCTAGAAATCGGGATTTTCAGCGAACATGAGACGTGCACAATTCTCTTAAAACGTTCTTCACACTATCCGACAACATATTCAAACATGATACAGCCTTTTTTTGGAAAATGTCCCAGGGGTTTCATATATAATAAAATAATGATAAAATAAAATATCAGTGTCAAATTCATGGGGTTGCGACATTAGCTAGTTCAATTGCGGAATATCAATTTTGGAGAAAATCGGCTGAATGGTTAGGCCGCTAGCGTTGTTC
The DNA here is from genome assembly GCA_031308135.1 of Acheta domesticus. NCBI lineage: Eukaryota > Metazoa > Arthropoda > Insecta > Orthoptera > Gryllidae > Acheta > Acheta domesticus. Next base: position 84,271,807 of record JAHLJT010008446.1, on the reverse strand, counting down.
ATGGACAGACGGACAAGCGGACGGACGGACGGACGGACGGACGGACGGATGCTGTCATTCGTTTTTTCGGTACCAAGGACCCACAACTCATGAATTCTGACTACACCACAAGTTAGAATTTTTTTTCTAAATTTAACAATTGCATTTATCCACTTCTTCGATACCAGGGCCATGTAATAAAAGTTTTCTGCCCAAAATTCGCCGTTTTTTTTGCGCAGCATTACATAATTTTTTCTCTAATTCGTAGCTATAAAGTAAAAATGGAACCTGCAATTTTATTTTGCTCAATATATTGTTAAATATTAGATACTTTCTTGGAAATCTGTCATCTATTAATAGCCTATTGGTTTGTAAAATATTCCTTTTTATTTGACGTTATTAAGACAACCCTGATTTAAACAAATTTTCATGAAATGCTTTTTAATTTACCTATATATAATTCAGAGTGTCATAATGGCAACGAATGAATTAGAAGTGCAGAGAATTGGAAACCGGGCGGACAGTCAGTGGTGCTAATATTACAGGAGATGTACCGATTGGACGTATCGCTGCGAAGGGTGGGAGCGTATCGGTCGGGGGCGTCCGAATTCCACCGCAGACATTGATGTATGTCCCTTGTCGTCCGTGCCGTGTGTCCTGCAGGGCTCGCCTAACTCGGACCACACTACTGAGGAGATGTATACGTACATGTTAATGCCCGCTGTTCATTTATAATAACCCTTCGAATTGCATGTAAGTACAACTGTCAATAAACTGAGATCTTTTGTAGAAATGGCCAAATCTGCAGAGAAATTATTGACAAAATGTGAACGGAAACTCGTCTTCTATTAATAGAAATTAATTAGTAAATTAGATTATATTAATAGATACTAATTATTAAAACGGATTCACGTAGTGTATTACATTTTCGTAGATATGATCTACAGATCTGTGTACGCGTTTTAAAATCTACCAACATACGATATACTATGACAGTGTAATAGTTTTAGTTTTCCTAATTAATAAGTGTTGTGACTAAAAATATAGTGCTAAAAATACAGTAACCAAGCAAAGGTGAATTTTCAACACTTCGACGTTTACAAAATTGAATTAATACATAAGACTATGAGAATTTCAGCTAATTGAGTAATGAATGGAGATTTCAAAGCAATGACTTTAGAGATAAGCACACAATTTAATGTTTCATAAAAAGTTAACTTTCCATCTTCTACGTTATAATACTATGTAAAACGAACTAAATTTTATATCAATAACCGAATGGCATCGATATTTTCAACCCTAGAACGCCCCATGTTGAGTTTACCTAGAACACTCGCGAGCCTTTCGTCTGACGGCTGGTGCTTATCAAGGGCTATTGGTACAATTTGGGGAATTTAAGCGTGCGATAAAAATAACTTTAACACAAGTAACTTTAATTAACCTTCTCATGACTTATTTTCTTAATTGACATAATTCATAGCCTGCAATAAATTCAACTAAAATAAATACAAAACTCTGGAGAAAACAATTTACAGGTGTGTATATTGATGGTGCCCACTGGAAAGGTCACGTATACATAGCACATTTCACGCACTTGTTTACTTTTTTTTTCGAGGCGCCCGCATCAGACATGGTTTCTTTCATTGGTATTTAAACCTGGCTTAGTTTGTTCATGTGTACTTTTTTTAATTTAAAGCGCAAGAAAAAGCGAATTTCTCTCCTCATTCGAAAATATCTTTTTCAGTGAACATTTATTCCGTGACTTCTTCAATAATCCAATAATTTATTGCTTCAAAACAAAATATATTTCAAAACAATTGAAGGCATGCTGGCAAAAACGGATTTACCAAAAAATATGAAAAAAACGAGTTATATGTCCATCTATTATAAGGATGTATACTATTTTCCCGATCATCAGAAAGGGTGGTGTACAAAAATATTGAGATCTGAATATCTTGTGATTTTCAAAACCGCTGGGAAGTAACAGCAAAATCGTGTTAACTAGCATCTGTCGCGATGGCACTGTCGTCTTATCAACACAATAAACAGCATAACATTACGGTATGAGGTATTCAAGTTTTTTTTATCAAATAATATCATAAGATACAGGTTGTATTTAGATCAGAGTGGAAAATGTGATGTTATTGGACAGAAGTACCTTGATCCTAGTCATACATACCTTTCCTGTGAGAGAGATTTTGCAATCATAGAAATTTAGAAATGAAATTTAAGAAAGTTTTTTGGTGAATTAAAATATAATTTGCACCAAAATAACCTCATCTCCCTGCTATGTAAGGCTGCAGAAGGAAATATTTTAGTACAGAAAACGCAATTCTTACAAAGATGGAAAGAATATTTTGGAAGTTTTCTGAATGTAAATAGCCCTATCGTGAAGAATGAAACAAATAATGCTACTGCTGATGATGTAGAAAATTGTGAGGAAATTGCGCCGCTAAGGTGTAATGAAGTATGTTATATTATTAATAGTCGTATAGCTAATAGAGCAGTGGGCTCAGACATCCTGGCAGAACTTACTAAACATAGAGGAAGACCATTAAAAGAACTACATAAAATAATGCAACAGGTATGGGAGAATGAAAAACTTCCAGAGCAGGGGACAGAAGATATAATATTTCCCATATTTAAAAAGGGAGATAGATAAAATTGCAGTAAATACACACCAATAACTTTATTAAATGTTGTATACAAAGTTTTTGTAAGTAAACACTAAACTCTATAAAATGGTTGAAGAACAAATTAGTGATCATTAAGCAGGATTTAGAGAAATCAGATCAACGATAGACAATATACTTATAGTGAGACAAATGTCTTGAACATAACATTAACCTATTCAATATGTTTATTAATTATACATGCCTTTGATTCTGTTCGCAGGACGAAAAGCAATGAATGTCTTAAATATTTAATGTACCAAACAATGTAAGAAGACTGATCATGCTCACATTACCTAATGCTAAGGCAAAATATTAATATAAATAATGAACTAAGACGCGATTTTGAAATAACTGGAGTGAAACAGGGATATCTATTGTCTGCCTCTCTGTTTAGTATGATAATAGATGTAATTATGAAAAAATTGGACATACAGGGCAATGTCACCACACGTGTAAAACAATATATAGCATTCGTGGATGACATTCCTTTAACAATCAGATCCAAGTCCACCCTTAAAGAAATGTTCCAACACCTGAAAGTATAGTCTTTACAGTACGGACTAATCATAAATGACCAAAAGACGAAATTCATGAGATGTAAGGCCGAACAAAACTATTATATTAGTATTGATAATCTTAGTTATCAATAAGTTAATTCATATAAATACCTCGCGTCTAAAGTTATAATCATAATCGTGTAGAAGAAGAAATTAAAGAAAGAATAGTAGTTGGTAATAAATCTTACTTTTTCAATCAAGCATTCTTTAGAATTAAATTGATATCTAAAAGTGCAAAGTTAAGATTACATGGCAGTAATACGGCCAGTAGTCATGTACGCAGCAGAAACGTGTGTTCTCAGAGTAATTGACATTCAGAGGTTAATGATTTGTTGCCCCAGAAAGATGGAAAGAGAGGCAAGTGAAACCTGCCAATATTAGAGACTCATTAGATTTGCTGGATTAAGTTATTCCAGTGCACCATCAGCTTTACAGAAGTTTACACGATGTCAACAGCCAATCAGTGATTAAAGATCCTCTTGTCGGTTAACTTTATTGTAAAGAGGTATCTGTTTTTTTAAGTTTTGGGGCCTCTCATAGGAGGAGATATTTCAAATAGTTACATACATTCTTCCGACGATTTCACAAAGTTACTACTTTAAGATAAAAAAATTATAATTAAATTAATTTATTGTATGATATTTTTTCTCTCTTTGTAAAGTCTATCTCGAATTCAGTGTTGGTTAACTCGTGTTTTTGTGAACGTCTTTCACTGCAATTATGTTACAAACATATTTTACGCATTATTTGATAAACATTATTACCCAGAACTTTGTATAGTTATATTCAATTGTTTCAGAGAGTTTCTTCTCGTGTTTACTAATTATTTTTCATGCATTGGTATGAATGTGATTCCTGCAGAGGCCTCATTTCGATCTCAAAGTAATATTCATCGTTCCGAATCATCGTCGATCATGCTGCGAATTCATCTGAGAATTACATCGGCGCTTTTGTCACCCAGAGTTCTGAAGAGTGATATCAAGGACTTCAACAAAGTCAATAAAATATGTTTGGATCAATGCAAATAGAAGTTACGAGTCAGGATATCCAGAAACCTCACTCGTCTGTTGTATTCCATAAATACCTAAATAATAATGCTTTTCTTCAGTACCTTGGTTCCAAATAACCACACTGTAGACGAACTCTGTAGAAAATGTTCATCAAATACAGCATGCGTGATTTCTCGGAAGTCGATAAGATAATTAATGTAGCTTTTAGGCGAGTCGTCAAGGCTTCAACAAAGCTTTTGCACGTTTCAGGTAGAATTGGCAACGCCAATAATAAAAGAAATAAGATTTGAGAAAATGTTCGGTAATTTCGCTTATTATTCACTTCATAAATACATTTGCAGTCATGAAATCCTTGTTTTCAACTGCTCTTTGTTCAAAAGACAACGATATTTGAGAACGAAGTAGCTGTCAAAATGCCGATGGCGGACGTTAATTATCACTTTATGACCTCTCTCAAACTGGCACTACCATATCATATAGGCCACTTTATGCCTCAAACGGTCATAAACTGCAAAGAGTATGTAGTGGCGAAAGCAATGAAGTGTATACAACAACCCCGTGTTATATGAAGGAAACTGTTCAAAAAATTCGGGAAATTGATCCAAACGATAAATTACTTATTAGTTATTGGTGTTAGAATAATAATGGTAAACAGTACACCAAGAGTGAATAATTTGATAAAATCATGTGCAATGCGTTCAGTACTGTAACCGCATAAACTTTTAACTTGTTCGAAGTGTTTGTGTCTCATTACGGGTTCTCTATGAAGGACGTGAAATTTGACCCATAGTGGTTTCACACAGACCTATATCCCAAGTAGCCTCGAGATAAGGCGACGCGCACGCTCCGTTCTCAACCGCCCACTTAGATTTCCATTTGGCCCACAGCCTAGCGTGAGCTCCACGGAGGGCGCACGGGGCGGCGAACCGGCGTTCGAAGACGCGCCGCAAAGAGCGCATCCCGCGAGAGAAATCCTCCGACGAAGGGAAGAAATCAAAGGGCTCGCCCGCATCCCTCGCAGGGGGGCGGGGACAAGGGCGGGACGCAGCGGGCGAGGGGACGGGGGGAGGGCGTGTTGGAGGGGGTGAGCTGGAGGCAGCGCCTGGCGGCTCACGCTACGCGGTGGCACGGCGTCGAGGCGGCGACTTTGAACCGCGTCTCTCCGCCGCTCCCCGCCCCTCTCCGAGGGCGGCGGAGACGCGCCACCGCGTCCGCGAGCGCGGGGTCGACGCGGCGAATTGCGCGTTCAAAAAGGAGCGGGCCTCCTCCCGCCCCCCCCGCCGCTCCTCGCCCGCTCTTTCCCTCTCTTTGTTTCCAGAACAAGAGCGAGGAGGACGCCATTTGCGCCCGCGCGCGCGCGCGCTCGGCCCGGCGACGCGGGGACGAATTTCCGGAGGATATGAGGACGTCGATGGCAAGCAAGGCACGTCCGCGGAGCGCCCCGCCGACTCCCGGTCTCAGGAAGTGACGTGTCCGGGCCCTAACGCGGCGGTCGAGGGCGCGGCGTGTGAGCCCGGGCGCGGGCGGCGAGGGAGGCGGTGTTGATGACGGTGCCGCCGCGGAACGTCGCGTCGGGCGGACGGCACCAGAGACATGCGAATTTCGGGACCCGCTCGTCGCTTGCAAATACGCCGAGGGTCTCGGCTGCAAGAGCCTTCGGGAGCTTAAAGCCAATAGCGGCTGGGGTGATGACCCACTATCAGAGATACCTGGAGAAGGAAAACCCCCACGCCGATATGTAGGTCGGGTCAGTTCTGACGTTCTATCGGAGGAATAACACTGCACTCCTGGGGAAATACATATACTACACATACGGGACTATTGACCATAATAAACGCCCCCGGCAATAAAATAATCAGTCGGCTGTAATGTTACGCTTTTTTTTTTTTTGGACTGCGGGTTTTGATCACCCCCGTTGGCTCAGGCTGGATTTATGCTTACTCAGTTCCATGCAGTGTCAACTTTGACTGGCAGTATTAGTTTTCTATCAGATCACCATCAGTATTTAAATCATTTCGTATACATTTTTAACTATTCGAAAAAAAACATTAAATAATTGTGAAAATAATTTGAAATTCCGACAAGATTAGTATGTAGTTTAAAATTCATATTATTGTGGTCAATAAATATCTTAATAAATTCGACCTGTAGAGAAAAAACATAAAAAATCTCTCTTACATTGTGGACCACGCGAACTCTTAAAGTCTGAAATTTTCCATGCCGCTACATTCAGTTTTGTCTTCGAAATTATTAGTATGATTGTGATAAAAAAAATTTCACAATCGACATTGTCATTATCTCCAGACCGCAAACAATTTCTGCCCTTCTCCATCTTCGTGTGTTTCGTTATCACTAACGTTCTCATTCGTTCTGTTTCTCCCCACGTGGTTCATATTAAGGCTTTTTTAGTTCATACGACATTCAATTTACATTCTGTCTTTCTGAAGTAACTGAATAATTTTTAGAACACTTTTACATCATATTAAATACACAATAACATGTAATCATACGCAATGTTATTCGTTGTAGATTGTATTTGGAAATCTACATTTCAGTATTATACTATTTTTGCTGTTACACGTTTTATACTCTTATTTCAATAGTATACAGCAGAAATAGATTTCATAGCAGCAAATGTTGACGAGTCAAGAGATCTTATGTTTGTGAGGGTTTGCAATCAGTGTCACCACCCTGCGAATAATGCGGAAAAAGTGATACTATGCCTTCCCTATTACAACGATGTAGATACGTCCGTAAGCATCATTATTAACTAACTTCCAAAGAAGGTTATGCAAATCGCCGTGTATATTTTTAAAGTTTGTTCAACCATAACATTAGCAAACCCGATTTTAGTCATATTTACTCTTTCACTACCGCTTACGCGGTAGAGAGAAAGTTATGTAATGCTACACGGAAAAACGACGAATTTTCGGCAGAAAAACTCTTATTACAGGGCCCTGGCAACGAAAAAGTTGATAAATAGAGATGCTAAATTTAGAAAAAAAAATCTCTAACACGCGGTGTAGCCATCTATTTGCATTTGTTTGCCAACGCATTCAGTGTTACTACGTTACCGCTGGTGGATCGTATTATTTATTAATTTTTAATTATTTTAATTTCTCTCATACTGCTTACGCAGAGTATTGTAAGAATAAAAAACTCATCGGATATGTTCGTGAATACACTGCACACCTTCTACAGTGAATTCAATGCCAGAAATATATTTTCATTTAAAGTTTTGAGAAAAATCTATTCCTTGAAACTTTTTTTTCGCACCAAATGTTTTACAATTTCAAATGAGTTTTACAAGAAATGATGACTGATATGTGTTAATTTGGAGAGAAATTGAGATGTAAATAGTATTATATAACCATTACTAAAGGCGAGACAGTACCTGCTGCTTTGGTACCACTAGTTCTTTTTTGAGGGGGTATAATTGTCCGGTGATACCACAGTAATATAATGATTTCTAGAAAATGGTTCAAACATATAACAAAAAATGAACTGGCGCAAGTCTTTAATCATGAAAAAAATATAAGTGCGTAAACCGGACACACGGACTTTTCAAAATCGAACATTTTTAATTGATCTGACAACTTTAAGAAAATGACAAATGTTCAACTTTTTCACACACGCCTTCATGAATGAAGCTAGAAATTTTCCTTTATTCAGATTGTTGGTTGATAATAATAATTAAAATCATTTTATATCACGTCATTTCAAAATGTTAGTAGCTTTCGGGAAATTTGTAATCAAATCATGTGAATTTCTCAAAAACACGATGACAAGATTTTAAAGAACCCGTTCGAATTTCATTTCTCTTTCTGGACGTATTACAAATGGTGCACAAAAGACTAAAAAAATTCAAATGGTTAAAAATAATACCAGGCCTAGTTTCGTTCATAGGACAAATATATCTATAAACTGTTTTCGTGTAATATTAGATGGACCTTTGTTCTGAGGTAACTATGCGTACTTTGAATGTTTTAAGGGGAAACGCAACACACAACACATGAAAGTCCAACACCCTCGGTTTCAATCTCTACTCTGAGATATTATATTAAGAAGTTACATTGAGAAGTAATTGTTTTTGTTGTTGTTTTTTGTTTGTTTTGTAATGGAAATAAATTGATAATATGGGGAGAGAATCGCAAGTAAGAGACTAAAACCAGCACCCTAAATATTTTACCGTTCACGAAAGCTAAGAGGCAATTATTTAATAGCGTCGAAAAATAAATGGCCTCCAGTGAGTGCGAGGAGTGACTTGAGTGAACTTGTATCGTGTTTCACATCTATCACGACCGGACATCACTTGATCATCAACTATCTTGAAATCCGACATGTTCAAATCTTAACCTGGCGATCGAAGGCACTCTAAATTAATTGGAAAGGTAGGAGGGCGCGTGATGGTTGTGTTGGCACTGGCGTTAAAGAGTCGATAAACTTCCGTTTTGCACTCAGCAAACTGGAACATCAATTAACTCGTAGTTGGACACCACCGACAAGGAAGTTCTACACGTAATGGCAACACAGAGCTTCTGAAACATTGCAATGCTTTGTGTTACGCATTTGATAAGTGAAAACACACGTTGTGCTGATTTTCCATAAACAACTCTGCGTAAACTTCATGTTTGACAGAAACGAACGTTTCATTTTCTGGAAAGAACTGTATCAAAATTACACATCTTAGTTTTTCGTTATTAAAAATATTTTTGTGCTTAAATTGATTCTTATTACTATCTCTATTTACAGTAATTATTTATAAGCAAAATAAACTCCCTTTGTCCTCATTATTAACATACGTTAGCATTTGTTTAGTTATTTCTTAAGTTGATTTCATTTATGCATGCGCTGTCCTAACAACTTTAACTCTGAGTATAGTTCTTACTCGTTTCAACATCCATTACCTTTTGTTGAATATACATAAGTGTGCTTAAATGCTCGAAATCCTCCTAGTTTATATTATACTCGTATTTTTGAAATCGGAACTACCGATAAAATCAAAAGATTTGCTCACTGGATACCGACAAGAAATTAACCGGGACTGAGATGAATTTATTGGTAATCCTTTATGCTTTCTTTGCCATGCAAACGGCATCCTTCATAATATTTTCTTATTATGAAGGAATCTAAAGCTTTCTCGGATTTAGGACAGGACTCCATTAAGCGGATATCTAACCCTTGATAGAGGTTATTATAAGTAGAATGAATTAATATTTCCAATAACAGGCAAAACCTCCTCCGCAGGCAACACAAAGCGAAGAAATAAACATTCATGTTCGCGATGAGACTCAAACTCTACGACCTTTTGCTCCGGACCATTGAGTTGGAACACCTTGCAACCACCTACGCGGCGCGAGTCGCTCCACAATGTCGCCAAATTACGGCGATTCCGACGGACAGCGGCGCGGGCTTTCAACACTCAGAGGGTGGCAGCAAAACAGAGGCGAATATGAAAGCCGTTTTGCTCGCCTCTGGCTGGGCGGCGGGCGCGCGCGTCCAAACAGCTCCCGTAGGCCTCCCGCGCACATGCGATTCGCGCCGCGCCAGAGGAATGGGGCGTCGCAGAGGGCGGCAGAGACGCGGGCAGAAGTGAAGACCGGAGCGGGAACTAGAGCGGGGAATGAAGTAGCGACAAGCGGAGACTGGAGCGGATACTGGTGCAAAGACCGGAGTGCTGGCTGGAGTGGAGAGATTGGACTGGAGCGGAGAGACTGGACTGGAGCGGAGAGACTGAACTGGAGCGGAGAGACTGGACGGGAGCGGAGAGACTAGACTGGAGTGGAGAGACTGGACTGGAGCGGAGAGACTGGACTGGAGTGGAGAGACTGGACTGGAGCGGAGAGATTGGACTGGTGCGGAGAGACTGGCCTAGTTGATTGATTGGTTGACTGTTAGTGATTTCGGACGTGTCAACTGCTAAGGTCATTAGTCCCGTAAGCGTAGTGTATGTTTTCCTCTAGAAGTGGCGGCGATCTTTCCCCGCTGGATGATGAGATCCAGCGCCGACCTACCATTGACTAGCGGTGGTTTACCCAATCAGGTAAAGCAGGGTATTGCCCCGGCCACACAAGCTCTAAGCTCCCGACCGGTCTGCCGGCATAGTAGTATAGTGCATGTTAGAGTAGGCATGTGTGTAAGTAAGGGAGTGAGAATAGGGAAAGGAAGGGGAAGGAAAGATCACGCGTGGTCCGTGGCCAGTTTAATAGGGTACTTCTACAGTTTTCTCCTGGTATTGATCGGAGAAACTACGGAAAACCACTAAATCAGAGCAGCCGTCCGCTAGAATTCTCCTCCAGACAGTGACTGAATTTGACCTAGGTAAGAAGCTTGTGACGAAAATTCTGACACCGTCGTGACCCTAAGACCTCCCGGTCAGAGGCACTGGAGTGACATCAGTTGATGCCCTAAGCCACCTCTCCCGGAGACTGGAACTGAGACAGGAACTGAGACAGGAACTGAGACAGGAACTGAGACTGGAGCTGAGACTGGAACTGAGATTGGAACTGAGACTGGAACTGAGACTGGAACGAAGACTGGAACGGAGACTGGAACGTTCTTTGAGGTTTGGAGAGGGGACTAACGTGAGGATCAACGATAGCGATAGGCGACACAGTAGCAAAGAGGACCGGCAAGCAAGCCAATGTGCATGTGTCGGAGCAGGAGCGAAGCCTGGAACGGAGTCGGAAGCGCGGGTGGGAGAGGGAACGCGCGCCGGCGGCGGCGTTAGGAACGGAATTCATGGGCCGCGCCGAAGCCCCGCGGACGCGCGCGATCAGATCCGCCCACGCAGTAGCTGCGCAAAAGATGGCAACTTTTGGATCACGCCCCCGCCCAAGAGCTTTCCAAAGCCGGGAAACGCCATGGGTTCTCAGCGAGCACTATCGAAGTGACTCTTAGGAGGTCGGCTCGTACACGGGTGTCTCACGGCAATACACAGGAGGAATTTGCTGTGCGAAAATTGAGTATCGGTATCGAGGAATGTGGTTTTGTAACATAGTGTGAATACTTTATTTGCACGCAAAAGAGGAATAAAATAATGACAGTTTAAAATATTTTCGTATTGAATTTGCTTTGCACAGCACAAAATTTATTGTGACAAAAATCATCGTGACGAACATCTATAAATATATTTCTTTGAAATATTTTTCACAACTGCAATCATTAATCAATAATGAAAAGAACTACCAAATCATGTTAACTTTTATTTATTAGGCTCGCTAAAAAGTTTAACATATTTAACATTAAAAGCAACTGACTGTTGACAGAGGTATGACGTAATTTTATTTCTCGAATGTTTAATGAGTTCACTTCTTGAACAATTTGAAATGGTATCCTGCCCTTTTTATAGTAACAGTATGACATAAATGGTCTCAAACTTTTCAGAAAAGTGTGCATGTATATGTGCGTGTGTGCGTGTAGAGGGTGAGAGAAAAAGAGAGAATAAAATCTGAGCAATTTCTTTATCCTTTTCAACGTTTCATCACATTTCACGCTTGCAGCCGATAATGCTATAAATTCACATTTTCACGGAACGTTTGTTCGAATGTCCAAATACATAAAACAATGTTTGTGAGGCCGTTGCCTGAACGTCATAGTGCAAATTGCCCTATAGCCATATCTCATAAATGAACATTTTAGTGACATACCTTTCGACACAATAAACCTTTCTAATCGATATAGCTAACGGTAGTATTAAATGCAATATGAGACGAAAGAATAAAAAGAGAAAATTTATCCATTTCTAAATAAACGAGAGTGTTCCAAATTTTCGTTTTATTTTGATTCTTAAGTTTTATATAACATGCGCAAATACAATTAATAAAGCTGATAAAGGTAATCTTCTAAATGTATTTTTATATATACCCGCTCTTGAAAGCAAAGGTTGCATATTTCATGACTATCCTTTCGATCCATCCCCGATTGTGATCAGGGTGCACCTCAAAAGGACTTTTGAAATCTATTCTGCTGTCATCGAATTTGATATGCTGCCTGAGGCTTCTGAATTCTACTACGCCCCACCTGTCACATCCGGCCATAATTCAAACCATCGTGCTCCGGGTAAGGAGCCCCTACAAACGCTTACTCAGTCACGCACAGGGTCATCGATCTAAGGAAGCACACAAAAACCAAACATGCAAGATATATGTGTTTGAGGAAGATCCTGGCTTGTAAAATCTCAGCACCCGAACATGTTTTGCTCAATGAGAAAAAGTGACGGCGATGTTGTTCGTTTTTTGCATAAATTGTTAATTCATTAATACCAGAAGTTATCACTCTCACCTGGCCGAACATACATTTTTAAATTCTCGACTCGCGCCGATCCTCCAAAAAATCTATCTTTCTATCGATTACGTTTATCTATGTAAATAAATTAGAATAAATTAATACTAAGTAATTTATTGATAGAGAATATTCCAATATTTTCCAAGTATTAATTCAAGTGAAACCCTTGAAACAAATTTCGTCATCTCTACTTATTTGTATAGCGACAGAAGCTAATTTTTATATCTTGATAACACATTGCGTAATGACGTGATGTTTCACCGCTAATGTCCCGATAGTTAGAAAAGCTCAAAAAATACACAGCGTAAAATGTGGTGACGCAAAATGTGTGGGTTCCGCACATCGAAAGGTGTCCATCATATTTTGCTAGAGCACTTATTAATATTTGTTTCACGTTGTGATCCTCCCAATGTCATTTTTGAAAGGATTAATGCATATTTAATATGAGTTATGATTTATAGTATATAAATTTGAATGATTGTATCCTTATGGCATAATTTTAGAGAAATATTTACATTTGAATGGCTGTCATTAATGAACAATTAATAGGAATTAAATATGGGCTTTGAAAAGTTCTTCTCATATTCGTTTATGTATCACTATTAATGGAATTATGGGGAAAAAGGAGGTAAAAAAGTTGTTTCGTTTTGCCCGATTGATATCGAAAGTTTAAGATTTGATTCACCTTTGGAAACAAAGATTGCAATGATCTTTTGGTGGCACATATAATTGTCATTTTCATCCATTCCTTCGTTTTTCAGTAAAACGTTTGAAATGTTTATTATTAAATATAAAGAGGATCTGAAAATGTCTTCTCTATTAACATACGTAACAACCATAGAAATCATGCAAATGAACAATAATAATCAATGAAATTGTATATAAATGGAAAAAAGTGCATGATATGCAAAATGTATCCACAGCATCATAAGGAATAACGAGAATGTTGGAAGATATTAGAATATATAATCCGTTCATTAATATCACAAAAAAAGTGAAAAATATACCTTTTAAATAGCAGTTTTATTGGCACACTTCCCACTGACATTTCAGCAGGAATATTATTTTTTAAATCAATTTATTAATTAATATAATGGAAATTTATGGTGAACATAACAGTAATTAAAGAGTTGGCCTAATTAAAAAATGTAAGTGAGGCGATTACTTTAAAAAAAGATAATTTTAAGTCCGGTAATGTGAGTCGGGTCGGTCGGGTAAATGAGTACAAGTATTCTACAATGGAATTTATAATTTCATATATTGTGTTAGTCTGCAATACACGTCAACTACATACATTTCCAATTGTTCCTACCTTCAAATTAAGAATTTTTAGAAAAAATGAGATATCAACGAGATGTGAATTTAGAGATCCAGTAAACTACTAATTTTACTATCAATGTGGTATTCTGAATCCTGGTCTATTTTTTTATCTGGTAACCAATTGACCAACTCTTCTTTAAGAATGTATCAATAGTCGACGCTAAAAATCCCACCAAGGCCGTCTGAAGTGTTTGTTTGTCCTATATGCACGTGTCTAGTTTAAGCCTGCTCATTGATCTATTGTATAGAATTCCCCAACACACACGCCCCTCTCTGAAATGCTGTAAGTGCAAGGATTCGTAGCTGGGAGCAGTACCAGGCTTGTGCTTCCTACAACGCCAGGGAGCGGGAAAAGAGGTCGTGGATCCGTGCGAACCAGTGGCGCAGACCGTAACTGTCTGCCTGATGATGTATTTCCGGGAGGACCTCGGCGCGCTGGTACGTGAAAAGAAGTCATGGCCAGTGTTAAGACTCTCTCTCAACGCTACTACGATACTTCGGCAGAATGCATTCACTGTGCCATTAACCGAGTGGTTCAGGTCTGAACAATGGCGGAATAACTTTTGACTTCGGAGAGAAAAGAATGATCGTAACGGAAAAGTACTATTCTTACGAGCGTGTATCAGAAACCATTTGCTCGACTGAAAATATAGTGAAGTGTAGACGTGTCTGCAAGCCAGCAAGCACAAGCGCACAGCGGTGATCGAACAAAACTCAGTACATTAAAGGAAACGCTCGATTCTTACAACATTCATCTCCTGTATTTTGCTAGATAGGAAATAAAAGCTGTTTTCTTTTAATCACCGTATGTAATTTTGCTTTAAGAAACTATGAGGTCCAAAGATGAATTTTTCCTGTACACTTTTACGGTTGTGTGATTTCGTTAAACAATGAAGTAGTCGATAATGTGGTACACACAGATTTGAGAGCTTAAGCGATTTCCCGAATCAAAATAATAAAAAATGTCAGCCAAGTAAATAACACAAAAACAAAAAATTAACATAGTGAGTTCCATTGATTATTTAATAGATCAGCTTGTTTATTTGTTTACTTAAGTAAAATTATTTTTGTTAGTTCTCAGAAATACCACTGCTTCTTTTCACACTTGATCTGCTTGACGAACGATTGCATGTTTGTTGTAAAATTCTGTGAAGGGGGTTAATACCCGCAACAATCCCCTAAACAGCTCCCGAGTGCAGAAGGCAGCTGCGCAGGCCGTTCTGCTCGGCGGCCGGAGTGAGCGCAGACGGGCACAGGCGGGCGCTGTGCAGCGACGAGGCCGGGCGACGCCAACGCAAGCAGAGCCGGGAGGGCGCGGAAGCGCGCCTCACCGCCTACTCCGCCCCGCCAACGCCGCCCCGCCACCGCTCCGGCAGAGGCGCAGTTGCTCGCGGCTGCGGCCGACCGCCGCCGGCCCGCGACAGCGTTCTCATCTGCGCGGGGCCCGCACGCGCTCGATTATGTCTCCCAGGGGTTCGATCGGCGCTCTCCAAGTCCCGGCGGTAGTACGGCCGCACCTGTCCCGCCCGTTTGCTCGCCCTCACTCACTCTCGCCGTCGCTCTCGTTTGCTCTCACCCCCACTCGCGCTCGCCCTCGCGGTCTTTGCTTGCTCGCCCTCGCTCGCCCTCGCTCGCCCTCGCTCGCCCTCGCTCGCCCTCGCTCGCCCTCGCTCGCCCTCGCTCGCCCTCGCTCGCCCTCGCTCGCCCTCGCTCGCCCTCGCTCGCCCTCGCTCGCCCTCGCTCGCCCTCGCTCGCCCTCGCTCGCCCTCGCTCGCCCTCGCTCGCCCTCGCTCGCCCTCGCTCGCCCTCGCTCGCCCTCGCTCGCCCTCGCTCGCCCTCGCTCGCCCTCGCTCGCCCTCGCTCGCCCTCGCTCGCCCTCGCTCGCCCTCGCTCGCCCTCGCTCGCCCTCGCTCGCTAGTGGCGTAACACAGAGATTGAATTGGTGCTCTGGGAAGCGAGAAGCAGAAGCGCTGCACCTTCGGAAGGCTTGGATGCTAAGCAGTAAAACAACGTAGGGAAGAACGGACGCAAATGGAGGGAACAAGTTGAAGAACCCGCGTATTTTCCTAGCTTTTTTAAGAAAATTTTTACATTACAAATGAGCAAACAAGCATCTAATGTTTCATCTGCAAACAAAAAATAAACTAATATTTTGCTCAAACATTACTATTATCTGATTAGTCGCAGTCTTTAAAATAATAAAATAATTTGACGCTTAATAAATTAATTTAAAAAATGTGAAGTGAGTAGAATAGAACATACTTCTCCTGATGACAGACTTTTCCTCTTTAAGACGTTTTTGCCGCGTTGTTGAACTATGAAAAATTATCAAGGTATGAATATCAAGAAATGATTAAATAGAGATGTGAATTATTGATTTTGTAATAGCTGATCCATCTTACCGTCTAGTCACATACACCAAGTAAATGTTTTATCTTCAGTCAATAGGCTGCGGGAAATATAAACTCATGGTGTCATTAAAGGGAAACTTATTTTCCTTTCTTTGTATATCTATTCGCTTAGTTATTTATATGCAAAAGTTTAAAAATACCTTCTTGGCTCGTGTATCCAAGAAAGATCTGAATTGGATAATAAAACAATATGATTGATTACTCTAAATTTCAAATGCGAACACTGTTGGTAAGATACATTTGCAAAATGTAATATTGAACGGATCGAACGTGCAGTAACAAATTAATGTGTTTGAATCCGCTTTTCGACTGATACACATTTTATATACATCCGAATTTCTTGCTTCATCAAAATTATTTTTCATTGTGTAATGATTTTAATTGAAATTTGTTGAACTAAATTATCTAAAAAATCTAAATTATATCAGTCTTTAATGTTTCGCCTGGATAATTTTTCCATGATTTGAGTATTTGCAATTTAATTTCCGTCATCAATTTTCTCGGAATATTTTTATAATCATACGCGGTATTTCTAAAACAATTTGCGGAAAATTTGATTACTTTGTATGACAATGTTATTACTCAGTTTGGGATGGTAGAAGGATTTTGAAAACAGTTATTTGTGGAACACTAAAATGCATTTATGCACGTGCACATTAGTTCAACTTACATATGTTTATCTTAGACTAATTAATGAAACTTTACGAAATCAAACCCATTTTCTTTTCTTTGGCACATTAGCTAAATGAATCCATTCCTTTCCATTTGTTCGCCAGCGTTGTTTGAATATACGCTATAACGCTTCGCAGGGCGAACGAGCGGTTGCATTGGATGAAGACAAAGAGGCAAGGGAAATGGACGTTAAATGAGAACGAGAAAGAATGGAAAGAGAAAAACAGAGTGAAATATAGAGGATAGTCCCGAAAAAAGTAGTTGCGGGCATATGAGGAAGTTAGAAAAAAACGAGTCAGCGCACATGAGCGGTCGGAAACGATGTCAAGCGAATGGCATCAACGGGTAACCCTCAAAATAAACGAGCCAGCGAGCGTCTACGGGAGTTAGAGACGAAGACCGCAACTGGTAATCCAATGCAAGACGAAAATAATGCAGGAAGAAGTTTGTGCGTGTATATGCGCAAAATTAATTTAAGAGAGATGCATTGGTATGTGATAAAATGTAAGTGGATGTTAACAAAGTAACAGTTTACAACTAGAATCTAGAAAAGGAGAAAATATGTTGACAAGAGAGAATGTATGTGAAGTAAAATAGTTCTGGCAAACGAATGTTCATTCCAGAAAATAATTGTTTAATTTATCGACCATGAATTTTTCAAATTGATTTGTTCTACAATACAGTCGTTCAAGAGTTTTAATAGTACATAAGATTAGTCAATGGCATCTAATTAATTGTTTGATTAATTGATCGATGTGAGCAGCCGGCCAATTGAATATTCCTTCAAATAGAGACTAGATTCGGTCTTGCTATCTAGCTAGTGCCCGCCACCATCTGGAATGGAACCTTAGGGTCTTGCTGGTAGAAATCAGGCAACAATTCTGGTCGTGAGCCGTTGTAGTCTCACTTAGTAAGTAAACAATACATAAAAATACGCGTGCAGCCTAACACATGTGTGCAAATTTTCTAAAGAATAACTGCACAAAAGAAGTGCCGATTATGTTCTAAAAAACGTTCGATCTTTGACACTATGCTAAAGAATCTACAAAACGGACCTGCGAAATGGTGTCTGAATAACGAGAATTGTTATGAATGTGAATGGACGATTTTCTTAAAGAACGAAAGAACAAAAAAGAAAAAACTGAAATACAGAAATTATATGACAAATAAAAAAGTAAAAGAAAAAAAATCCTGTTAAATCGAGGTAATGTCAAACTAGAAACGGGTTTAGGGTAATCTGGATATTAGCTGTATTTTAATTATCCTTGAGGTGAATAAATCTGTCCAATAACAATGAAAAAGAAATGCAAATGAAAAGAAATATGAACGTGCTCTCGAAGCGCAATTCTCTGGGAGTCAATGGGTAAGTAATCGATGCACGACGGAGAGTATACGAATGAGAGAGAACCGAGGAAATATGCAAAACTTAATTGCCTTTCTAAAAGGTTTAAATCAAGTGAAATATTTATTGCTAGATTATTGTTTTTGAAGTATGAAATGTATGTCAACTTACTTTACCAATATAAATTAAATTTCATTATGATAATTGTTCTGGAATTTATCATTTAATTTTCATGTAACAAGGTATATTTGTTTTTACGCCACAATGTATTTTTGTTTTTAAGAAGGTTTTGTGAGTTTTTGTTTTCAAATCTATACACTCATCTGGAGAGTATTTTTTCTTTAGACGTTGAGATACATAAATCAAATGTGTTGCTTTGACTCTCGTTCAACATTAATCTTGTCAAATGTAATATGTTATAGTTATATTATTAATTAATAAATACATAATTAACATTATAAATATTTACTTATAACAGAAAAAATTTGTGTAATATGTCAAAGTGCTAGACTGGTAGACTGTATTTGAACGGTATAGGGAAAAAGTAGGTAAGTCAGTTTTTTGCGAAATTGAGTTAGAGATGATGTTCAATGCAGATTGAAGAGATTATTTTACATACTTCAAACTAAAAACACACATCAGTCAAGGGTTATTGTACCTTAAAGTTTTGACTAATAGCAACTTGTGTAGTGTTTCAAACTAAAACTATTTTTTTCTGCGTTCTGGAGAATAATGATTTGCCTGTTTTTCTCTTGTACCCTTCATTTGTGAACTACAAAATAGGAATGTCACATTCATTAACTTCCTTCCGTCAAAGAGATCAACTCAACAAGTGGAATTTCAAATAGATTCTATACGTTAAAACATCTTCGTCAGCTACAGCAGCCAATATTTAAAAAAATAATCTAATCATTCTCATATTCTTGGAGCGTGAAAAACTGGAATGAATTCCATGATCATCAAATCTGTGGTTACGGGTAAAAGTTCTTAAGTCAAAATTCTAACTTTTACAGAAAACAAGGGTTAGACTATTGAGTCGCCTATGTTTCCCAACGCTTTTTTGTCGTTAAGGAGGCATTTGAATTCAGTTGTTTTACTAAAATAAAATATACTTAACTTGTAGTTTCAGTACTTAACCGAATTTCGCCAAAAATTAACTTAAAAACTTTTATCCCGTGACCACAGAAATCATATTTTACTCGAAAACCTGATTACTTGTTGTACTAACTGCAACACGTGGCACCCACTGTCGCTAATCCTCGTCGAGTAAGCAGAGCAACGCGTTGAAGGCGTCAGAGGCGATTGCAAATGACATCTTGCGCGGCGGACTGGCCACCGGCCATCCGGGTGGCAGGTCGGAGGGCGAGCCGGGCCGGGCCGGGTTGCGCCGGGCCGGCAGGCAAAACGCACGCGGGGCTGGCGGGCGGAGGGGGGGGCGCGCAAACGGTCTGACGGGCAGGAACGAGCCAACAAACACGCGGCGAGCGCAGCTACGCGCTTGGAACGCGATCCCGTGGCGGCATTCCGAGCGTCGCCGAGCCCCGCCCCGCCCCGCCCCTCCCCCACTTGACATCACCCCTCTCCGTCCTGGCTCCTCCCCCACCCCAATCCTCGTGGTGGCGGCGGGAAAGGGAGCTCGGTAAGCCGGGCGGGGGCGGGGATGGGGACGGTAAACGATGGGCGATGCGCAATGGGATGTCAAATGCATCTTTAAACGAACTAAAATTCGTAATTACAATTGTTTTAACTAGATCTAGCGTTGATGCAAGTTGGATTGGTGAAGACAATTCAGCGCACTTGGGGAGTTTTTAACCAAACAATTTGCGGTCCATTTTTGAGCGTTGCATTAGGAATTTTGTTTCAGGATTGGACTAGCACAATTATGTAATAAATATTAATGTCACGTGCGAAGGATATCAACATGAATGGTAATTCACCCTCCGCGAGTTAATGTGATGTAAGCGAAAACGAAATAATCCTGTACATGGAATATACAATGAACGTAATGTGCCAAATATATGACCTACAATAATTCATCGCGCGTAAAGGAGAAGATCTGAACCATGGAAGAAGAATTAGATAAAGGAAATATTAAGTTTAAAAGTAATAGACTTCCCGAAAAAAAGTAGGTGGCATCGTTGAGTTAGCGCGGGTTAGGAACTTCAAGAGTTCCAAACGAACAAAATGGACTCTCCGACGCACTCACGCAAACTCGTCCCTCCAACTCCCTCTCCCCCCCTTTACCCCCCTCTCGCTGTCTGGCGACCGTGGCTTTCCTCTGCCGTCGCCGCCACCGTTGGGCGGTCGAGCGAGCAGCCGCGTGCTTAGTTTCCAGAAATGTATTCTCATAAAAGTGGCTAATCGTATTAGTAAATTGCGTGGGACGTCACACACTTGCCGTATCACCTAAGTGAAAGACTGCATTACTTCTCTTTAATGCGGCGTTTTAAAACGTGTTCTCCTCGCCTCTTTTTTTTTGCGTCGCGGCCGTTCAATTTTACCTTATTTTTTGATCCAAAAATACCGAAAAAGCGCTGCCACAGCAGAATAGTCTCATCCTTCCTTTATCCGGCGAAACCCGCACGTATATTTTCAGAGAAAAAGCGGGGCTTATTCTCGGGGAGGACGGTGCGCCGAGCGGAGCGGAGCCGGGCGGAGCGGGGCGGAGCCGAGCGGAGTCGAGCCGAGCGGAGAGGAGCGGGGCGCGGGCTGCTTCGAGGGGAGCCGGCCGGGTCCCGCATCTCCCGTGCCCGCACGCATGCACGGCGCATGCCGGGTAGCGCGTTGGGGAGTGGGGCGGTCGGGGACGGAGTGGGGCGAGGCGGGGCAGGGCGGCGCCGGGGTGAGGACGGCTGGGGAGACCGAGCGCTGCCCTCGCCGTCATGCGCTTCCGGCGCTCCGCCGCGTCCGGAAACGAGCGGAGAGCGCGGGGAGCGACCCGGGCCGGGGGCGGGGGCGGGGACCGGGACGGTGCCGGGGCTGGGGCTGGGGCCGGGACCGGAGTGAGGGTGGGGACGGGACGCTGGGGACGGAAGGCGGACGAGGGCAAGGATTGCAGGGGCTGCGCAGCCTGCACAGAGCGATGTTCGGCACGCGCCGGCCGCCACCGCCGCTGCAGGCGGATTCACGGGCGCGTGGGGCACCGGGACGACGAGCAGGTCGCGGCGGGTTGTAAACGGGACAGGAAGGGGAGGCGAGCATCCGCCGCGGGTGACGAGCGCCGGATGGCACGATGGAAACCGATGGGCGATGAGTTTTGGAAGCTGACCTATGGGTAGAGGAAAATGAGCGATGGACAGTGGTAGGCAGTGAACAATCGTCGGTGTGCAATGGGCAAACATGAGTTGTGCAATGGCAAATGGGTAGTGGGCTACCTTCGGTAGGTCATACGATTTCGGACAGCGAGTTGTGGGTCGTAGATAGTAAACGATGGCGGTGAGCGATGGGACGCGTCAGTCGTCGGTAGACAAGCGGCGTTTCAGCAGCCAACAGAGAACGGGGACGGTGGGGTGCCGGTCCTTGCGGATTGGGGGGGGCGACGTGGGGTGATTGTGCGGGGGCGATGAGCGCGGAATAGGAGACGATGAACAAAGAGCGGTAGGCAATAGGCAGTGGACAAAGGGCGGCCGTGTAGGGAGTGGCGTGCGGCAGCACCGCCAGCAGCGTCAGGCAGCGTGAGGCGGGCGTGGGCGGTGGCGGCAAGAGAGGAGGCGGCGCGGGTGCGGGCGCAGGCGCGGCCGGCGCCTCGCCAGCCCGACTAAGCGATTCCCTGTAATATCACAGTCCATTAACTTTTTGTTTGATGCGATGATCGTGTACATTGTGCGGGCCCGCCACCGCCGCCGCCTCCGCTGCCGCAGCCGCTGCCTCCGCCGTTTCTTGCGTGTGAGGCAGCACGTGGCGCAGCCGCGCGGCCGGCGCGAGGAGTGGGCGGGGCTATCCTGCCAAGAGGACTGCGTCCGAACGCTGCCCTTGCCCACGTTCTCGCCTTTGCCCTTGCTCTCTCCTACGTCCTTACTTTCAACCTGAGTCTCACCGTCACCCTCCCTCGCCTTCACCCTTCACCCTGATTGTATTTGCTTTACGTGTCGCTGGGGTTGTCTTGCCGTATCCTTTGTCCTCAAATACGTTCTCACCTTGGCTTCACCTTCGCCTGCTCTTTCATTCTTACTTTATCCCGTGCAATAGACTCCTCTCTTACCCCTGCCCTTTCTTCCGGTCTTGCTCACTCTGTCAACCTGATTCTCCTAGGCCACCTAACAACCTAGTAAGTCCTCAACCTCTCTTTCACCCTCACCCTCGCCCTTGCTCTTTCACTCACTTCACTCGCACACATGCAACCTCACCTTCACTCACAATTTCACTCACGTCCTTGCCTTAACTTTCTCCGTCACTCTCACATTCAATTTTTCCTCATCTTTCCCGCTCCCTCGTTCACGCCTTCGATCTCCCTCTCAAGTTCACCAACACCCTCGCCGTTGCCCCCACCCTCGTCTTTTACCTCTCCTCCCTCTCTCAACCCACAGCTGCCGCGTTGCGGCGTGCCTTCGCCTACCATTAAAATCGAAAATGGGCAACGAATTCAGAATTCTCGGATAAAAGGAAAACATTGAGATGTGTTCATTTCCTTAAAGAACGAATCCAGAATTCTCGGCAAGCGGAGCGGAGGGAAAAATCGGCTTTGAAGAGGCGTCGTGCGTACGGCGGCGACGGTGAAACGGAGCCGGAACGAGGGCGCGATTGAATCGGGGCCCAACGAAGGCGGCTGGCCTTCAAAGAGGAGCGGCGCGCCACGCCGCCTCCGCCGCGGCAGACGGAGCCCCACGGATATGAGGACGGCACGTCGCTGGCGCTCGGGCCGAGGATGAGGACGGCGCACGCGGCGGCACCGCTGACGGTGCATGCGGAAGAGCGACCACGAAAATAGCAGGTTGCTGACAGAAAAATACCCAAGTACAGTGAAAATTCGTTATAAAGCCTTTGAATGGGAGGTCCCAGGGTTGAAGACCGACGGTGACAGGATTTTCGACACTAGATACGAAGCTAAGTCGACTTTGATGTCTGGAGGAGAATATCACCGGCGGGCTGCTCTGGTCGGCAGTTTTCTGGGGTTTCTCTGATCAATACCAGGCGAATGCCGGAGCAGTATCCTGACAAACGGCCACAGACCGCGCACGATCTTTCCTTCCTATTTCTGGTCCTATCTTCATTCTACTTACGCACACTCACACTTACGTGAACTACACTACCGCATATGCCGGGAGACCATTTGGGAGCTTAGAGCTTGTCCGGGCACGGGTGAAGCCCTGCTGGTGGGATATCTGGTTAGGGGAAACCTCGCTAGCCATCAGGTAGGTCGGCGCCGAATCTCGCCCCCCACCGGCGGAAGATCACCGCCACCTCCTTCGATGAAAAATGCACTACACTCACCAATTAACTTAGCAGTTGCCGCACGCGGAATAATCAATCAATCAATCTTAATAACGAATTTGAAGGGAACAAGTATTTCCTGCGTTTTAGTTTTTGTTAAAGGAAAATGGTATTTACTGTTAACCTGCCAAACTCACGTAGTACCCTTCTTTTAAGTATGTTTTTTTATTATAAAGTAGTTTGTTATCGACCAGGCATGTCTAACCGCGCCCGCATGAGCTACTTGCCCATTTGGGAAGCCCGGCGCTCGTACGAGCACTTCCCCCTGACTCCTCTCTAATTTCCCCTCCAAATCCAGAAAGGAGTGTACACCCGCAAGCTGCAGCGGCGCGAGGTGAAGAATGGTGGCAACATACAAAATTATTTTTGACAGATTTGTTTCATCAAACAACCGAGATTAGAATTATGATTACTTTCTTTTTATTTATTTCTATTTAACGTCTATATTATTTTTATTCTATATTTTATAAACATTTTTGCCAAAGGGTAGAAAAATGTTTAAATGGCGAGTTATATTATTTTAGTTTTGCGTAATGTTTAATTAAATAATATAGTATTTGGGTATTAGCAAAAATGTGAAAGATATTAACAAATGTCTGTAGGATAACAATTCTCGCTTACAGACGGACATCTGTTTTTACAGACAATAAGCCACCTAGCCTGTCTTTGCCTGTTAAGCCACCTAACCTGAACGTAGGTAGTTATACAATTATTGCACTCTTAAGGGAACACGATAAAAAATCAAGATACTTTCTATTCAAAATCTTTAATTGTACTCTGAAATTACGAGTAAATATTGTAATCTGATTGATGTATTAGTGCATTTTAATGAATAAGTTCTTTGCTTTAGTAGAGAAAATGGGAATGAATAGTGATAAAGGTGGGGCAACACGTGTCATCTGGGAGTTTAAAAGACTGTCATGGTCCAGGTACCCTGTGATATCCCGTCACTCCGGAGTAATTTCCACAGCCCTGACTTTTAAATATCCTGCCAGTTTTTCTGGATGCAGTGCCCGTGAATGTTAGTACGCTAGTTACCTTCTCCACGACTTTGACATGCCTGTTATGAACAGTTAACATTGTACCCGACAAAGGAAATGGAAGATAAAATTGAAAGAGTAGATGAAATTGAAATTTGAGAAAACACTAATATTTCTGCCTAGGTTGTGTTGAAGGTTCAGCACAATTTTGAACGCTGAAAGAATTTGAAAAAATACTGGAGAAAAAGGAGAGCAAATGAAAAGATGGAGTGAAATCGACGAGATAATATTCGAGAGGATATACCTGGAATGGAGATATTAAGGTAGAAAAACGTTTTGAGGAAAATATTGAAAATGTTGAATTCAAACTGTAATCTTATTAAGTCAACTTGATTTCCGCGTAGCTTATTTCATTTTATCGGTTCATATTATTAATGAAGAATAAATCATCATTTCTTGATAATTAACTGCTTTTAAATTATAATTTAGAGTAATTATAAAAATATTTATTTCTGAAATATAGTTATTTAGGGAATAATTTTTCCAATATCCCCCTTCCACCTGCCACTGACATAAAAGATGTAAAGAAGTGGTAATGATGAAGCTTCAATTAAACGACTTCAATACATAGTAATCGGCACAACTGACGGAGACGGGGAGACTCATAACCGAAATTGACGAAATTATTTCCCACTAAACGCATGTTTTCAGGAAGAAAAACGACCCATATTTAACCATATAGTTCAAGGTAGGATTCAACGGTTTTTCGGATACCGTTTAACAAAATTGAAACGCAATTTGTGGACACAATATTTGGCAGCATGATGGAGAAGCACCTTGAGAAAACATGGATGCGTCAAACAAGAAAACAAACAAAAATGGAGATACGTCACTTTGGAAACGAGTCACATGGTGAAGAGAAGAGCAACGGTGTAGCCCGTGGGCGCGTGGGTGGCGTGGCGCAGCACTCAAAGCTCCTACGGCAACGGGGGCGGCGGCGGTCGCGGCGGGGGCGGCGGCGGCGGCGACGACGGCGGTGCGGCCGAGCGGCGAGTGGGCGCGCGCCCGCAAGACGCTCCCGCGACGGAAGTTGTGGCCTTGGCGGCGTCGTGGGCGTCGGAGGCGGCCGCGGGACAGGCGAAGCAAATATTGATTCGTGCGTGTGGCCTTTGTTGCGCGCCGCCTTCGCCGCCTGCGCTCCTGGCGCCAAGAGGCGGTGGTGGCCGGCGCTTCCGCGCCCGTTCTCCGCACGCCCGCCCACCCCTTCCCCCCTCCCCCCGGCCCCGTCGCTCGCCCCGCCGCGCGACCTGAGAGGCCCGCATCGCCCTCACCTTTCCCCGGCCTCCTCCTCTTCCCACGCGCCCGCGCCCCCTGTCCCCCGCGCCGCTCGCTCAGCCGCCGCCTGCCCGCCTTCTCCGTCCATTACCTGATGGTCTTACATCTTGCCCGCAGGTTACGACGCGGTCGCTCCCTAAGGGCGGCGCGCCGCTGCGGAAAGGGATTCTGGAGAGGCAGTGCGAGGCGCCAGCACCTCCTCGCCCCCACGTCCACACCCACACCCACGCCCACGCCCGCGTCCTCACCCAGCTCCTCGCCTTCGACCCTGACCTCGTTCATATTTCTCTCCATTGCCTCCCGCCTTGTACCGCCTCTTCTCTCCACCTCTGCCATTTTTTTGCACCAATTCTCTACATGGCTCCTTTCTATTGTCCTTCACGTACGCTTTTGTAGCCTCCCTTAACATATTTACCGCTCTTTTTCACAATCTCCCGTTCGTACTCTCACTGTACCATATCCGTCCCACAGTGCCCCGTCTCCATCCCGCCCCTCTAAGCCTCCATCCCACACCGCGTAACCGCCATTCCGTCCCCATCCCACAACGCACCGTCTCCATCCCGTCCCTTCTCGTCTCCATTCTACACCTCCCCTCACCGCCTAGCCCCCATCCCGCCCCTCCCCGCCCCCATCCCACACCGCATTGCCTCCATCCCTACCCTTATCGCCTCCTTCCTACACCTCCCCGATATCATCCCATACACGCTCGTCTCCATCCCTCCCGTCCCCACCACCATCTCACATCGCCCCGTCTCCGACCCGCCTCGCCAATGCCTTTTCCTTGTCCCCGCTCTCTTCCCTTGCCCCGCCCCTCGGGCTTGCGCCCAGCCCGGAAATGACAGATGCGCCTGTGTTCTCCCGCAGCTCGCGTTCGCCCCCGCCGTCCGCTCGCCCCAGCTCCTCCCTCGCGCGCGTCGTGTGTATGTCATGCTGGCTGCTTCTGACTGCGAATCGTCCTTCTCTTGAATTGTTCGTAACTGGCATTATCCCTGCTCATTCATTCACTTCCTTCTCCCTCACTGTTACTTCAATATTTTATTGTGATGTGTTCATATTTTTCATCCGTTCTGTTCTGACTCGTTTAACTTCTCTTCATTTTCTAAAATTGAATTTTCTCACTTTCACTCTTTTGTTAAACTTTGTGTCCGTGTTTTTCTTTCTCATTGGGTTATTGAGGCGTAGGAAGCACGTGTGAGCTTTACCACAATTTTTCCAAAATTGAAACTTTAACATGATTATGTAGTGCATTGTTTTTATTTAATAGTGTTATTAATGTTATTAATAAATTTTATCTCATTCCCATGTTCTTTTCAAGCGTTAATGTTCGCTAGAATGAAAACTTGAGTTTCTGCTGTACTATAGTGAGCTACACTGAGCGTCATTTTTCTCTTTCCAATATCGTGCCAAGATGTAATCACGTGATCATTGGTTTAAAACATAGATGGCGCTAAAAAAAGACAGTGTTTCAAGTATGGAACACAGAGGATCATAATTTCTCATGTTCTTAGGACTTTCTGACTCTTTCAAAGTACTTTAACACACCTTATGTTTTCTAAATACATTTTTGCAACTGTTGAAACATGTAGGTGCGATGTACATATATTATCATAGTAGCAAATAATGCTTACTTCTTGATGTTTCAGATTTTTGAAACTCATACTTTTCCTCAAGTGGCTAAGGACCTAAAGGAGTAGTTATAATTTTGATGATTACATATTATATTACTAATAAATTAAAATGTAACAAACCGTACTTTAAGTGCTCAAATTCTTTCCTTGATGAGAAAAGCAGAATTAAATATATCGGTTAACTGTTTATGCGGCATAGCTTACTCTTTTTTCTACGTCACAATTCTCTTTGATCTCCCATAATTTATCTTTATCATCAGTCTTTTTTTATTTTTGCATCATCTCTCTACACACCTACATCATATTGTCCTTCACTCTTCTAGCTCTTGTAGCCTCCCTTAACATATTTATCGCTCTTTTTCACAATCTCCCTTTCGTACTCTCTCGAGCATCTAAAATGGCTGGATGATCTGTATGAACATATCTCTGTTCGCTCTCACATCTCGAATATATTAGTCAAGTCCTCCCTCGCACTTTTTCCGTGTTTCCTCCCTCGCGATTTTCCCATTTGGCACCTCTCGTCCTTTCCATTCACCCACGCTCCCCCTTTCTCTCCTCCTGGTCGTAACCCCCTCTCGCGGTTGGGTTAGCAAAATGACCGATGCGTTCGTGTTCTCTTTATCAGAACGCGGACGCCCGCCCCTGCAAATTGATCTGGGTTAATTCCTTTTAAACAAATCAAGAGAACGGCGTATTTTACGAAGGCACATTTTGGTAGCGACATAAGCCGTAACATATCTTCTCCTTTAATATTCTGGTAGTTTGCTGAACACTGCAAGTAAATGAAGATTTTTTTCGGATACATCTATATACTTTAGCGAAAACGATACGAAAGTTTTGATGTCGTATTTTTTAACTGAATTGCGATAATACAAGAATTGCAAATTCGTTGATGATCAGTATCTTCAATTGCAGTGCGTCTGCAATTCCTGTGTACCATTACGCGTGCAATCAGAGATCATACATGAGTTCGTAGAATATTGCATGAGTTCGCAAATGACTCTGTTTACGGAGCGCCTTACCCGTCGTACATTAATGCAAACCATTCGTATGCAACGCTCTCATAAAGGTAGGTTTTACACAAATCCAGGGTTTACGTCCCAGAACTTATAGCGCACACAAACTTTAAAAAATCCATCTCGGTTACCTATTCTCAATTCAAGGAAGCAGAAAAATCGGTTTGTTTACTATTTTATGGGGGGTTGGAGCGAATAAGGATAACGCGTCACAAATCTAGATAAAATTTTATGGCGAGGGCGTCATCATCATGTAGCAGAGATGAGAGAAATATGGTGCTGCAGCGAACGCAAGTTTACGTCGTCCGCAACTCGAGCGGTGATGGTGAGGGCGGGGGCGGCGCGGAGGCGTGGCGGGTAGGGCGGGGCGGGGCGGGTGGGGCGGGGCGAGGCAGGGCGGGAGCGGGAGCGGGAGCGCTCGGCGCCTTCGCGGCATCACACGCAGCCCAAGAATCTTATTTTACTTGTCGGCCAGCTCGATATTTTTTTTCTTAAGAAATGTCCCCCAGCGCTGGCGTGCTGCCACCTTCGGGAGAGAGGGACGACAGGACGAGAGCGCATCCGGATAGTGAGGATAGTCCGGGAGCAGTGCTCGCGCCGCGGGGAGAATAAGGGAGGGGAAGGGGAAAAGGAAGGGGAAGGCGACGGGTGCAATTGAAGCCTGCGGACGAACAATGCGACAAGCGCCGTGGAACAAATTGTGCAGGAAAGGCAATGAAAAAACTTCAGATTGTGGTGCATCCACTTAACTACATTGGACGAATTTTGCACATGCTCCAATGAGCCACACCGCTTGCAACTGGCTGATCCACTCAACTTGCACAACTAGAAAGGTTCCTTAGAATTACGATTTTCAGAAATAACTGATCAACATGAGCTATGCACAGTATTTATTATAAAAAAACAAATTAAAAGACTGCATCTTTTAAGCTAAATCCGTACTTTAGTAACGGGGTGCCTCCGAAGCCCACAGCCTAAATTTGTATTTTATTGAAGTATTTGACTTGTTTTATATGTTACTAGTAATGTAATTGTTATATAAAATTTTGTTCACGTTTATTAATTTAAACAATAATATGACTTATTTGTAGGTTCTGCAAATGAAAAAAATCTACTCATATTATTGTCTGAATACTATTTGTCTGTAATAACTCAGCGTAAGAGTTTTCTTTCACACCACGGTAATAATAAAAGCTATTTCATTTGTTGGTGTAAAGAAGGCAGATTTCTTTTCATAACACACTATTATATAACGCTGTATTACATAAAAGCTTTAAATACTACAAATTGTTTTAAAATTTAATCGAAGTTTTCAGTATTCGAGTAAATTGTTCAAAATTATTTTACTCGACAATGTTTCAAGCTGAGAACCACACTATGAGTGTAACGACTACAAACGAGAGGTAATCTTTGACAAAAGAATATAGACTTACGACCTCTGGGGCATCTGAATATACACACAAAATATTTAACTATCACGTTAAAACCAAACCAAGAATTTCTGTATTGTTTACCAGTAATTATTACCAACGGGATATCTCACTCCAGGGGGACCCACAGGCAAAGACGCTGTGATAAATCGACTCTTGTGACAAATGGAACTACTTTATAAACAAAAATCTCATTATAAATAATGCCTAAGATTTTTAGCTTCTAGAATGATTGAAGCCCATGAAAAGCAAAGAAACATGGGTGGTCATCTTAAACCCTCCTCTTGATATTACTAAGAAGGAAGGCGTCGATTACAGAACAAATAATAAGATTGACTGAAGTTTAAACGTGTCCCGTTGCATCACTAGAAACAAACACGACTCGTTCAGCTAAATGGAGTATTCCGCGTTATTTGTAACATTGATGCAACATGCCCTACTATACAATGGGGAAGGGGGCCGTCAACCTTGAAGTTCAGCTAAAAATTCGCTGTTTTGCGCAAGTTGGAGCTTGTTCTGTTCGGCCACACGTTTTCAATTGTCGCACGTATTCGCAAGTTTAGATGATAAATGGTACAGCGGCTAGTAAGCTCAAAATTCACCTCTGATGACTGGGAAAATATTCATCTTGATTTATTGATGGAAGACAAAATAAACACTCATCAGGTATCGTTTTTTTATAAAATACGTCATTATATTCGTAGTCTATCAATCTTACGTTCTACAATCGACGTTTACTTAAAAAATGTAGATTTTTTCTGGGAGTATAATTGTGATTTTTTTTTCATTCTGACTTCTTGGGTTTACTCTATCCTTTCAGACACATGTCCAAATGCTTTCATGTAAGTGTCGATTTTACGTCTTCCTTATTGTTTATATTATTTAGAATTGTAATGACGTTAATTCATGGAAGTGATTAGGCGGATACTGAGACTTCATAGCATACGTTTTATTCTCAAATAAAGTTTTTTATTGTTATGATTATTGTTCATATTATTATTGTCGTACTAGTTTTCCCTAATTTTATTTCACAGTTTACTCAACCATATAATTCTCAATCACGTTTGTCGTCATTTTGCTCAGAGTAAGAGTATTAAGGAGTCCTGGTGGGCGCGAGCGATGCCTGGAGGTATTGCATTGCCCTTGAACCGTCTCGCCTGGCATCAAAACACACCATCAGTTGGTTTTTCTAGTCCATTTCTAGTAACATCGTCCTGAGTGACTCATGGGGAGAATGCTGCCTATTCAAACTGGCCTCTGAATAGAACATGCTTACTGTACAATGTATGCCTAGTTAATTTACACGAAATATATTTATAGTTTTCAATTACTATTTATTTGTTGTTTTTTGCCTTAAAAAAGCTCATGACTATATGTATCGTTTGTGGGATGAGAAAAGCTACATGATCCTTATGCTTGATGCTGGGAGAGTACTTTCGTCTTTTCTTTCGGCTGCTAACTCAAGATCGTCTCATTGTATTGAGGCAATTTCAATATAATGGGAATTGTAACAATGCATTGAAGTAAAAGATAATCCACGTGCATTTAATTGTAACAACACTTCTCCAATATCCCGTTAATCGAAGTACTTGTCAGCAATAACTCGTTGCATGCCTTACGTGTCCAATTCTCATGTGACGTGAATTTGTGGCTCCCTCTAAATATCCCGGTATTACGCTGCATGGTTTTCGGAACCGCTTTGTAGGCTACAACTATGATCAATCGTTTTTATGTTGGTTATAGGTGAACGCGAATAATAATAATAATAATAATAATAACAATAGTAATAATAATAATAACAATAGTAATAATAATAATAATAATAATAATAATAATAATAGAATCTATGCTATTATAATTAATAGTGGTAGTAATATTAGTATTAGTATTATCTATTTGTGATTACGCTAAAATCATAAAACCTCTTTTTGTTAACCACAAATTAATATTAACATAATTAGAATTTTGAAAGTATTTGGGATTTTGGTGACTTTATCTTTAAAACAAATGCAAATGTTATAGAAAAAATTGCAATGTGAGGACAAGCAACGTTTTAGGAACAATTGCTTTTGCGCAGCAAAGGTTTTTGTCTTCTTTTTAAGTAGAATATGTGTGTTCCTACGTGTTATTAATTATTTGAACATTTTTTATAAAATTATGTATAATATTTTCATATTTTATCTGACACTGAATCTTACTTTTCGTCTTATTCCCAAAACTCATTCTTCCAGTGAGTATTGCAGTGCAGTTTTGCAGCGCGCATTGCATTTTTCTTCCACTGCCTGTCGCATTCTGTTTGTGATCATTAACGTTTATTTTATGATTTCCTTTAATTCAAGAAGCATAAGTCTAAAATACTGAATACACATTTAATTAATGATTTGAAAAAATTGTAAATATTGTATTGTCATTTCCAAAAACAATTGTTATTATAAAACACGATATAATACATTGTTTGAAACCAAATATTAGAATATTCAACAATCTGATATATGTCTTCTAAACAACGTCTGAGAGTTATTGTGTCTCTTGGACCATGACCGACGACAGTATTTTACTATCTCTGAAAACAAAAATTTATTTCACTTATTTGCTAAGTATTTATTATAACAAACTACTATATTTAATCGATATTAAATTTGTTTAAGTAGTAAATGACACACAAACACGCATTATATTATTCTCAAAACGTAGCCGAGGAACTTTCCTGTCCAATAGTATTTGTTCCTAAAACGTCGCTGCACAAAATCCTGCAATTCTTTTCTACAACATTTGCATATGATTTAAAGACGAAGTCAGCAAATTCTCACATACGTTTTGATCTGGTTCTCACCCAGTGCTAACTTTCCTGCTTTGTGCTTTTGCTTTGCTTTTGCTTTGCTTTACCCTTCCTTCACTTACCTCGCATCGCGCTCATTCACGTTCTTTCCTCATATTCATTCAACCCACCTTTATGTATTTCATCAACTTCACGACCGCTCACGCTCGGTGCACCGCCCCCGTCCCCGCTCCTGCCCCTCCCCTCCCCTCCGTCGCCGCAAACGCGCGTGCGCGGGTGAGGGCGGGTGCGTTCGTTCCAGCCGGCTACTTAAAAGCCGGCACCGCACTAATGAGAGTTCGCTTTGTGAAACAAACGCCGTAACTTGGGCCAGTTGAACATCACGGCAGCGGCAACGGCAGTGGCGGCTACGAAGGCGGAGGTGGCAGGGGCGAATGAGGCGGCGGCGGAAGCGGTGTGTAGGCGGCGGAAGCGGCGGCGGAGGCGGCGGCAGCAGTGACGGTAGCGACGACGGCGACGGCGACGACGGCGGCGGTGGCGTAGTAGTTGCGCTCTCCTACCAGTTAGGCCGGCACCCGGCTGCGCGCTGTCTTATCTGTTTGCGCAAGCGAAATTTAATAACGAACTCTTGCACCCGCCACCGCCTCCGTCCAGATTTTTATCACAACCTTCGTCTGTGATGTAAGGTTATAAATGGCTTGGGGAAGAGTGCCGCCATTTTCATTTTGCAAGTTTCTCTTTCATCTGGGCACCCAGGCTCTTTAGCCTCTCGTATCGCCGACTGTGCAGTCGATACAGCTTCGAGGCGGCAGGCAAGGAACCGGGGTCGCCGCCGTCACCCGGTCGCCGCCGCAGCCATTGCCTTCCGCGGCCCACTTGCTGTAATGGCGTCGCTGTGCAGTGTTCGAGATATCTATTCAGTCGGCGTAAATGAATATTCGTGCTCTTTAATAAGTTTGTTTGATTGATCGTTAATCATAATGGCGAGATTCATTAACAAGAAATGAATAGGCCACCCTTAACGATTCAAGAAGTAAAGTTGGAGGTAGCCAAAAAGTAAATTTCTGATTATGAGAATTTTAATGGTACTGTTGATTTCAACTAAAGTTACAACGAGCTGAACACGAAAAACGTTGAAAATCGTTGACGACGCTCTCATAAATTGAAAAGAACATCCGTGCGTTTGGCAGTGGCGCACACCCAATAGTAATAAAATAATGGAATGAGAATTCTACATGGAATTAGCTATTAAAAAAACATACAAATTTGCCATACTTATCCTTTTTTCATTAATAATTTTGCAATTCTTCTTTGCATAGTTTCATTTGTCATTTTTTCTCTCATTTCAGGTTACTTTAGGCAGGAAAATGCGAATTACGTTCATCATTACATCATTGGTAGCAACGGAAAATAGTCGAGGTAAGATGGTTTCATATACTCCAGTAGGCCTACATTATAATCTTAGAGTTAAGTATGTTAATAACTTGCACTGTGATTAGAACCGAAGTTAAACAAAATTCCAGGCATGTTATGTAAAAAACTTAATTGAAAAACTAATATTAGTTCCTATAAAATGAAGTTACAATTTTTACGTTTAAGAGTTTCGTTCAGTGAATTATTCCTGCTATCATCTCTTTTTCATATCACATCATAATAAATAGAAAACACCATTACCTGCTCTATTTAGATTTTGTAACATAATGAAAATAAATGTTTCAGTTTTTTTAATATTACACTCTTTAAAGAGTTCTAATTATACAAATTCCGTTATTGTTTGTATTGTGATCTTCTTACACACCTATCATTGATATTAACTTAAAATGAAAATAATTGATTACTAGCAGTACGACACCTCACTACAATTCACACCACCTCACCAAATGACGTGCGTAGATACGACTTTTGAAGCCGTCGTTTGAGCCTGACTGTACCCCCATACATCAAAATATATTTGAACTTTAGGCTTGCATTTGACTTACCACACTTTCAGTTACTCTGAACGATATTAAATGCCATGGGTTATCAGGAAAGTGCCCTATTTGGCCGCTGGGTTTGCGTTGCCAACCAGTGTACACCACCTCCGCCACTGGCCTACGTCAGCGCTGAGGGCGCGGTCTTGTACGCGCGGCCGCGGTTTCCGCCGCCTAAACGGCCCCCGCCCGCCCCCATCTTCCCTCGCCCAATCCCGCCCTCCGCCCACCGCCCGCCCGGCCGGCTCCGCCCACTCCCCCTCAGCCCGAAGGGTCGGCTGCGACCGAATGCCCATCCCTCATACATTCTCCTCGTCTGCTCTCATCCGTCCCACCCTCCCGCCTCCAGACTTTCCTTTTAGACTTCATTTCATTCCACCTCTGTAGTTAGGTTCCCTACGGTTCTTTCAATCGGACGTAGTTGCCGAAAAAGGAACAAATCCGGCCAGCGTTGATTCTGAGAAAAGTGCATTTGATGTTAAAGTTTAACGTGTAATGCGGATAAGAAATGTTTCTGGTTGTGATGGTAAAAGATAATATGACGCAGAGCAGTTCTCTGCTGTGAAACCGAATGAGAATGGAAAGTTGGAACGGTACGGTCGTCTTCAATTTTCAAAGTCCTGTCTTTAACAATACTTCACAGCATTATTTCTCTTTGCTCTCATTCTCGTTCTTTGCAACAGGGTGAAAACTTCCTTTCTGTTTTTGTTCCCTCTTTTCCCTTAATTAATGACATCTCTCACGATTTTCAAAGTCATTTCTTTAAATTCTTGTTTTTGCAGAAATCTTTCCACTTCGTTTTACCTTTTGTTTTCTCGCATAAACAATCCTCTTCCTCTTATCATTCTTCCCTTCTTTTTACTTCTTCCTGCTCGCTTTACATATCTCGCTGCCCCCTTCTCCACCGCGAAGCTTAGTTTTTCCAAACGCTCTCACCCCTTCTTTCCCAAAGTTTCTCGTTTGGCGCACCTTTTTCTCCCTCACCTGACCCCGCGCTTTCACCCCCTCCGTCGCCGCGACCACCACCACCGCCGTCCCCGTCCCCGTCCTCGTCCTCGCTCTCTGTGTCCGTCCCCACCCCTGCCCCCGGCGCTCCCCAGCGACTCGCCACCGCAGCCGCCCTGCGTTGCCCCTCGCGCGATCTCTGCCTCGCGGGGACGAGGTTACTCGCTCTGCTGATGGTTTTTGCTCGGTAAATTATGCATAGGTGTCCATTTTTCGCGGGCCGTGCCACCGCGCAGCGTCCAGAGACGCCGCTGAGCGCGGGACCGCCGCCGCCGCCGCTCCTCTGTCCCGCTCCCACCCGAGGCGACGGCGGCTGTGAACTATGAGCGAGGCTGCTGGTCACCGCACCGGCGACCCGGCTACACCGCCTGCCTGCAGGCCCTGGACGCGTTGTTTCTTTCACGTGGCCCCACAGGAAGCGGAGGCTGGTCGTTGGGTTCTATAAAGGCTCCTCGATATTACTGACTTGGTTGTGGCTTACAACATAAAAAACTTGTTATATATATTGAAACGAGTTGTTAATTAACTCACACAAATTTAATTAAAGAGAGGGGGACAGGGATTCTTTCTCAGGAATGGGTTCCGGGTCTGATCATACATACAATGGAAATTGACAATGGTTTATTACAAAAAAAAAAGAACCATGATCATTACAAGCAACTGGACTTAACATACACTTGCGGCCATGTGATCTGTATTCCCTACACCAATCTCTTGTAAATTACATCATTCAATGGTTTGCTACTGTTCGCACCACATTCCCCTCCCCTGACATCCATTCTCTGATTACCCTGGTTACTGAATATCAGGTACTTATGCTGTATGCCTCTTGTAGCTCTGACGCGTGACTCCACCTCGGCGCTATCCTCGGGATTGCTCGGGTCTGCTCGGTCGCCCGCGTCGCCGCCGTGTCGCCACCGCGCCCGCCGCCTCCTCCAGCAATGCTCGCGAGCACGCCACGCCGTTTCCCAAATCTTCGTTCTTCACAGTACTGGCAGACGAAATTCATTCGGCGTGCTCGAACACTCGTGTCTCTCACGCAACGGGAGCATTAGTTTCACGATTAATCTTTCTCCGTACAACTCACCAGCGTGTGAACGACGCCTGGTTACTGCACTCGCTCGTGTAAATATAATAGTACAAGTCTCAATTATCCCCCTTCCGCCCCCTTTTTCCCAGGTTGTAACTTTGGTGTTACTGCACAGTCCTCACAACCACAATTGTTACTATCCTACGTTTACTCAACGGCTCTATTAGTTGCTGCACTCGTCCATGTCCACGTGTTTACCACTTACTACCGACATTATCTGTAGCATCTCTGTTCTTTCACATTACACACGCATCTTTTAACTCCGCTTTACCACAGTTGCCTGTATCACTCAAGCGTCTACTCACACGATTCTTCTACTTTTTTCACACCACACTTTCGCTGATTTCAGATATTACATCGCTCTACCATCTGACCTCCGCCATGTCTGGGCGCTTCTCTCTCGCCACTCTGGCTCTTGGCCCGTGCTCGGTTCGCGGCACTCGGTTCCTCCGCTGAGCCGGCTCCGGCCCCCCCCCGACTCCGCCGGCTGGCCAGCCTGTGCCGCGCAGTTTAAACCTACGAATTGGGCCGAAACGCATTGTTATCACTGAGATGATAACAATTCGTTTCATCACCCCCTCCTCCCCTTTTTCCGGATTTTTCACACAAAATCCGCCCAAGTATTGAGTGGGGTCTTCGAGGTCGCCCCCTTCTATAGGGCATGGTCGCAAGTTGTAAAAATTATAACATCCTACTATTTCTTGTCTATCTTGAATCTTGACCAATACCACGCCATCCACAATTTTCCATCGATCCCGTTTTCCTCCTTAATGCCGCGATGTCCGGGTCGTCCTCCTGGATCCGGCCCTCTTTAAAACATTTAACTTTGTAATCTTTAATTGGGGGCTTGATTCTTACTAAACACTTGCCTGTTGCCTAATATCCCTATTTGCTTGACTTGTTCCCATAGTTTTTCTTCTGATTCCTCCACTACATAACCCGAGCATACCTCGTAACCTTCTTCCAATCCTTGGTCCATTTCAGCTTTCTGGCCTCCTAGTTCCGCCAGTTTGCGGTCGAGATCGATCGCAACCCTGCATTCCAACAAGAATTCTGTTCCCAGGATTATTGGATGTAATAAGTTCTTCAGTGCCAGCGCTGCTACTTCATACCTTTGGTTGCCGATTTCCACATTTATCATGATCTGTTTTGTAATGGGGCTGGACCTCTTCTGGGTTGCTCCTATTACGTACGCCCCATTCATGGGCAAACACCTCATTTTCTTGCCTTCCGCCAACAACTCCTCATAAAATTTCTCCGACACCACCGTAATCGCGCAACCTGTATCCACTAACGCTCCAGTACTCATCCCTTCACACATCACTCTAATCGTGGGGCATCTTCTTATTGGAATGTCCGAGCTCTTTCGCCTCTGCCATGGCTGGTCGTCATAGGTCACCGTCTGAATGGTGTTGATAGGGACAGCGCTTGAGATATCCCTTGTCTCGTCGGTAATGGGGTCTCTCTTCCCACAGATTCTTCTGGTTTCATGTTTTCTTCCTTGACTCCAATAGTACTACTTTGTCTTCCACCTCGCGAAGTTTATCCGGTATCTCCATCTGGTATTTCTCAATCTTGTTTTCATTTGCTTTGACGTCTTCTTGACACCTGACTTCCATCTCTCCCCTTTTGTTGTCTTGTGTCCCAAGATGGTCGTTGATTTGTTCTTGCAAACGAGTCTCCCTTTCCTCTTCCATCTTGTTTGCTTGTGTTTCTTGTTTTCTGTCCTGCCTCTCAAATCGTGCCACTACTTGACTTATTTGATTAGCTAGTTCCCTCGTCCGTTCCTCCTCTCTCTTATCCCATTCTTCCTCTCTCTTGTTCTGTTCTTCTGCTAACTCCTTAACAAACTCCCTCATTCGTTCCTCCCGTTTCTTGTACAGTTCTTCCATAAACTTACTCTGTTCTTCCGCTATCCTGTTCTGTTCATCCATAAACTTACTCATCATCTGGATTATGTCCGGTTGAGTACTTGCTTGCATCTCTCGATTCCATGTTCCTGCTTCAGTCTGGTTGATTGGTGTTGATGTAATTTTAAATTCATAGCTGAAGTCTTCTCCCGTTTCCTCCCTCCATTCACTACCATTCCCTACATCTTCACCTCTCAGTAAAGTGCTCCTACCTATTCCTTCATCGCTATCCTCCATCCTCCCCTTCCTCTCTGGTTGCACCGATTCCCTCTGTTGGGCTGCCATCTTGCTATTTAATGACCTCGTTCCCTAATC
This sequence comes from Acheta domesticus, assembly GCA_031308135.1. Taxonomy (NCBI): domain Eukaryota; kingdom Metazoa; phylum Arthropoda; class Insecta; order Orthoptera; family Gryllidae; genus Acheta; species Acheta domesticus. Next base: position 84,232,667 of record JAHLJT010008446.1, on the reverse strand, counting down.
TAATTCGTATGTTCCCACTACCTACCAAACAACCTAGTAATGTTTCTATTTCTAACCTTCTGCCTATTTCCTCCGTCCACCTACATTCACAGTGATCTTTTTATTATTTCTATAGCTAATTATGTTTTGCCCCACAACAATGCTCTTTACCAATCGTGTATCAATTTTCACTATTAATTGACCGTACACATAATTATTCTCATTAACCTGTACAAACTCTCACATAAATCATAGACCCTATTAATAACCTTCACTTCACCAATTAGATTTACACACTGGTATCACCCAATAACACAAAATCGAATGCAGTGGAGTACAAGATAACCTACCCCCTTTCACACTTTATGATTTACAATCTATTTGAACACAATTACTTTAAAAATAATCATTAACTTCACGGTAACACCTTCACAAATTCTTACAAATAATTTTTCATAATGCTCATAATACTGCAAACAGCAATCTCCATACCATCTAAATCACAAATGACCAACTTATTAACACTACTGTTAATACAATTTCTGCGAGTAAATCCTCATAGTACCCATATACCGTCAACACCACCTTCATACACTCTGAACCCCAAATAAACAAGTTGTGAAACACTTATAATACATGTAACACAGCACCCTCATAGTACATATAACACTACCAGCAATATCCTTCATACAATCTAAATCACCACATAAGCAAATTATTGAACACTACTATTAGTATAAATTCCTGCAAATAAACTTTCATAATACATATAACACTATTAGCACTGCTTTCATATAATCTGAATCCCCCAATAAAATTATTAACCACTGCTGTTAGTATGATTTTAATCTTACAATCTGAACCACAAAATAAACAAATTATTAAACACTATTGTCAATGCCCATTCCAAAATTACATGAATTCACCAATCTACAAAGTTATTACCTATTACTAGCAATATTTGTTATTCTGCTGCAAAACTCCCTTTTTGTTTCCAAAATGACAATTAATACCACACTTATTTCAATCCACCCATTATCTTGCACAAGAAAATAACATTATGATGCACCCTTAGAACACTATTAATGATTACTTCATTGAACAAAATTCTTTCAATCACTTGAGAATGCTTTGTTTTTCACGTACCACCGAGTACTGTATTACTTAATGTGCCCTCTTATTCTCATTAAACATACAAACAATAATATACAAACTTATTCAGAAAACACTGGCATCAATTAAGAAAAATTTCACTTAAAAAACACTTTTGCATTATTATGCCTATACTTGATCCTCTTCAGAAACCCACCACCTCAAACATAAACATGAATGACAAATCAAATTTAAGTTATTACTATTGCCTGGCAATTATTTTCCTGGCTAACAAATTACATCTATGCACTGGATCTCTTCAAAACAACTTGTATTCATCACACACTTTTTGTTTTCCAAAGTAATTATAATAACTGCATGTTAATGTCACCCTAATTCAATATATTTCAACTGCAATACTACTGTTTATTTTATTATCTCAATAATACCCACACTATTCATTCCCATTGCTTGCATGATTTCACCGGAGCCACATTACTTAGTTTACCGAGTCCAACCTGTGCGGGCGCCAGTGAAACGAGTTGTTAATTACATTTGTGCACTGAATCAATTCAAAGCAAGTTGTAATTATAACATGCTTCTTACACATTTCAAGGTTATTGTTATAACTGCTTGTTCAATATCAAAATACCTTAATATGCTCCAAATGCAGTACTACTATTTATATTCTCTTATCTTATTTATGCCCGCACTATTGATTTCCATTGCTTGCATGATTTTACCGGAGCCACATTACTTAGTTTACCGAGTCCAACCTGTGCGGGGCGCCAGTGAAACGAGTTGTTAATTACATTTGTGCACTGAATCAATTCAAAGCAAGTTGTAATTATAACATGCTTCTTACACATTTCAAGGTTATTGTTATAACTGCTTGTTCAATATCAAAATACCTTAATATGCTCCAAATGCAGTACTACTATTTATATTCTCTTATCTTATTTATGCCCGCACTATTGATTTCCATTGCTTGCATGATTTTACCGGAGCCACATTACTTAGTTTACCGAGTCCAGCCTGTGCGGGCGCCAGTGAAACGAGTTGTTAATTACATTTGTGCACTGAATCAATTCAAAGCAAGTTGTAATTATAACATGCTTCTTACACATTTCAAGGTTATTGTTATAACTGCTTGTTCAATATCAAAATACCTTAATATGCTCCAAATGCAGTACTACTATTTATATTCTCTTATCTTATTTATGCCCGCACTATTGATTTCCATTGCTTGCATGATTTTACCGGAGCCACATTACTTATTTTACCGAGTCCAGCCTGTGCGGGCGCCAGTGAAACGAGTTGTTAATTAACTCACACAAATTTAATTAAAGAGAGGGGGACAGGGATTCTTTCTCAGGAATGGGTTCCGGGTCTGATCATACATACAATGGAAATTGACAATGGTTTATTACAAAAAAAAAAGAACCATGATCATTACAAGCAACTGGACTTAACATACACTTGCGGCCATGTGATCTGTATTCCCTACACCAATCTCTTGTAAATTACATCATTCAATGGTTTGCTACTGTTCGCACCACATTCCCCTCCCCTGACATCCATTCTCTGATTACCCTGGTTACTGAATATCAGGTACTTATGCTGTATGCCTCTTGTAGCTCTGACGCGTGACTCCAACCTCGGCGCTATCCTCGGGATTGCTCGGGTCTGCTCGGTCGCCCGCGTCGCCGCCGTGTCGCCACCGCGCCCGCCGCCTCCTCCAGCAATGCTCGCGAGCACGCCACGCCGTTTCCCAAATCTTCGTTCTTCACAGTACTGGCAGACGAAATTCATTCGGCGTGCTCGAACACTCGTGTCTCTCACGCAACGGGAGCATTAGTTTCACGATTAATCTTTCTCCGTACAACTCACCAGCGTGTGAACGACGCCTGGTTACTGCACTCGCTCGTGTAAATATAATAGTACAAGTCTCAATTATCCCCCTTCCGCCCCCTTTTTCCCAGGTTGTAACTTTGGTGTTACTGCACAGTCCTCACAACCACAATTGTTACTATCCTACGTTTACTCAACGGCTCTATTAGTTGCTGCACTCGTCCATGTCCACGTGTTTACCACTTACTACCGACATTATCTGTAGCATCTCTGTTCTTTCACATTACACACGCATCTTTTAACTCCGCTTTACCACAGTTGCCTGTATCACTCAAGCGTCTACTCACACGATTCTTCTACTTTTTTCACACCACACTTTCGCTGATTTCAGATATTACATCGCTCTACCATCTGACCTCCGCCATGTCTGGGCGCTTCTCTCTCGCCACTCTGGCTCTTGGCCCGTGCTCGGTTCGCGGCACTCGGTTCCTCCGCTGAGCCGGCTCCGGCCCCCCCCCGACTCCGCCGGCTGGCCAGCCTGTGCCGCGCAGTTTAAACCTACGAATTGGGCCGAAACGCATTGTTATCACTGAGATGATAACAATTCGTTTCAATATATATATATATATATATATATATATATATACACACATATATGCATGTGTCCAGAAGCTCCCATTACAAAAAAATACTCCAAATTCTGTGTTGCCAGTCATGAAGAATGGCAGGTCCAGTTTTTACGAAAAAAAATTGTCAATGAGAAAATTGAGTTTAAAAATCACTTCCGGGCGCGAAATTCAAACCACCTGCTACGACACGACGGCGGCGTCTCCTGCGCGGAGCATTTCCTCGTTTATCAGTGTAAACGGTGAAACAGTCGAGTAATATTCTGGAAATCGTCTCGTTTGTAGGGTTCTCTTCAATAAATATTTTTAATGTACCTACCAAAAATCCATTTTGTTTAAAATGATAGCCACGGTACACGGCGACGTAAACATAACTGATGAACACATCCAACATTTATGAAAGTATTAAATCTCCTGGAATGCTGGAATTGTTATTTCTAGCACATTTTCATATGAACTATTTCGTTGGGTTTAAGATTACCACTCATGTGTTTTGAAAAAACCGTCCTCAACTAGAATTAATTTCAAGGGCATCCGTGTAAAAACTCTAATTCCTTCAACTATCATTGTGATCGCTAGTTAACTTCAGAAATTTAATATTCATTCACTTGCCTTTAAGTACTCACTCTCACCCATCCCTCATTTTGCCTATTCACACACGCTAACGCCCACTCACACCCATCCCATCACACCTCGTCACGCTTACACATTCGCACGTTTATGTACCCAGTGACCCTCAACCTACTCACGCAACCAATCAGCCGCAAATACCCGTCTAGTCAACCATTCATGCTAGTTTACATGTTTACTCGTCCCTGGTGCCCACATCATCTCAACTCGCTAGGCGTGCGAGGGACCAAGCACTCGATGTTATTGCTCACTGTTCCACTCGCCGAACGTTTTCCGTGTTTCATTCATTTTACTTTCTGGCATACTACTGCATAGCATGGAGAAATCATTGTAATACAGAGGGAAAAATAATCATTTTTCGACGGGAAGTATAAAGCGCCAGGAAAGTCTCTCCGCAGTGGCACCTTGCTCGTGAGAGTCCACGCCCTTGAAATTATGTTGGTAGACCGAGCTGCAACTTGTATCAAAAGAAAACGAAAAATATGTACTTACCACAATCATACATAATAGATGCTGTAAGCGTTGTCCCCTTCATTTGTTTCCCAGTGATCTGGTTGCTATCAACATAAATGCAATTTTTAATAGGAGGCCATGACTCGGCTCAGTGCAGAGACAGTCCTGGTGCTCTGTGTGTGTATCTGCGTGTGTGTGTGTGTATATATATAACTATTTCTATTAAATTAATAATTAATTTGGGGTGCGTTCCGCGACCTAAAAATGTATAAATCAAGCACATATACTGTATTGAAATCATGCGATACCAAGACTTCGAAGAATGGCCCACATACCATTAAATTTTATCTTTATTTACTTGTTACTTTGCGTATCAACAACTATCTTTTATGATCATATTTTAAAAAACTGATGAAATCTAGCTTGACACAGCTGAAGTTATGTGCCAGCAAGGCTCCTCCTTGCTATTTACGAGTAGCATTTTGCAAGAGAAATATTTTGATGTTATTGCTGTGTTCATGAAGATTGCTTTTGTTAAAATACTTTGTTTATTGCAGTGTTCTACGATCGACTTTTGTGTGTTCTTTATAATTTGCGAGCTACATTTTGGAAAACCATTTTGTGTGGTTTCGTTCAGAAGCATTTTTGCTACTGCAGGTCACTAGTTCTTTCCTTGACCTGTCTCTTGAATAGCTTTTCCAATTTTTCATGCCAGTATTAAATTCTTGCATCATCATCTTTATTGCTTCATTTATCATTTTGTCACTTGATTCGTCACTAATCATCTCATTTCTTCTATATCAGAACATACTATTAGGCCAACGTTGTATTTCCACTCTTCCTTTCACTAATTTACATTCAGTTCCCTCTTTGTGTTTCTCGCTGTGCTCGTTGTATTCCTTTTCGCGTTCCTCCTGCCATCCACGATCTTAAATTAGCAATCTATTCCGCTCGTCTATTCATCAGCACGAACCCATGATTACCGTCATGGTGCCTGTCCGCCCGACACACTTGTCCGCGCAAAGGCCGATCCACCTGCTCTCCCCAACCCTCTCACCCGTCTCGGCCCCACCTGCACGAGCATCCGCACGCGATAACAGCCGATTCGCGCTCCGCTCCCACCCATGCCCCCTTCGTCCGCTCATCCAGCCGTTCATGCGCGCCCCTACACGCCCCCGCTTCGCCCCGCCCCGCCGCGCTCCACCCTGCGGGACCCTCCCCGTCCCGCCCCTCCCCGCCTCGCCCTGTCGAGTCCTTCCCCGCCCCGCCCCGTCGATCCCCTCCCCTCCCCTCCCCGCCCCGCCCCGCCCCGCCCCGTCGAGCCTCGCCTTCACCCGCTGCTCGCCACGCCTCTCTAACGCCTCTCGCCGGCCCTACCACGCCCCTCACCGCCGTTTGCGTATTAATCTCCTGCAGCGTCGCAAATCCCCGTTGAGCCGTCGGCCGTTCCATACACTCGGGCCCGCTCAACTTCGCTAACCCTCTGTTCATCGTAGAAGTGTGTACTAACAAACCTCCTTCATAAATTTCTTCTCCCTCTCCGGCCTCCGGAGAGCTCGAATGGAAACCATTTTTGTCTAATTTTATAACGCCTCTTCCCCCCACGCGGGGTGGGGGACGAAATATGCGAGGGACGCGGGCGCGGGCGGGCGGGCCGTGGCGAACGGAGGCGGCGTGGGCGGCGTCGGCGGCCGAGGGGGCTATCCCCGCGAAGCGCCGGTACTGAGCGTCGGGGCCGGCGATGGGGGGGCGCGGGGGGAAGGGGGAAGCGGCGCCGGCGCTTCGCATTCGGGCAGCGCACCGCCTCCATCGCGCCACTCGCTTTTGTTTCTTTTCGGGCTCCCTCAGCCGTTACCGTGCGAAGTACCGGTCCGGTACCTTCCTCCACACCCGGGTCGATTGCTCCCGTCTCCCCGCCTCATCCTCGCGTCCTCACCCTCCCGGTCGGTGCGGACGACCGGCTGGCCGGCCGGCCGCCGAAACGAGCCCACCCAATTTTCTTTCGCGAGGTCGGGCGGCGGCGGAGCCGGGGGCAGTGCGCAGCGGGCGACGGGCAGCGGCGGGCGGCGGGGAACGGGCAGCGCGGGGGGTGGGAGGGGCGGTGGCCGCGAGCGCTGGCGGGGGGAGGGGGTCGCGCTCCACGGCGGACACGCGCGAGCGCTTCGTCATGAAATCTCAATGGGCGACGGCCCCGCGCGGGATTGGGCGTAACCGCGTGGCGGCGGCCGCCCCCGCCCCGGCCTGCGCCCCTGCCCTCACCCTTCGAACCCTGACTTCTGGAACTCCCGATTCACAGCCGTCGGAGTCGCATCGCCCGATGAAGCCGCATGGCCTCGCGCCTACTCGCCCTCTAGAGATACACATGCTCAGGAAGGTGCGATGAGCGGGTTATTTAAAATTTCAGTGGAATCACACCAACAACTTAAAGTTTTAAATAGTATATTTGGCAAAAACTATATGAAAATAGAACGCAGAATAGTTTGACATCTGCCTTGTAAAACGTCCCGTTCTGTGTTAAGAAGTTCATATTATACATCACATGTAAATCTCAGCTCGTTTTCTGGCGATTTTTTTCTTGAAAGATTATGTACGTGGTTTTACAAGTTTGTTGTATGATAGAACGCATATATGACAGCACTAATGTTTTATTGATTTCACAAAATAATTCTCAATCAACTGACAAGGACAGTGGGAGTATCGCAATCTACGGGACTCAGGCCCTGTGCATGGTACCCTCTGTCCCCCAGATTCAGTGTTCAAGGGACATATTCTCAACTGACTGCTTATGTAAACTCATATCTGCGTTCAAACATCTTATTTGTTCACTTCACACGTGTTCATTTAATTCATTATTTAGTAGCATAGTATGTACTAACTGTATTCTGTGTAGCTAACTATATCTCTCATGAAGGTATTTTAGAACGTGCCTCAAGATAATTTGTTTATGTGGGACATGAAAAACTTTCTCAGTAATTACAAACTCTACGTTCCAGGTACTCGTACTCTGCATCCCAGATATTTTCTTCCAAAAGCAAAATCATTTCGCAGATTCTCAAAGAAACGGTTTAATTTCTAAAATAGGCATGAATATTTCTTGCATATTTTACAACGGATCTTTATCCAATTACACAGAGAAATTGTATTACTACTCTCATTTCACTATTTTGACAAGTAATAAAAATTAGTTTGATAGTCCCAAATTAGTTAAATTAGTCGGTGTAATTCCGGAATAATAAATGTTTTTATTTTATTACGAACCATTTCTGTAGCTTCCTTTTTCTTTCTCTCAGGTAAGCAAATTCTGATGTCTACTCGTTCATTTTAATTGAATTTTTCTCGTTAAAAGGGACCATCCAGAGGCAATTAGATAAACTCGTATTATTTGCCAAACTTCTTAATTTGCAAATAGCGAGCAATGAAGATAGTTCACAATAGAGCTCTGCAAAATTCAGTTTTCCTCAAACAAAAACAGCTAACGAGCTGACCGCTAGAGAGAGCTTATCAAAAAGATAATGCTCCAGTGAATCCGGGAAGAATGAGCTTGAGATATTTGAAGCGAGAGAGAAACATCACCTCAAAAAAGGAACCTGTAATACTCGTAGCGACATTTGAATCTCAAATAGTCAAATGTACATGTCGAACCCCTACAGACACCGTAGAAGTGTTCTATGGACACAAAAATAATTACATGTGCAGAGCATACTCGCTACTCTTCATGGGTGCAATTGCTGTTAGGTTATTAAACGAGCATAGCGAGCAACAAATGTCTACTCTTGCAGTGTAGCCTAAAAGAAATATTTCAGAAAACTAAAGCATTTGGCTATGACTAATTTAGTACATGTATCCATCAAATGAGATTTTCAACTATTTCTATATAAGATACAATGTTATTAATAAATAATAATATACGGTATATCAGAAACACTAAGTAGGATCAAAGTAATAAACAAAACAAACATATTACAATAGATAAGAAGGGTATTATTACAGTTCTCTAGCATACTCTAAATTGATTGTAGAATGAAGTCTAGAATGCAAAAACCTACGAATGGTATTGCCTTGTAACGTATTCAATTTGAAGAATTTGAAGTGAATGCGGAGGAAACAAAACTGTGAATAAGGTTCGAGAATGAATACGTTCTTCATTCTTACGTTCGACTTCTCGCTTTTACCTTCTAAAGTGTTTAAATACCGATTTGCAAGTGAATGTGATCCACAACTTACTCTTATTAAACTTAATTAACACCTTATTTACTTAAACATACACATAAACAGTCGCTTTTTAATGTTTATAAAGATTCGCATACAAAGCGATTAATAAAGCAATTGTAGAATAAGACGTGAAAACAAATGGAGTTTGAATCTTTTCAAAAATTAGGGGAGAAAAATATGGGAGTGTTAGGCAAATTCGGGGAAGAATCAAATGAAGTTGTAGAAGATGCTGCGAAAGAATCTTCGGTACTAATTGAGAAAGATCTTATATTAGAAGAATAACGAAGAAAAATTTACAGGTTCTCTTTTATGTGCATTTTTGTGCATATTATCAAAACACCGTAAAAATGTAGCTATACTAAACTATTTGCACCGTCAATGGCTGTAAATATTTTTACGGTAATTATAATTTTTAAATTGCAATATTACTAGTTCATATCCCGTATGCAGATAACATACAAGGCCTTTGAGTGTTGGGACTTTTTGAACGGGAGTATAACATTATCAGCTACTATGATTCATTGGTGTGTCCAATACCAGATACTGAAAGAACTTATTTGAACAAAGCTGTGCATGAAGGAAATGAAGTATGAAAGAAATTTTCAACACATGAAAATACATTTAAAATAGTTTACAGCGTCGGGGTCGCCAGATTCAACTATTTAAATAGTATAAATGCAAAAAGTCAGCATAGAATTATATTGGTTAATGAAAGAACCAAAGTAAAATGAATTGTAGTCAATGATCAATAATAAAAAGTAGAAAAATTACAAAATTAAAATATATGAATAAGAAACGAAAATGAAACTACTAATGCTGCAATGCACATCCTTTTTCACATTATCTGTAACGACTACGCAATATTATACTAGGTATTTCCTGCAAAAAAGTTTCCAGCCAGTAAGTTTTTCTCTGCGCAGAGATTCCAACTCAAGTCCAAGTATTTAACTCGCCATGCATTTTACCACTTCACCATGCAGTCGTTCGGTCACACTGCTTTTTGTCAACCCCTGAACATCTCATGTCCTCTCCCATTATTTCTAACTTCACAATTTTCGAAAAGTTAGTGATTTCAACAAAAATGAGTCCTGTGACATTTTTGAGGCGACCTTTACTGTATCCTTGGAACTGTTTTTGAGAATACGTTTCTTTGTAAATATCATTAACCTCAAGCAAAAAGTATACGAAAAATACTAGTTTTTTTAAATACATGATCTTATTTAAAAATCTATTTCTTTTTCAAAAGATTTATATTAAATAATCTCCATCTACAATATTGAACTTTTGCAAAGTTATATTTTTTGAAAATTTTCAAAATAAAGGCCGTTCACCAAAAATGGTACCACTTTTTTTACTGTCCTTTGATATATACGAAGTGAAAATTTACGAAAAATATTTTGAGCGATTTTGGAGAAAAAAATTGCAATACTTTTCACATTATCCAAAAATTGTACATGACTTAATTTCAAGATCTGATTTTCAACAACAAATTTCATTAACAAAAAGAATCTCTAACTTCAATATGGTGGTTGTAGGAAAAAATTTTGAACTTTTGCAATTTCGAAAAAATCAGTCGTTTCAACGAAAATGAGACCCACGCGTTTTTTTCAAGTTCTTTCCACTATCCAAAGACAAAATTTAATAAAAAAATTTGTAGCCATAAAAAATAGAGAACGTTGACATTTCATGTAAAGTACCCCAAAAAATCATAATATCCACTTCAAACTCCCAGGTCCGTTCGTTAAGCTTGATCGGGAATATCAGTTTTGGAGAAAACCATCTAGGCGGGTTAAGGGGCTAGCATTCACCATAGAAGGAAAGACGTACAGACGTTTTGCCGTCAATCGATTTTTCGGTATCAAGGACCCCCAACACATAAATTCTGACTACACACCGAGTCAAAGGAAGTAATTTGCTATATGCAGATACATAAACTTCATACGATTTATTCAGTTTTTCGTTACCAGAGCCCGGCAGTAAGGGATTTTCTGTCAAAAAATCACCGATTTCCGCCGCAATTACTATATTTTCTTTTTACTACTTACCTAGCAAGGCGAATAAAAAACTAATGTATCATATAAAAAATTCTTTAGCAATCCATTAAAACAAAAATACACTCAAGTGATAAATATACAAGTTTGTGTGAATAAATGAGCGTATTGATTTTACATGCAAATGGAAGAATATTTATACGTCTATTGACATTTTGGATTCTCCAGAACGCATAAATAAGATTCCCATCAACGTACACAGCAAATGGTCGATCAGTGAGCAAACAATTCGAGCGGGGTGGAACGTCCTTGAACGAACGACGTTTGTTACCGGGTGAGCCTTTGTATTTGTCTCCAACGCCTTCACTTGAATGCGCGGTGTGACCGATCTGCCACCCGCAGGCTTGGCCGCACCGTGCGGGCCTACTACTCCTACTACGTACGCACCCAGCGCAGCGGCACGAGGCTGCGGCGGCGGCGGCGGCGGCCGTAGCGCCAGCGGCTCGCTCGATAAGGAGGCGGCCGCGCGCCGGAAGCGGCGACTCCGGCCCGCGCGCCGCGAGAACTACGGCCGAGGGCCACGGCGCGGTCACCCCATGGCGCACGGAGCCACCTGACCCCGTGCACGCCTCGCGCTACGTACGGGCCACACACGCTGCTACATCACGACGGCTGAAACTTACAGTGCTGCAGGTCGTATTATACGTGTACACAGCTCCACTCCGTTATAAATGGTTGCTATTAGTATATATTATTATTACAATATTATTACTATTATTATTGTCATTACTATTATTAATATTACTATTATTGCCATTGATTTTATTATTATTACTATTATTATTGTTGCTGTCAGCCGTCAGAGAAATTTCGAATTATATGGCAAAGAATCAAAATGAGAGTTTTGAAAGCTGTTAATGACTGGCAATCATCTCTAACCTTTGTATAATTAACAGAAACTTTCAGATATACTGTCATTATTATTATTATTATTATTATTATTATTATTATCATCATCATGGATTATAATCTGAACTTCTCTGATCCTGGGTTCGTGGTTGAAAGCGTCTTCAGGGCATATATAATTTCCGGTTTTACATATTTGAATGGATTAATTCAGAGACATCTTTAGTCAGTGAACTGTATATTTTTAGTTGGGATCAAAAGCCTCCTTATGCTGCTAAATGGCATAAATACTATCAATTTCTTAGAAGTTGTGTCCCAAGCACCAGAATCGCTTGACTTAAGTGAGATCTGCCTCCAACGATGCATCTTCATGCAAAAATTTTAACTATAATACTTATTCCCCATACGTCACATACAGTTTTTATGTTCTTTGAAAAAATAGATCAAATCAAATCAAGAAATCAAAATGGCAAACATTAGACCAGTTGTTTCCGAAAAAAACCAATAATTTCATACAGTGCGGACAATCCAGTTGATTTGTACTACGTCGGATTTATGAGCTTAGGATATTATATTGTGAAAAGGAAAATCTAAGTTGGTTAAGTAATTCTTTAGAGTCTTGATAAGGCCAATCGCTTTTATGACAATTGTAGTAATAATAATAATATAATTAGCATTGTTAACTGCATTATTAGTTTATGATACAGACATTATATTCTGAAATTATTTTTGCAAGAATCAGTAGATTCCACATTCGTATTACTAAAATATGTAAATATTTTAATGTAATCGTGCATGTAATTACTGTATTGTGTATGTAATTATACTAATGAGTAGTTGCGAATCCTGCTTGTTTCCTATTCTGTTAGAGTATAATGCATCTTGTTTGAGGCCAAAGCATTAATGCTCATCTGAACCAATTTACAACATAGAAAGGAGAAAATAATTCAACATTTTAATGAGCTCAGTCATATTCTATATAATAATAAAAGGTAAAGGTATCCCTGTGCACTTGCACACAGACCAAACTGGCCCACAGAGAGGTGAAGGTAGGGCTCCAACTTTATATATAGTAGTAATATTAATAATAATAATAATAATAATAATAATAATAAATAAGAAGCGATAATTAACGACGATGTAGTAGTGCTTCCTTGTAATTTAATACCACTTTCTATGAAAACATGGGGAAAATAAGTCGTAATGAAAATGAGACCAAGTTACTGTAAAAATTGACACTACAATTGAAAAAATAATGAAAAATGCGCAGTTTCACATGCAAAAAGCAATCATTCATTCCACCTTTACAGAGTGATTTTGTAACAATTTTTCTTTTGTTTAAGTCAGAAAAAGTTTTCTCAATTGTCTTGTCACTGGAGAGTGTTGGATTGAGCACGGACTGAAAACGAACAACCGCAAATACAACACAATAAATTATATATTTATTAATGATACAAAATTCAAGTTTGTCTCCCAGTCACAAACAACGACAATCCCATTTGTTTGCCAGTTCGTGAGGGCATCGGTTTACTCTTTTGTTCGAATGATCGTTTTTTCTATCGATCGATGAGTGAGAACTCGTTCCTTTGCTCGTTTGCTCGTCGCTCTGCCGTCCGCCCACCCACCTACCCATCTGTCCGTCCGACCACGCGCCTTTCCGCCCAGCCGACCACTTCCCCGCCCACTACACGCCACCACCCTACCCTTCGCCTCCACTGACAATTGTGACATACTCTGCCACTACTGTGTGCGTGTGGCCGCGCTCTAACTCTGTCGTTCGCTCGTTGGAGCCATTACTTCGCCTGTCCACTCGACGTCTCGCCTTTCTACTTCCACTTCTCTCGCCTCTCCATCCTGTCGCTGGCTCGCCCCGCCGCCAGCCCCGCTCTGGGACACCTTTCTCCTGCCATTTGTTTGCCGCGGCGTTTACCTGCTAGTCCACTGCTTTGCTCACCTGCTCCCTCGCCCTCTGCAGTTCGGAAATAATTTTCTGTTCGCTGGATCGGGTGATCATTTTCTGCCTTTTTCCTCAACTTCCTATTCGACCGTCTTGAATCTCGGTCGAATTTATATCCTACCGCGCTCACCCACCCACTTACTTAATCACTAATTCACTCAACGCCCAATCACTTGCCGACCCATTTGCATGTCCGCATTCCCTCTCGCCCTTTGCTCCAGAATCACGCGGACCCTTCGTGATGAGGCACCCTTGCTTGCTGTAGATCTCAGAACGCAGCAGCGGACCGGAGGAAGGAGAGGGCTGGAAGACGAAGACGAAGAAGAAGAAAGGAAGGAAGGAACCGCTGATCTTTCCCCGGAGCGGCAGGGCGGCGGCGCGCGGGCAGGCGGGCGGACGGCGCACCCGGCAACCTCCGACACTGTTTGCCCCGCTCGTCTGGCGAGCGGGGACGCGAGAGTGCGGGGCGCGGGGCGGGGTTGTGTGGGATCCCGCGCCGTTCCACTCGCCCAACTTTGTTTGAAGTGGCGCGAAAACGCCGAGGACTAAATCCCTGGTGTGATCGGTGTCGGCGGCGGGGCCGGGGCGGCGGCGCGATGGAGTGAGGCGAAGCGGAGCGGGGTGGGGAGTGGCGGAGCGGGACGGGACGGTGAGGGGCAGGACGGGATGGGGCCGGACGGGGTGGGAAGGGGCGGGCGAAGCGGGCCGGGGCGGGCCGGGGTAGGTCGCGACCCGGGGGTCACGGTGGCGCTAGGGGTGACACGGGTGAGGGGGAGGAGGAATTCGGTGCGGGGAGCTCTTTCCCGGCGGGGAGAGGGCGACGTAGCAGCGGACTGGGACTCGCAACTTTGGCATGCAACACACGACCGATTCCGCGTTAGCGATACCCCTTCCCCCAAGAACTAAGTTTGGCAGAGGTGACAAAAACAGACCAATGTTGATTAACCCCGCTGGAGCTGGCTCAACGGAACTAAGCGACTAACAGTGTACCGCCCGTATTAATATTTTGAAACAGCCTCGAGCTGGGAGAGTAGATAACCGAAACTGAGCGCGGCTTAACAAATTCGCCATAGGGCGTTAGAATGTAACGGGACAGCGATCACTCCACTACCATGTTGCGAGTGCACGGCAAAATTTTGTCGTGAAAATTGGCGTTGCTTTAAAAATCGGGTAAAATATTTTCGTGGTAGTCATATAGATGTCATTTATGAAAGTAAATATGTAAAATAATATTTCTATGATTACATTTGCCTTCAACGAAAATGTGAAATAAAGTGCAAAATAATAAATCCTCTATTTTACTTCTAAAGGATACAATGTCACATTTACAGATAATTTGATGTTTCAGAGTCAAATAATTAGAGAAAAGTAGCAATTACAGAAATAAATTCAGAAGCAATAAGACTAATCCTTCTGATTGTCTTTCATGTGTATAAATGTGAAGTAATAATGGACTAACAGTCTCCTGTGATCAATCGCTTCATCATTTCTCCAAGGTAATTTCTTGAGTATCACCACCATTTCTCACAGATATTTTTAAATCTGGTTTAAAGAGCGATGAAACAGGTAATTAATATATTGTAATATCTAATTTTAAGTAAAAAGTGTAATTCTTGCTGTAAGATAATATAATTTTTATTGAATAAGAATAATTTTCCCCTTGGTAAGTTTTAGCTCTTAATTGATTCATGGATAACAGCACTGAAGATGCAAAATATCAGATTAGGACAGAATTTATGTCCATTTATTTGTTCCCCAAAAGCAGTGAAAACTGAAGTGACATATAGAAGTCACAATATAGAAGTGACTTCTATATTCATAGAAGTATGTTCGTATTTTCTGTACACCTTGTAAAATACAAGCGTTTTTTCCACATAATATGTTCCTCCTACTAGAAGTTCTTTAGATAAAATTGATATATGATTCTTGTGACGACTAGGAAGTAATGAACTTGGTAAATTTGAATCTGTTCAGATAATTCTACTCTCTGTTTAATACAAGTGAATATATAGCATTCGCCTTATTCAGTTTCCTAGATGTTTTTACTACTTGAAGTAAGTAATTAATGAAGCCTGTTTTATTGAAGTATGATTCGCAATCTGATAAAATAGGTTGAGATCTGTGAACTCGTGCGGTATTAAACCTGGTAGAAAGGCAATACAGGCCTTCCTCCTCTCGGCTTGCAGAACCGCTCCCAGCGCCGCCTCTCGCCTCGCTGAACTGCGTACAAATACCCGGATGAAATCGGACTGCGTAGTTCGCGAGGCATTAAGGGATGCAATAGTAACATGATGATCACATCATCTCTCTTGACACGCAAAAACCGGAGCTTAAAACTACGTCGCAGCGCCGGGCGAAGGACGAGAGTTAAAGCGATATTTGAAGATGAGGTTTCCCCACTCCCTCTAAAAATTTCAAATTGAAAGGATTTTCTCGAAGAGGGGTTAAGATGAATTTAAGAGCTTTTACTGAGGGTTGACGCCCAGCCTTAACGCGGCGACGCTGTCGGAACGTGTTGTAATATGAAGAGGTTTCTGACGGGATCACGCTTTACTTGATGTGTTTCCACGAAGGACAGCTACGGCGTTATGAGTCAAAACTCAAATCTGGTGGCAGATGACGGTAAATTTATGTCACGTTGATTATTCGTATCGTAATGAACAAATACATCCTTTTGTCTCAGAATTAGTTGAAGCTACGTGGAACGAGCTGAATCCTAAATTAAATAACTTTAATATTAGCTCATGATATTTAGAATATTGAATACAGTTTTAAAAATGATATAT
>JAHLJT010008446.1:84082511-84208284 GCA_031308135.1 Acheta domesticus | reverse complement strand
TTCGATGAATGTTGCCGCCAATGATCTTAGATGGACCTAACTTCTGCTAAGCTTCATTAGTCTGCAAGTGTTGGTCTGAAGCGTGGTCAATCGCATTCCATTTGTCCCAGATAATTTTTGACGGTTTTGAATTGTTTTGTAAACAACCGATAAGTCATTCAAAGACGAAAATATCACAGAGGGTTACGAATGATTCTTAATAATCAGTTTTCTAACATATGAAAAAGTCATTCCTTTCCTAAACAACGATTGAGGGGAAACTCGCTCTGGGACCTTTGATGAACCATTCTCAATGTCCCATAAAAGAGGTGAATGGACTCGAAGTTCAGCGCGCCATAGCAGTCAGTCAACCCTTATTCTTCATTCACAAAATATTTAAATAGTATTTTCAAAGAATTTCATTTTTCTTCTCTGACCATTTTATTTCTCTTTACTTGATCAAATTACGCTGAATATCTCAATATTTATTACATATTACGCCTATTTTATTCCACTATTATTACAGCAATATTAATATATTGTATGTACTACTACACCTTAACAGAACTGTCAAAATATTAGGATGTTATGTTTTTCATTTATTATTAAAATGAGAACGCGTGTTTTAGCCATTAAAATGCACACCTGAAAACACGGCCACTTACACTATCTTTCCTCCAAGAGGAAATATCACATCTTAAAAGCAGTTAAATTTTTAAGTCACCGAATGTCAACACTCGAAATGTTTACTTAGTACCTTGTGTTTATATATCGAATATAACGTAATTTACCTGAGAGCCTCACAATTACTTTAATTTTCCGTCGCGAAAATACTCGTGTTTAATTTATACCTTTTAATACATTATCTAATTTAATCAGCAGAAATTTTACATGTAACTCATGACATTGTTTAAGAATTATTGTAGGTCTATACTAAGCTTTATTTCTACGCTAATTTCTCGAAATACAAATCGAATATCGAATTTTGTGTACGAAATTTATCTATCTATAATATTGGTATGAATTACGTTGAAAGTGGTGGAGATATTTGTAGGAATACGATACTTCGCCAAAACGCATTGTGACGTGATTCATCCTCTTTGCATAAAAAAACGTCACTTTGCACGCTTATATCGAAAAAAAAAATCATATGGAGTAAGGAATAGGGTAAGGTTGCAAGAATATTCTAAGCTCATTATTCCATTGAGTGATCATCAGATATATGTGCATTACATTCTTTCACTTGAAGAAAATTTGAAAATGAGGGAACTTAGATTTTTTCCCATACGTCACTTCGTTTCTAACTGTTTGACTAATATATTTTTTAGAGTAGTAGAAGTGAAACTCATCGCATTTCTTTTGTCTGACCGGCTAAGATGGCTGAGGGTCACTGCACTTAATCTCTGACCTGTTACTTTCACATATTTATTGATCGCATCACGTTTCAATGGAGTATACCTAATAAACTCAAGCAGATATCACTTCAATAACATAACTTTCTGAGCATTTCTGAAAAGTTAAGTGAATATTCTGGAGAGTTAAGTGAGCATTTGGAAAGTATTATTATTTCGTTTTACAAATTTATGGAGGGGAGTCCGAATGTAAATCAAATCTATTTCTCGATTCTTTCTCGCTTTACGATGTGCAGCCGTACTGAACATCGAAGTTGGTCGACAGTTGACCGAAATGTTTCATTTATCTACTTTGTTTAATCTAGAAAACGGTATACGTAGTTCATTCATCGTATCGGTCATAATATTGAAAAAATATATTTAATTCTAGGAAAAATAAAGTAATAAATAATCCGTAGTATATTAATTTTAAAATAAATCTTAAAAGAATATTCTTGACTACTGAGTACTTTCTTCCGTTTGTTGATTTGACAAACAAACCGTGATAATTCAACACGTGCCACGCTGCTAATGTGACTGGAAATCAAGCATTTACGTGAAGGCAGGCATCATAAAGCGCCCATTACAGGGACCTTTTGTGAGATGATCCGAAACAAGGCAACTTCAAACGTGCCTGCCCAGAGAGTGCGAGACAATGCAGAAATAGAAGAAAGTATACGTATCACGCAGGTTCATTAAAGCACGTGAAATGAGAATATATCTCGTGCTTCACTAATAAAATGTTGATTATATATTTCCAGATGAATAATGCATTATTCTCAATCTGTAAGAGTCATTTACATTTTATTTTATTTTATATTATTAAATTAGTACGTATTTATCAAGATATGTTCAACGAAACGTAGTTACTAAACTATTAGACTATTAAATAAGAAAAATTATTTGATTTTTATTTTAAATTTACTCAATAGATTCCAAACAACTCTAATGATATGCTGTGGACTGAACTTTGTTACGGATCGTAAATGTAGATTTATAGGCATTCGCTGTATTTTCATCTTCTTGGAGGAAGATCGGCAATGATGACAAGGATGACCCTTGTTCACTATTTGCTTAATTAATTTTTAGCTTCTGAACGTCTTTGAAATTTTTTTCCAGAATATTGTCCCGAACGCGAAAATGGACATGTAATATATTTGGAGAACATTCTATGCTAAATGAACTAGTTATTTATAAAATGTTGATAATATGAATTCATAACAGATTTCAGTCTATAAACATATTCAATGAATTAATACATCAATGGCTTACTTATAAACAAGAATAGAAAGTGTCAAAAAATTATATACCATGGCCAGATCTAAAATTGCCATTCTTAGATAAGCAAATTGCACGATACAATACAGGTACACACGTAAAAATAAAACTGTCGTTGAAATTGAGGGGTAACATTCAATGAGTGACTTGATATACAACTTATTCCTATCAGATACATTTTTTTAGATTCACCATGATAATCAATAACTTTCTGAGCAATACATTAACATATATTTACTCATTCACTTTACTCTGTCCATTGTGCTGTTATGTGAAATAATTAGATAATGAAATACAGTGCATCACATAATTTAATTCACGGGATTCTTTTAAAATTATCATTGTTTAATGAACATATAGTACCAAAAATTGAAGCTGAAAATACAACGGTTCAGCTATATGATGTTCCGATTTGTGATGTATTTTTCAGATAACATTTAAATGGTTTAATTATTCATTGATGTTGCTGTACGAGGTTCTTCTTCGAGGTATTCTTTGTATATTTGAAAGATAAACAAATTTGAACGTTTTAATACTTCATCTTTTTTAACAATACTGACTCCAGCTTATGGACCTGTCTCAGTAGTGACTATCTCCGGGTTCGAGCCCGATATCGGCGGATTTTCTACACTACAACTATGATGTGCCAAAAGTAAGTTCTGGGGTTAGAATGTATTGAACCGCATACCCCACGCTCTGTAAGCCAGCATGTAAAGAATGTGAAGTAATACGTGATGCATGGATTGTTCTTGCGTCAGTCAAACAATGATTTTCTGTGAATGAATAACAAAAGAAAGTATTTAACATTCATAATTAATTAATAAAACGGTACTTTGCCACACGTGTGATAATTGTTAATGTTACATAAAATAAAGAATTAAATGTGACGTTAAAGAAAAATAAACAAATGAATAAATTTTAACTATTACACTGATGTCACACACACACACACATACATACACACACATACACACACATACACACACATACACTGATGTCATGTTACTACAATAGACAACCCAATGCCAATTCTGGAAACTATCTCTAAAAGATAATAATGCCTGTAACTATTTGCACCCGCGCAAAATTCCTTTGGATACTACCATAAGTTAGATGAAAAGTATGTAATAAATCATTGTATCGCACCCTGAAAGAAATGATTTTTACTCTATTTACACCACGGATTTTCTACTTTCCACGTCCAATGGTAAACTAGCCTTTAAAATCCTTTAAAAATTGTTTTCATCCCCGCTAAAGTACTTTTAGGTGTTGAACATTTGTTTTATTTAACAAAAATACACATTACTTTTTGGGTGCTAATATATACAATAATTAATTTCAACGAAGTATGTTTACATAATTTCAATATTCCAGTAATTCCAAAACCAAGGTTATCGAGGCAGCTTTTAAAGAGCGATTTATGTCCTAAATGGATTTTTTTTTTGTTTACAGAACATTGGGTGTCTTACAATACCAATTCTTTCTTTTCAAAATTCTACAAATTCCAATTACAATCTCCAAGTTTTCAACTTTTATCTTAGTCTACTACTCTAAATCAAGGAAATCAGGTTTTATCTATGATAGGAACAAAATGTAGCCAACTCTTCATCACACTCTGGATTATTGAATTGTTTCAAGCATTGTGCAATGTATAAAATACGCACAGAAAGTCAGATTTTTTATGGAAGTGATTATTTTGTTCCTTACGTGTTAGTTGTAGTAGAATGTTAAATTAAAAAATGGTGGAAGTCAAATAATAATTTGAAATTTTACATAAAAGTATTTTTCTTTGGTGATAAAAGGTTCTAATACTTCCAGGTTAATTCCAATTCGGTGTGAGCTGTTCCATAATGTAGACAATATTGCGATATTGTAACTGTGCTAAGAGTTGTAGTATTTGCAAATATATAATGAGTAACCTAAACCACTCCTGTATTTCAGAACTCAAATATTTCTACATTGTTTACTATTCTGTATTAAGTTTATTTTGATTAAGTTTATTTATTTGTATTAATTGGCGTAGGTAGTGAAATGATTTAACATTGCTTGCAATGAAATCATATGTCCCTATTGTGAGGCAGTACCCTGCATATCATAACACAGGCTATTTTTTAAGGTTATAAAGAATTCCTGAAGAATATAAAATATTAATTTAAGTAAAATCGATTTTTCCTATCCTAGTTATTACAATGAATTACTAAATAAAAGAGTGAAAACAGTTCTATTAAAAAAATACCCTCGGTTGACCTCGATACTTGTTCTGGGAGACAAGCGAGGCTAAGATTAATACTCATTGTTAAGTATTACATAAAATCACCGAGCCAAGGGACGCATTAGCGAGTAAAATATTATGCACAGAGAACTCCGCGACGATATCAAAGTCTCGTCATGCCCTGGCGCTGTAATCCTCAGTCCACGTCCCTCGCACAGCATTCTTCAGGCTAAACGAGGTACCACACGGCAGGAATTCCCTCACGTCGCTTGCATGCGTGGGTGGAAAAGCGAGCCGACGAAATTCTCCCGCATTGTTTGTTCCGGTTCTCATTAAGTAGTGCGTGGGCTGGATCATCCCTTACCGCCCGCGAAGAGATACTTTTTTTCCGGGTCGTTAACCCTTCTTTCTTTACTTTTAATACGTATAATTATGTATCACCACGCGTCGTCTGTATGCATTTGTGAGACAATCGTGCATTTGCTTTGTTTGTCTCCCCCTCACCTAGTTAAAGCCGAGAACCCGGTTGCCGGCGGGGCGCGTCCACGGCTCGGCCGCCCCTTTCGCTACACGCACCACGCTCCCGAGGCAACTCCTATCATTTTCCCGACTAACTCGCTGCTAACTAACAAAGTAACTAACTAGCTAACTAACTTGGCGGTTCTCCACGACCGCGCCGCATCCCGGAGGGAGAGCGTCCCTCTGTGAAAGGGTCCGAAAGAAGTTCCCTGGGAATTAAATCTGTACCACTTAAACGGATATTTTCGATTTGCGTAGCCGCTAATACGCTGCCCGCTCTTCATTCGAGTGGGCTCCGGCTGGTTTCGGTCGGCGCCGCAGTGTTGGAGGCGAAGCTGCTGGCGGGTTGGGGGTGGGGACGAGGTGGGGGCGAAGGCCGGGGAGAAGGCGGAGGCGGTGCAAAGGCTGACGCAAACGCGAGGCGGTGTCCATCCGGTAGCCGGCGGCAGAAAGAGATCCGAGATCCAAGATGGCGCGGTGCGCGCAGCCAAATGACGCGGCCCGAAGCGTGGCCGGATCTAAACGAGCAAACAGCACGCGAGCGCGCTGCGCGGTTTGTAGCTGGGCGCCGCCCCCGCCCCCGCTCCGCCCGCAGCCCGCCCACGGCCCGCCCGGGTCCGCCCACAGCCCGCCCCTGGCCCGCCCCCCGGCCCGCCCGCAGCCCGCCCCCGGCCTGCCCCCAGGCTCTCCCCGCCCCCGCCCCCCCCACGGACGCCCGCTCGCGCACGCACGGATCCAATTGAGCGGAGGCGGAGAGGGGACGATCACAAGCGGGGGCGGCCCCGTGCTCGGTTGCGCCTCGCCACCCCGCAACATGCCCCTCACCGCGCCCTTCCGGCAGTCTCGTTCGCCAGCCCTGTCCGCTCCCTCACCCCACGCCGCCCCATACTCGCATCAGTTCTCGCCTCTTCGTTACCGCAACACATCCACGCCGTCGTGTTTCATCACGCCCGCCTCGCCAGCCTCCCCGCCCACCCCCTTCGCCGCTTCACTCTCGAAACTCGTCATCTTACCCGCTGATGCGTTCAATGTCCGCCGGACCACAGTCACAAGTCCCCGCCTCTCCTTGATCTCTCCCTTGCCACCTTCGCTACTTTGTCTACTTAGCCACCCCCACAACCTGTGTCCCCTAATTTTCAAGTCGCCTTTCCCCAACGCCTCCTTCTTTTGCATATCATTCTCGAGCAATATCTTTCTATCATTTTTTATTTCACCGTATTTCCCCCTTCTATACGTTTCCTTTCCACTTTCCTTTCTCTCAAATGCTGCAACACAATACTGCATTATTTTGATGCTCATCTTGATTTTTCTTCTTCGCCTTGCCTTTCCCTTTCCTTTTACCTTTTCCTGACATTCTTTTCCCTATCTCTGCATGCAGCCAGCCCTCTATCTTTTCTCGATGTTATCTGGCCCTAAAATGCCTCTGTTCCCCGCCAAATCCACCAGCCATCTTCTTCATACTCTTCCCCGCTACCGTTCTCCCACACAAAACCGCGCCACGAAACCCTGATCCGCCTGTGAATCGGAGCTTTCGTGGTTGCCCACGTAACGCGCGGGAATTTGACTCACAAAATGAAGCATTCACGAGGAACAATAAATTCAATCTTACTCCCTTTAGGAATACCATCCCTGCGCTGATGTCGATACCTACTGGAACCCTGTCAATGTAACGCAAATGCTAAGCGAATTCATGAAGCAATCACGGAGAAGCAAAGTAACGTAGAATAACTCCATCGAAAACTAAATAAAAATATTGTTGGTGCAGGGAACATTTTTCATCCGGCTGCCTGGCGCTATTTAAAAAGCACACTGATCACATTTTCTGGCGACGTGCCTGTGCTCGCGTTGGGGTGGCTGGGCGGAGAGTGCCAGAGAGTGGGCACACCAGAGAACGCAGCGGGAGCGGGGCGGTGGAGGCGGCGGTGGCGGTGGCTGCGGCGGTGACAGTGGCGGTGGCTGGAGCGGGAAAGGGGTGGGGGCGGGGGGTGGCGGTGCCGACGATTCGCATGGCAGCGGTGTCCGCTTTGAACACGCATCGGCACGCGAAATGCCCGATTACGCGATCGGTGCTTCTCCCCGCCCGCCTACCCCGCCCCGCCCCGCACCATCCCTCTCCCGCGGGCCGCGAGTCTGAACGCGCGCTGACGGAATGCACATCGATTGTTGCAGGAACGCGACTTCACAGCCCGCGCCTTACGACTCTCGCCGAATTGCTGGGGACGCGTTCGCATGGTTGGCACCGGAATAGAGTGCTTTGCCGGATTCCCTGACTCGTAGACTGATATTTTTAATAGCTTTGTATCCTGTGGCCTTCTGACAAAATAAATAGCATTTCCGTCTGCCTATATGTCTGTAATTTGTATGAGTATCAAATGTTATGATAATATTGATCTTCAAACAGATGTATATATATTTTATTGCTTATTATTTATTGGAAGCTGTTATTATTTTCGTTAATCTTTGGAACAGCGTGCGTTCGTCTCGATAACCCGACGTACAGCTTCCTTTATTAAATTTCAAGTAAAGTTATGTGCTGTATTTATTAGCTCAGTTTGTTCTTTGCGATCATATTAATAAAACGAGAGATTTATTTGTAATTAAATTGATTTTTAAATTACAGCGCCGTTTAACAAAAATGAAGTTTACAAAAAAGAATCAGGAAATTCTCTTGGTAGACAATTTCAAGATGTACTTCATTTCAAATAGGTTCCAGAATATGAAGTAGTTATTTATCAGCGCTTTTAATTTTTGGAAGAATAATTTGAAACTTTTCATCTCGTACGATCTGTTTGAAACTGTGATCCTGAAACTATACAATATTACACGAAACTTTTACATTGCACTCTCAGACAATGAAGTAGTATATTGAAAAACATGTTATGCGCTTGATTTCCTTTAAGTAGGACTGGAATCCTATATTAAATTATTTTATTTCAGCAATTTTGGAATTGGTCGATAAAATGTTGAGTTTCTAACGCGGTGTGATTGAATGGCGTGTTGAATGATCAAGCTCACGTGGAAAAGCTTTAGAGAAAGAGAAGGGAAATTGCAGGATTTCAACAAAGAAATAAGTAAGCCTACGCATGAGCAAAAACGAGAAACGTTTGAAATCGTGCTATTGCACATATATTACATAAAAAGAACATCAGAATGCCGTTCTCAGAGATTGTGGCCGAAGGCAACTGAAACTCAAATGGCTGCTGTGATGGAACCTGTGATCCTGGTATGCTCCGATGGCTCTTTTTCTCGGTCTTTTTGCAACAAATCAAAGACCCGTTTCAAAAGTATATAAACGTACTATATAAAATTAAAATATTGGCACATCAAATTTTAATATGTGAAAATACATATAAACAGGATTGCTCTTGCCATTACTATTTCTTTTCACTTTAACAAACTGGAGGAGAAATGCATTAATAGTTGAACATCAAATGTAAATCATTCAACGAAAAAAAAATCGAATTGGACATGATAAACATCTAATTTATATTTTGACGGTGAAAAATATTTCTCTTAATGAAATTTGATTATCATTGCAAATTTTGAATTACATGACCACATCATAGAGACAATTGTGAAATGGATAGAATAAGAATACCTTGAAAGATTTGATATTTTTTAAATTGCATGGAAATTATCGATTTAAAGGAATATTAATATTATTATATTAGTAATTTACAAGTTGATCGTTTTGCCCCGCAAAGCAGTTTTGAAATACTGTTTTGTAATATTTATTTAATTAATACTTATATTGAGGGAAATAAATATTTGATTTTGTGTTTCATAAAAGTGTTCGTAGTAGTAACAAGACTGGAATGTGAATCCCGAAGTTTTTATTAATAAGATATCAAAGTTTCTAGACCCCGGAGAATCGATTAAATGTGATCAAGTTTTAAAGTGAGAGCAGTGGATACTAAACATTTTTACGACTCCGCGCTCAATTTTAAATACAGCCCGTTCCATTTCGTGATGCTACACTTTCCTTTGACTTCCTTTACAGTATTGGTGTATGCGGCACGAAAACTAGTTATTTTGGTGTAGAGGGAGGATGCCAGAATTACGAACATAAAGACTTTTGTATAAATAATGGATCCTTCATCATTACAACGTGGGATATCATAAAATAATGAAGTCTTCTTGTTCATAAATTGAAATTTGATTATAATTCAAGATATAAATGTAGTACACCATTTTGTATGATAATTACACTTCTTGCACCGCACAGCACATGGAACACCTATGCAGTTTATTGAAATACATCTGAATTTTTGTGAAAATATCTTGTTTCTGTATATTCTAGATGAAAAATATGAGTTTGTAGTAAATTATTAAATTCTTGCCAAAGAGTTTGTTTTTAATATCTTTTTGCATCGTATGCTTTTTCCAATACAATTCTGGCATCCAATGTTACGTTGAAAAGCAAATATTAAAAGGGAACTTCTGTTCTCTTTGTTTTCCGTTGTTGCACTTTGCCTTATTCCTTCTAAGAATGTTCTTTTAAGATATTCGATTCTTACTTGCCTTATATTAAGTTTAGTAATATGAGATGAATAAAAACCTTAAGAGAAGATTCTTATTTTCAACTCTAATGTTCTGCTACTATGGTTAGAATTTTGTTGTTCACAAATCAAATGCAGTAAAAACACATGGGATATTACCTAAAAATTTGCGCAATTGACGGAGACGGGGAAATACGGTAGCCCTCATACCACACATACTGCAAGTAAATGAAGATTTTCATTACCTATCTCCGAACACTTTCATTATTCCTGCTAAAATTAGTAGTGTTACAATAGCACGAACTTTCTCGCGTTATTTCTAACTTTCGCAATTTTGAAAATTTGTGAGGTCAACAAAATGAGACCTGCATCATTTTTAACCATTCTTTATTCTCTCCGTGGAATATTTTTTTTAATGGAAATGCTTTTGACATTTTTAAACATTGCATGAACTTCAAGCACATATTTCGCGGAAACTAGTCGTTTTGTCAAAATAACGTACATGACCTTTTTTAAAGCTACAATTTTTTGAAGACATTTTATTTTTTTATTCTCTATCATCAATATTGTACATTTGAAATAATCCTTTTTTGCAACTTTCAAAAATACAGAGTTCACTGAAAATACGGATTTGTTAGCACCAAAAGATTTAAAAACGTTTTTGAGAAAATCGAACTTCGAATCGAATACAGCTTTTGAGAAACTTTGAGGCCTTAAAGTACCTTCTAAAATAGAATATCCGTTTAAAGTCGCAGGGTCGTGAAATCGTTTTGATCAATCGGAGAAAATCAATTTTGGAGAAAATTGCGTGAATAGTTTTGGCATAGCAATGAAACAGACCGACAGACTTTTTGCCGTCAGTAGATTTTTCGGTATCAGGGACCCACAAAATATGGATTCTGACTACACAGCGTGTTTGAGGAAGTCATTTATTACATATAAAAACAACATTTATTCATTTTTTTGTTACCAGGGCTCGGCAATCTGCGTTTTTTGTCAAAAAATCGCCGACTTCTGGCACACAATTTCAATACTTTTACTTATGAAGTAAGACGAGAAAGTATAAAGGAACCGATTTTCCGCTTATTCCCTTTCCCGTAACGTAGTTTTAAAAGTGTTGTGACAGAATTGTCTATTCGTAAAAACTACCACAAAGTGAAGGTCAATATTCGATCAAAATACCATATTTATGATACAAAACTTTTGAAATATTATATTTCTAAAGTTGGTGAAATGTATCATATTACTCGGAAAGATGTATAGTAAAATTCTTGGAGACTCCACCTATGTTTTATAGTCTGCAACATTTTTCCCATTAACGAGTATTATTATCATTATTATTATTATTATTATTATTATTATTATTATTATCATTATTATTATTCCTCTATATCACGACTAAAGATGTTATGAGTCGGCTGAATATAAAATCTACTTCAGATTGTAACCAGCTGCCTTAGGAGCAGATCTAGGGACTATCGGTGCCTTTACAATACTTTGCGCAAAATGTCAGCTTTGCATAAGAAAATCATGTGAATGCGTGGCAATATTGCAGCGATACAAAACAAATTAGTGGTGCTAAAACAGCACATACTTTCTCGCCAGTATTTTCACGTAAAATTACGCGAAAAGTACTCAAATGTTCGAAAATGGCCTTATTTCAAAATCCACCTTTAAGGAACAGATATCATTAGGGAAAAATATCTACCTTTAATATTTTAGTTGTAGGAAGACTGCGAAAAGATTTTGAACTTTGTAATTTTCAAAAAATCAGAGTTTTTAACGAACAAGAGACCTGCACTATTCTCTTAAACGTCCTTCACAGTATCCAATAAAAAATGTAATAAAAAACGATGGAGCCAATTCTTTGAAAATGTCGCAAGTGCTTCATGTAAAGTATTCTCCCAAAAAATATCGGTTTCAAATTGAGGAGGGCGCGACATCAGCCAGATCAATTAGAGAAATTCAATTTTGGAGAAAATCGGCTGAACGGTTTAGCAGCTAACGTTGTTCACAGACGGACGGACGGACGGACAGACAGACAGACAGACAGACAGAAATTTTGCCGTTATTCGATTTTTCGGTATTAAGAACTCACAAAACATGGATTCTGAATACACTATCTGATAGTCTTTTTTCTAAATTTAGCAACTGGATTTATCCACTTTTTCGTCACCAGAGCCCTGTAATAAGAGTTTTTCGGCCTAAAATTCGCCGTTTGTTTGTGCAGCATTACATAACTTTCTCTTTCCTCCATAGCGAGAAAGTAAAAATTAGGAGGAAACGGGAATCTACACTAAAAAGTAAGGTACTGAACGTGAAGCAAAATGGGATATGACAGAAGGGAAAAATAGATGTAGATGAATTCCATATATATTTAGAACAAAAGAAAGGAGGAGAAAAGCAGAAAGAAGAAAATTTGAGAAGAATTTCAAGAAGAATACCGTAATTTATGTTTTTTGAAAACTTTCAAATTTTAAATCATCTCATATTAAACAAGAAAAAGAAAAAGTAATAAATTTACTCCAAACATCAAGTCATGTTCTCAACTAATTTTTCGAATAGGTAATTCAATGAAATGAAAATGTTTCGTATTTACAGAAAATAAATATAGGTGTTTCAAGTTATCCAAAGCTTGAGATAAATTAAGGCATGTTCCTAAGCCCGTGTGGCAAAAAAATAAACGCCTGATATAATTTATAATAATATATGAAGCGAAAAAACAATTGTAGCTTCCGTCTCAATAAAGGTATTTACAAATTAAGAATATGGTAATTGGAGAACACTATCCAAAAATCTAAAATGTTCACCTGGAAAGCAAAATTCCCTCTTTTCACACTGCTGAGAAACACATATATTTTATTCCCTCCATTCGGAAATACGTATTGGAAGCATTGGATGATTTCCGCAAGAACTTTACGGTATATTTTTAGTATTTTTTTTTTGTATACGCTTGTATTGTGGTGCAATTGATCATTTTCATATTCCATTTGATGTTACCTTAATGAGTTCATCTTCACAGTTCTCATCAATCCTTGCGCATTGACTTTTTGCAACATCTAAACAGTTCTTTAAATAGCACATTAAAACATTCAAAATTATTTTCTAACTGTACAATAAAAGCGATTAAGAGTTTTGTGTTGAAAGAAATTTGTCCTAAAAATTGGATATTTAGAAAAGGTCATGTAAATTTTTTTGAAAACAACGAGTAATTTTTGCGTAATTTCTGCTAGCAGTTAATTCAATTTTTTTTAAATTGTTCAAAAATGGCTTTGCTTAATTAATGGTTTTTTGCTTAATTTTTGTTCACGATTAGAGCAAAGGACGCTTAAAAATGGGACAGTTACCATGTATATTCACCTGTCTGAATGTTCGAAAATTGCAAATTTGGTAAATAATCAGAAAACGTGTGTGCTGTTAAGAACCACTAGTTTTTTTAGTTTACATCCGTATCCTGATTTTAATCGGATGGTAGCTTCTTGAGAATTGCAAAATGTTGGTGAAGATGAGATACTTGAGATAGTAATGGCTACTCGCTATTTTACTCCCTGTATCTTTTTGAGACCCTTTAAATCCACACAAAGTACTAGTTCATTTACATTATTGCATTGCTAATATCGGTGATGTTATAAAATTATGCTTTACATATAAAATACCTGAAAATTAATAATCAATTTTCGTTCCACTCCTTACCATTAGAAGGCAAAAGCTTTATTTTCTGCAAGTTTGATACTAGTGGGAAGTCTCCAATTGTTATATTTAAAATTTTGCGCTTGATGTAGCCACGACATGTGTATTTGCCCGACAAATAATTAAAATTAATAAATAATTTCCGTGCTGCTAACGCAACAGCGTGTGGCGTTAGTGCCCTCCGCCTTGGCCTCCGTTTCTGGGCCCCGCCTCTCGATCGCGGTCCGCTCGCGGGTCTTCGCGGCGCGCGGAGAGAAGCCGGGCGTCTTGCCGCGCGCTGCGCGCCGGGTGCCGCTCGCGGCGAAGCAGACAGTCCGGGGTTTGGACACCACTAATGTATCAGTGTCATCCCTTCCGCTGACGCCCATACGTTACCGCGGCCCGTCCCAGGAAATTCAGTTATCACCGCCGCCGGAGAGAACCGCGCCCCCTCCCCATCCCTGCCAGCGCTTCCTCCTCCTCCGCCATCGCCCCCCCCTCCTCCCGCACGCCTCGCGGTAAGAGATCCCGCAGCTGCGGGGCGTCGATCGAGAAAGCCCTCGCTTAAGTGCGGGCCTCCTCTGTCGCCACCTAACTACGCACCGCTCGCCACCGGGTGTCTCAAAGCGAGGGAACGCGGATTAAGCCCCGTTTACACCGCTATGGAAACTCTGGCGTGTAGCGAACCCGACGGCGATTGTCGGTGGGAATGCAGTTCAATAGACACATTCTCGGTTTCGTTCTTTCATGAAGGGACGAGAGCGTCGACGGCAGCGATTGAATCCGTCTTCTCGTCAGGTGCTCCTGACGTCTGAAGTTTAATCGTGAAATCCAGTTCTAATTTTCAAATATGTTAGTATAATTAGTATAACTGTTTTGATGTAGATACCTTTTTCAATAATGATTGAAAGACGGGTGTTGTCTGGTCCCACCCCTCTTTCATTCATTATTTTCAAATATATATTAATTTCTTTATCGCACAAATTTAAATAACAAAATATTTTACTCTATTTCAAATTTTAACTCTACGAACTTGTATAATATAATATTTTGATACTCGTAATGCCAAATCAATAAAATTTCCAATGTCGCATGTTCAGACGAGAGACGTATTCAGTACTTGAGTATATTAGTAAGTAGACCGCGGAACTTCATGCAATTGCATATTTTTACTGTTTGCGCATATCGAAAGGAAACGTGTATAACTTTACCTGTCACCAAAAATGAAACAAATATAGCCCATTTTTATTTTGCATAATTGCATATTTCTGGAAGTTTTTTTTCTTTAACTGCATATTTTAATGTATGCGGCAAATTTAAGTGCATACATAACAGGTTTATGTGTAGAACTGGGTCGAAGTAAAATATTTTAGTGTTTTTTTCTTACAAAAGAAAACTGAATTAAGCCATGCTAATGTTACAATACCAACATAATACTTCCGATAGTCTTCTGATAATATTGTTTTCGCTAAAATCGATTTACTTCCTGTAACTTTATTCGTGCGCATGAACTTAGTGAACTGAGCTGAATGTTTTGACATCTTGAATGATATATATTTTTGTTTAACGCATATTCTTAGTTTTAAGCGCAGATATTGGCTGTTTTAAGTGCACATATTGCCAATTTTAAGAGTATAGTTGCAAGCATATTTTTTAGTGCATTTAGGTCCGCTAATAAGAATAACTAACTGTAAAAGATACATTACTTCTTATGAATACTTTGATAATAAAGATTTGTTTTTGTGATATTAAGGCTTACAAAATGAATTTTATTGCATTTATAAATGGAATTTTAATATTTTTTTCAATACTTTGGTTCAAGAATAATTGGTGAAAAAGCATGCTTCTTCCCTCCGAGTAGTTACTCTTAGTTCTTAGTATCGAAAACTCTTATGAGTAATACATATTGAAAAATCGCAGTAATAAACTAGAATTAAAACGATGCTGGGAATTTCTGTTGTTTCTTGCTAATGTAACATGTTATGTTGGTCGTTCTTCGCCTAAAAAATCAAAAGAAGCCTACCATATGTATATTTAGCTTGTGTACGATGCTAATATTTTGCTGAAAAATGACAATTTTAGTATTATTGCATTTCATATACAATGAAACCAATATAAAGGCAAAATCTTAAGAAATAAATGCAATGATCATATATTTAAGATACGAGAGTCATGGAACAGATAGTGTAACTAAAATTATTTTTTTCATAAAAGTAATAATATTTGCATTTATGTATTTGACACGGCAAATATTAATTCTTTTTTTGTAAAAGATATTGACTCATTGAAAATATATTTATCTTTTGCGCACTGAACTACTCTTCCCTATCTCCCACGCGCTCAATACACAGCCCCACTCTCACTCACTCCGCACTTTCAAGCCTCTCACACAAATTACTCGTCTCAAAGGAAAAGCAAAGAGTACGTTAAACTCTTGGGAGGGAAACGTAGGCTTGCTTTAGGAGCGTTTCGCAGTATCTCTGGAACGTCAAATAGTAATCACAGGAGTCTGATTCCCCATTAAAGCAGTGGACATTCTAGTGATGAGTTCGAGCTTCGTGGTACTCGAAGTGCTGGGAACTCATATGCTGAATAAATAACTGTGTGCTCGGACTGAGAAGCTCCCCGAATGGCAGAAGTGAAGGTATTCTTTAATAATCTAGAATACGTCGGAATTTTGGTGGGTTGGTGAGAACCTCACATTGAAATTAGAAACTGTACGAGTATGATTCCAGTTCTGGGAACAGAACTTTTGGTCATAGTATTCACAGAACTAGAAAACTCTTTAGTGCGTTCTTTTAACACAATCTTTCGTGTGTTTAACTGAATAATGTTAACAAATATGATAGTTTTAACCATATTTTCTTTCTCAAAAACAGCGAATACGTGAACTAAAGTGAAATAATTAATTGAAGTACTCGGGGAAAGATAGCGCTAACCCTCATTTCATAAATCCAAAACAAAGACTGGCTCCAAAAAACAGTGTTTTAAACTGAACTAGAATGCCTCCAAAAAACAATGATCCAAACGCTGTGAAGATGTGTTCATTGATCTATTGTATGGGTGTAGAAATCAGCAAAAAATGTATACATAAACTATAACACGTCTGAATACATAGAAACTTTGATTTTCCTCTGATCAACAAAAAAACACAGAAATATGGCATAACACTATCTTGCCACGACCTCTTCAATTACATCATAAATCAAATATGGGTCGATTATGTCATATGTGACGTTAAATGAACAATTTCCCTAGCTTCTATCGAAAAATTGAAGAGGCAAATAACTGACATATCCTCAAAACTAGAAGGAAATTGAGAAGTCGCTGAAAATTATTTAGAAATAAACTGAGATAACGGCATGACCTATGAGTGCGAAGCAGAAAAGGAACGGTAGGATATAAATTTCGGCGGATCAAATGCCCCATTCGTTATCATACGCTCTGTCGCACTGATTCCGAAAGAGGGGTATGACCTCCCGGAGCGCAATATCACCGAGAGAGGTCTCGATTTCACCCAGCTAAAGAGTAATCCCTAATACGAAATGAACGTCTAATGGCCCCGCTGCTCGATAAATAACGGAACTAACGAGTAATAACTGAATAAAAAAAATTCGGAGTAATCGGCTGATTCATCGCGAGGGGAGCAGTCCGCCCGGCTAAAAATACGCCGCGATTATTAACTTCGCGATTTCGCGCGCACGCGCGCGCTTGGAATGGAGGTAATGCATTACGAATTAGAGGAGCTTGCGACTAAAGATTTGCGGTTAAAACTGTCCCCAAAAGCCGCGCAATCCGCCAGCTTAGCCCCCTGAGGAGCGTCGCGGCGACATGGGGCGTCGAGACGCCGAGGCACTCAGCGGGCGGCGTCAGGGCGTCCCGTGCCCCCCTCCACCCCCCACCCTCACCCGCGTCCGCCGGCCTCCGCACCGCGAGAGGCCCGCGCCCGGAAAATGAGCTCCTTCTGTCTTATGCTGAGGGGCTCATTAAGCAGCATGAAGAAAGCAATATAACGCCTCCACAAATTCTTGTATTGTAATAGGAAATGCCTGGAATTCTCCCTAAATGAAAACTGCTGTCCCGACCGAGCTGAAAAACGCACACGCGCTACGAAAAAGTGCTCTCGTTTTGTTGCTAAACAAAGAAAAGATGCTCCTAGTCACGTTCTGTACACAGCACGAAACGGGCATGAAATTATTGCGTCTTCTTCCTAGTGGGATTCTCCTCTGGCATATCGTGCCGTTTGCAGGCTTGATAGTCTTTCTTAAAGTAAAGAAACAGAAAATTAAAGTTTGATGTTTATTTTCCTTCTGTTTGCTTCATGATACCATAAGTATTTCAAGAACTATCAGTGTTTGCCTTTCAACTGAAGACTTCGTACGCAAATTTCTCTTGATGAAGAAGTATAAATAATAAGCTTTATGATAAAGTTCTAACATTGCGACTTGGCCGTTAAACAATGTTCATTTAACGTACTTACAACACCAAACGCTTAAGAAGTCGTAAATGACACTAAGCTATTAACATATTTCGTTTAAACGAGCAAGATCACCATAGGCGTTTCCTCGTTTTCCGTTAAAAAGCAAGCCTAACTTACTTGCATATAACGTAGGAATATAGTACCATTAAATAGAATATGTAGGCGTCATTTGCGAAAGGAAGTCGTTAAACTAGAATAATGTGCTAGTTCACGTTTCCCCAACTTGTAGAGCGGAGGGGCTACGCTTTACAGGAAATATAAATTAGAAACCGCTATGGAAAATTTTAAAAACATTTTCTGCCGACATCGCTTAAGAATGTTAACCAAAGGACATTATATAGTGAACCTTTTTTATCATTCAGACTGTCCACGTTTTGAAATTATGCTAATTCTAAAAGAAGAATACATGCGTTATTATTTCAAGTCTTGTCCAGGCATTTCCAGTGAAAGTTTCATTCTTTCGGTGAAGTGCTATGACATTGAACACTGCTGGAGACATTTCAAAATAACAATTCGCGAAAACCGGTTATGAAACTTAGAGAAATTTACATATCAATGTGAAAGATATTCATAAAATTTGTTTACGGTAGTTTTAATCCGAATATGTAAAAATAGTTCACTTAAAATTGCAAAATTTCAAAAGACATTACCATGAACAGATAGTTCTACATTAAAATGAACTATTGTTTATTTCGGAGAGCTTCTAGCACCCCATCCCCCACTGTTACTACCTGCCTACTTAAAACACTTCTTACGAAAGTTATCAATACACCACATACATATACGCACAATAACATTCGGTAAGCTTTTCGAGTAAAAATGCACTTTTGAGGGGAAACAATGTAGTCATAATTGAAGAAAAGTGCCACTGAGTTATAAAAAAAATCTAGCGCAGCCTTCATGGAAATACCCTGGCGGTATGCGCTCCACCACCCATGTAAGGACTCTCAGGGGCGCAGGCCCATTAGAAAGCAATTCCGCCGTATTTAGAACCGACCATCGGCATAATTTCCCTGCACATAATTTGCGCAATAAAAACCAATTATCTGCGAAAAAAGGTCCCATTTATTTCTTTAAATTTAACGACCATACCTTCATACGATAATTCCAATGATTTCACACCATCCAGAAGCAAACCCTCTGAGCAACGTTTGTCACTAAAAACAAGGTCTCTGCAAACCAGGCATAGGAGGTTTACAGGAGGAAAGAGAGGGAGACTGTGACGGGTCACCCACAAACCCAACGATGCACGCGGTGAACCAACAGAATTCCGCTTCACTCCGCCTTGTCTTCGTTATCGCGATTGCCAACGTGGTTGGGATGGAGCGGGGCGGGGTGGGTGCGGGATGGGAGGGATGCGTCGGGGTGGGGGCATGGAGGAGGCGGAGCGGAAAGGGAAGGGGCGGGGGAGTAGGGACAGAGAAGGGATTGGGCGGGGACGGGATGGGCAAGGCGGAGCGAAGCGGGTCTGGGGTGGGCCGAGGCGGAGGGTCGGAGGAGCGGGGAGGATACGGGCATGGCGAAGCCGAGCGGGCCAGGGGCAGGTGTTGAGGAGGGGAAAGGGAGGGGAGAGGCGTGCCGGGGA
Source organism: Acheta domesticus (assembly GCA_031308135.1). Lineage (NCBI taxonomy): Eukaryota > Metazoa > Arthropoda > Insecta > Orthoptera > Gryllidae > Acheta > Acheta domesticus. The sequence goes on along the minus strand of JAHLJT010008446.1, from coordinate 84,188,672 downwards.
AGGGATGGGACGGTGCGGGATGAGGGCGGAGCGAAGGCAGAGGTTTCGTGGGCAGAGCGTGTGTGCGTGACGTCTGAGAATCGGTGACGCGCTCCCCAAAACCGCGCTCACCGGAGAAAAATGAAAGTCAAATAACCCGACGCTAACGAATTTGTTCTGTGCAGGAACGGCATGGCCCGAAACTTTTATTAGGACGAGAGCCTTACTTCAACAAAAAATCTACGGGTAAAAATGGTGGTGACATTCGATGATTTCTGTGGTCAAAAGGTGTTAAGATCCTTCATAAAAAATGTTCTCTCAATATTTTCTTGAACATTGTTCGCGGTAAAGAGCAAACTGCCAAATATAATGATAGATTAACTTATAAAATAAACATGTTTCATTTTCTTCTGAACTGTCAAATACAATTTTACATTAAGTTATAGTTTCGATTGGTGACTTAGGAAAAAAAATGATAAAGTTTTACACAAACATAATTATTCTATCATTAGAAAAAAATCATTAATTTTCAAAATTGGAGTGTACATTATTAGTTTTATTAGCTTTTTGTATTGCTGAGCCTTATTTTGAAAATATAAAACACTTTTTATAAAAAAAGCATTGTTAACACTCATTTCAGCCAGTGTCATTAAAATACTGATTTTATCCATATCTACTAAATACATCAAGTAAGCTCAAATGTATTTTCTTTCTTACATTACAGCAATAAAGAAAATATTTCACACCACGCGCCAACACAGAAACATTACATTGCATTAACAAAATGCGCACAGCCGGCATTAATAAAATCTAGATTTCATCTAAATCTGGCTCGTGAGTGCTTCATCCTCGCCGCAAGCATTTCGTAAACGCATATGTGCGCGGTGGCGCGCGCGTGGGCGAGAACGGGCGGAGGCGTCAGCGGTGCTGGGGGGAGGACGCGGGGGCGGAGACGGCGGCGCGGGCGGCGACGAGGACGACGACGACGACGACGAAAAGCTGCGCTTCTGTAGATCCTCAGCCCATCAGACTCAGGTGCGCCGGTTAAAACGCGTCTTCCTGGGCGCACGGAATATGGAAAGTAAAAAATCTCATCTTCGTCGCCCGGCGCTCGTCTTCGCGCCGGGATCGTCCTCTTTCCCCTTTCCCCGACCTTCCCCTCCCCCTCCCACGTTCCTGGGAAAGGGGAGCCGCCCATACTAGATGGGAACGCTTTTCAGAATGAGACAAGCGGGGCTTACACAAACTTCCAATGTCGTTTTTTACACTTACCCTCCACAATTCCTAGCGTCCGGAATTGGATGTCGTATATAGAAGGCATGTGATTAGCTTCTTCTCTGGAAAGCCCAAGGTAGCAAGAAGTGAAGTAGTTTAAAGTAATGATTTTTTTCGTAGTTTTATAACTTTCAATTGAAAGTGAAGTCGCGTGTAGATGCGTAAATGTAAGTGCAAGCCAATTAAAAAAGCTTTGCTTGTAAAACGGATTATGCAAGATTAAAAATGACTTATTTAAAGCACGGCATCTTTATTTTTATAACGTTTCCACTTTTGATTTACATTTTTCGCATTTCGAAGAAATATAGGGCACCGTACTTACAATCCGTTCCCAGCGAGAAGAAAGACACTTTATCGTTTGAAATCCTTTTAGCTAACATTTTCGATAGGTTTTCGCAAGTCTCTTTCATCCGAATTCGGCAAAGAGTTTAGGAGCGCTGAAAAGACGTGGCCGCGGAGAGACGGACCCCACGTGCCAACACGGCGCTCCCTTTTTTACCTAAAGAACTCCTAAAAAGGTGTACGCGAGCGCGCCCTTCTCTCTCTCACGCGCGGTGAGTGTGAGTGCGGGGCAGCGGCGGCGGCGGGAGGTGGAGGAGGAGGTGGGGAGCTGGGGAGCCGGGGAAAAGGGAGCAATTTGGCTGGCGTGGCGGAAGTAAAAGGCGGGTTTGTTTCCCCTCTCGTGGCTGCCCGTTTCGACGCAGCAGCCGGCGACGTTCCGCGCACCCCGGCGTCGGTAGCCGCCCCCGCCACCGCCGCCGCCGCCACCGCCATTGCCGCCGACGCCGGCCGCACACCCGGCTCGCTGCCGTTGCGCCGGCGGCGGCGGCAGCGGCGGTGGCGGCGGCGGGGGCGGCGGCTGCGGCGGCGGCCCCGGGGCGGGGCGGTTGAGAGGGCTGGGCCCTCTGGAGGGCCCGGGAAATTAGGGAGAAAGACTAGATAAGTGCACCGCGAACAGACGCCGCCGCCGCGGGGTGCGGATGGCGCAGACGTGTGGCGAGCGGGATTGCTTCGGATTCGGAAGATCACAGCGTTGGAGAGGAGGGGAGAGAACGGGCGGGGGAGGGCGAGGGCGAGGGCGAGGGCGAGGGCGGGCGACTCGTGGGCAATCTGCGTCGTCACACTGACTCGTTTAAATTTGTAGGGGAGCAAATGCGAGGAAACACGTTCTTCAATCGACTGTCATTACCGGCCGGGGGAATCACGTGTCATTAAAGATTTTTTTCCAAAAGCGGGAAATAATGAGAGTAATGTTTTCTACCATGAATTCTATGTTTCTGTTCCCTTCCTATAACTTTTCAAGCAATGAAGTTTGACAATCGAAAAACCAATCTATTTATATGAGATCTGTGAAGGATGTCAGTTGTATGATGTTACATTAAATTAAATTTGAACTATAAAAAGATAAAGAACAATCGTTTTAATTTTACTTTCGTGCACCATTAATTAATATGAGAGAAATTTATTTTTAAAGTCCTTTCCTATTACTATCTTCGCTTCGTAAGCATAAATGCAGATAAATCAATTTCACGTATTACTTAAAAGGTGAATTTCTTTTTCAGAAGTTTTATCATTTCATAAACTTTTTTGCATCATAGACTCAGTTTTGTAATTTTAAATTGTCTGAAAGCTAAAAATAACTATAAAATGTCGAACTATCCATTGTCAAAGTAAAATCCACTTATAAGTCACGTTTATCTCATAATTTACCGGCCTATATTAAATGTTATGCAAACAAATGGAAAAAACAGGTAACTGAATTCAACCTTTCACACCTCCTATTAAAAGTTAGACAAAAAACTCATAAAATAAACTTAATTTTCAACGATATCGATTTTGCTTGGACTGCTCTTGCAATATGAATAACTTCGTTGCTTTAACCCTCCATATTACCAGATTTCTCAGTATATTCAGTATTATAATATTTTCTTTATACTATTCATTTCTTGCTCGAGAAAAACAAACAAGTAGAGAATATAGTAGTTTATTAATATTTGTTTCTTCTAATTTTTGTTTAAAGTTTTTAAATTTTATATTGGTAACTACTCCTTTCTTTAAAACCGTGTCCTTAAACGTGTCTTTTTAGTTGCTGAAAAATGTCTCTCTTGATGGTGGAAAATATTTTCCATAAAATTAGCTTTTGTTTTGAATTTATTTAATATATTAAAACACAATTTATGTCGTGGTTTGATTATATCTCACACGCCTAATATGAATTACTACGAGATTTATCCTCCCACTACAGAAAAATGTAGTTATAATAGTATGCGTCAAGTAGAGCCTACCAGCCAGCGGCCGTCATTTTACTTCTCACATGGCGAAGTACTGGTAACAATTGTGAAAATTATGTAAGGACATCTGAGCACTCAATATTTAATACTTTATGGGATGCACAAAATCGCGATCAGTGAAGGGTTTTATTGGGTGCATCGTCAATTTCATATCTCCTCCCACATAAAACTCAAATCCGTTCAATTGGGGACATTGGGAATTTCTCACGAAAGCTTGGCTTTGTTGAAGTATCTGGGACATCAAACTCAGTCGTGATTTGGGGAGAATCGCGAGCGCGAAAAACCAGCCCGACGCCGGCGCGCTTGCGGCCTGGCGGAGTGGCGAGTTGGCGGCCTCCAGCGGCGTCCCCAGCGCGTAGCCGCGGAGCGCGGGCGCCGTCTGCGGGCCGGCCGCGCGGCCGCGAGGGGGTTCGCTGCCTGCCGAACGCAATTGTGAGGAAGGCGGGTGCGCGACTCCCGCCGGGTCCGCAGTCCCCGTGCAGCGGAGGCGGGCCGGCGTGAGGCGGGGCGGGGAGCGGGGAGGGGTGGGAAGGCGGTGCGTTGGCGGAGCGGGACGGGTCGTGACCGTGGAGGGGGAGGGGAGGGGAGGGCGTCGGCCAGGCCCGGACGGGCGAGGCCCTCCCCGGAGACGCCCAGGGTCGTGTCCCCGAGGTCTGCTGTGGGGGGGAGGGGCCGCGGCGGGTGTATGTTGGGGCGCGGGCTGACGGGGCGACGGCCCGCAGAGATAATGGGCACGCGGAGACCTGTCGGTACAGATTTATGACTCGGTGCTCATTACCGGAAATTCGCGAGGATTTCGTTGGTGGACTCGCGGCAGATTACTTGGAGATTCGTAATGAGTTTCGCGAGACAAAATCGCTTCTTGGAATGTAAAGAAAGATACAAACGAGTAAATACAAAAACAACATTCAAATGTAAAGTATGAATTCACTGTATATAATAAAAGTTATGGAGGACGTGTTTCTATTTTCGTGGTTCTTTTGAGAAAAGTCCTGAGGACATTGAGAAATCGTGAGAGAAAGTAAGAAATTAGCAACTGTTTTAATCGCAAAGTGAGTTGACTAAAGGGTATCTTCACTCACTTCACTTTTCTAGGAGCGAAAACTTCCTTGGCTGTTTCTCCAAGAATTATGAAGAAGGCACAATTTCAAGATTGCACCTCCAAGTACGAGTTTCCAAAGAAGCAGTGTTTAATAAAACTCGTGCTGTTTGCCTGCATTTCAGAATTTCCTTCGTCATTTACTTATTTTCCATTTGATATAATTAAAACGGTGCCTTGCTGTATCTATTGAATGACTTCTTTTAACGAAAATATAAAATTACTTTATTTCTATAATGTGACCCAATATTGAGGAAATAGACGTTCTTACCCTCATCTACAAATACAAAATAGTTGAAAACTTTTTTTGTAGAGCGACATATTCGTTGAACATAACAATTATAGATACCAAACACTAATGTAAAGACTTTGAACCACCTCATAAGATTGTCACTATTTTTTCAGCGAGAAATCGACTCTGTTGCACTATTTCTTCAAATAAATATCGACTTTTTTCTTTAATAGCATAAAAATTCAACAAAAAATACAGAGGTGAAAATGACCTGCATGATTTAGCATCATAGCAAAAATAGGATTGAACTTGACCTGTTGGAGAACCAACAAATCAAAATAACGGTTATAATTCTGAAATAGATGTCTTGGAAGCTATGTAATTACATTTGTAAGGTAGGGACTTTACTTGCACATAAGCAATGCGAGGGCTGAGTGATCGGAAGTGAGGGTGCGCAAGCAGGCGGCGACGGGCGCTAGGGCTCTGCGTTGGTGTTCCCGCGCCCGCCGCCGTCCCGCTGCCTTCCGTGCGTGCGCTGTCTTTGGCGCGAGGACCTTGGCTTTCTTCGCGGGAAGTGAGCGCGCGCGTTCGGCGCGGCCGAGGGACGAACCGCGAGTAGGGGTAGGGGAGGGTGCCTGCGACCGGAGCGGGGGCGGGCCGCAGGCTGGCGCGATTATTCGTTCACCGCAAGCCACACTCACCCAGCGGCAGCAGGCAGGCCGCGGCCGCGACGGCCCACGGCGGCGGCGGCAGCGGCGGCGGCGGGGGCGTCCGAGGCGGGCGCGGACGCGGCGTGCGCGGGTGGGCGCGCGCGGCCGGCGGCGGCATGGGCTGCAGCGGCGGCTGTGGCGGCGGCGTGCGCGCGTGCCGCGCCGGTCCGCCGGCTCGCGCACGGGGCAGGCGTCCGCTCCGGCGGCGGAAGACGCGGCGAGGCAGGCGGAGGCAGGGGCCGGGGCGGCGGGGGCCGGGGCCGGGGCCGGGGCGGGTGCAGGGGCGGAGGCGGCGGCGCGCGCGCGCCTGGCGCGGCTCCTGCGGCGGCTGCGCCGTCGCCGGCTGTGGCTGCTCCCGCTCTCCCTGCAGCGCGCCGTGCGACCGCTCTCCAGCGCTCGGCGCGCGCTACTGCCGCCGGCTGGCGGCGCGCTCGCGCCCCTCCTCCGGCGCCGCCCCTCCCCTCCCGCGCTCCGCCTGCGCCCCCGCCCCTGCCCCGCCCCCGCGCCGCCCGCTCGGCCTCGGCGCGCTCTCGCTCGCGCCCTACCTTCATCGATTGGCAAAGCAAGGCTCAAGCCGGCGGCGGCTCGTCCTCCTCCCGCCTCCTCGTGGCGCCCGCCCTCGGCAAACTTGAGCACGCTTTGCATTGTTCCGGCCGGCGCGTCCCTCGCGCCCGCGCCGCCCGCACCGCCCGCGCCGCCCCCGCCGCCTGGCCCCCGCCGCCCGCGTTGTCGCCCCGCGCGCCGCTGCGAACGTCGCGCCAACTCTGCGCCCCACCCGCGTCTGCCGTTCTTCCCGCCCCGTCCACACGCTCGCCCCTTCCTTGGCGCCTTGTTCGCCCTCCCCGCCTTCCTCGGCGCGCTTTCCTTCGACGGCGGCGGCGGCGGCGGCTGTGAGAGTGGCGGCGGCGGAGGCGGCGGCGGCGACGGCTCCTGTCGCGCGGCCGCTTGTGGCCCTGCTTCCGTCCCCTCTGCGATCCGCCCTTTGATTACGGCTGCCACGGCCAGCACGCCTCGCAGCCCGTAAGCACCCTTACGTCCGGGGCGACCCGGCGGGGTCATTAGGAGGCGAGGGTGCCGCGGCGGCGGCGGCGCCAGCCACAGCGGCAGGCACGCCGAGAGGCTCCGGGAACGCGTGCGAGGACCTCCTGCCTCCGCCACCGCCGCGCGCCGAGCTTGAAACGCAGTGGTGCTCGCGGAGTCTCTCGAAGGGCGGCGAAGACACCAACCCAACGACGGCGGAGGTTGCGACGTCGGCGGCGCCGGTCGCGAGGGGCGGCAATCCCAGCGGGGGCCGCGCAGCTGGCAGAGGGCGGCGGTGGCGGCGGCGGCAGCCGATCGCCGCGCAACACGTGGTCCGCGAGGTGGGGGGACTGACCGGCCGACCACAGCGGCGGCGTCGGCGTCGGCGTCGGCGCCGCCGCCACCGCCGCCGCCGCTGCCGACGCAGGCGATGCCGCCGACGCCGCCCACCGCCCGCTCGTGGCGACTTATTGGTGGCGCCGCACCCGCCCGGGCTTAAGTCGCGACCTCGGCTCACCACCAAGCACTAAGCCCTTTCTGGGAAACAATGCTAACCGTAACTGCTGTATTTTAATCAGGCGGGATTTAGAAAGTACTTTGAATTTTATTGTTGGGCTTCCTGGACACGGTTTACATGTTTTTGTTTTTGTCTTTCTTTTTACTATAGTTCTCGACAGTCTAAAAACATTTCTGTGAATTAATTTTGTCTATTTCTAGATCACCATCCACATTATAAAATTTAACTTCTTAGTTCAGTCTTTCACTTCATTCCTCCAAATATTATACTGAAGACTCTAGATTAGTTTTGTTTTGGAAGTAAATATTTTAAGTAAGTTTTGCCCTCAGTCTCTTCTTCCCCTCAGCCCTACTGTTGCTGTTTCTTGGATCATATTAGTACATTTCTGTCACGTGTATACATTGTGATTTCAAATGCAATCTCATTATCGAACTTTAACGAAATCTTAGGTGATCTACAAAAAAACAGCATCAATTTATCTGAGAATTTCTGAAAGTTACTGAAAACGCACGACTACTAAAGACACTGAAATGACGCTATAATCATCCTTGGTTTCAGTATTAGGTTTTCCGACTTTGTTTCTCGTCCTATTGAAACGTTATTACATCGTGCTGTCTTTTTCTCCATTCCCGTTTTCATCGAGTCCCGCCTTCACACTGGTCTCCATCACTTTTGGTATTTTCATACAACTCTAAGTTACTTCCTCCAAGAAAGATGTGTATGAAGACGAGATTTTTAAAGAAGCCACAATGCACTCTGCTACTCTGAAATTCAGGCATCAAGTTACTTTTTGAGGGGGGAATATCCAAAGATATGTAGTCATTACAATTTAATGTTATTTCTTTAAACAAAATCTCTCTAGGAAGTCAATCATATTTTTCTAAAATGATTTGCACCGTAAATCAGATCATAATTTTTTCGTCAAAGATATGTTAAGAGAATGCCTCGTGCAAAATGACTTTGCTTAAACAGTTCAATATGTTTTGAGTGGAATAAATACAAACCGAAATTACATTCAAGGGCTTGAGGCAGTAACAACGTACGCCATTTTAGTCATGGGTAGTCTCCCGCTCTACGTAAATGTCATTTTATGAAAGCGTAGGCTTCCACGGCTGGAGTCAGTAGTTCCTTGTCTGTCCGGCAGACGCCGCGGCGCGCCGTGACCTAGGCACCAAAGGCAACGTTTAGGCTGCCATTCTGGGATCTTCCTCAAGGCGAAGCCCAGGTATTTTGCCCTGAGGAAGGTCGCAGAATGGTGGCCGAAACGTTGGCACCTTTGCCTAAGACGCAGCGTTTCCCGGATAGCCAAGTTGCTACTGTCATTATATTTCTTTCAAGTGAGATTCACCTTTTTAGTTCCTTCAAGTACATCAAATATACGATCATGGCATTTCGTAACAAGAAAAGACGCACTTTGACCAAATTCTAGATGTAAACGTATATGAATAGCGGGGAACTTCCTGTCTCTTGTGTAGTTTTTCTTACTTCCTCAACCCCTTCAATTGAACCCAAAGTGTGAATGTTTAGTGCATTATTAGTCATAAGAGCAAAGAATTTATTTTGTAGGTACGCCCCAAAAATGACTTGTACAAGTTCTTCATACGATAAAGCCTCTACAAATCTGTAGATAAATCTTCAGATATTTGTATCATTTTGATTCTGAATATTTACCGGTGGCTACACACATATTATCCGTATTACTAATTTTCAATGCGCACAGAAATTGAAAGAATACTATCCAATCTCTGGTCATATGAGATGTCTCTATGGTTTTCTTAAATACCCAGGAACTCGAAAAAAATCCAAAAACAATTAAACAGTTTTATTTTTCACTGAATAATGCAAATATTTGGTTGTGTCATTCCGCCTATTCTCATACATAAAGTGAATTCTCATACACAGTGCGCCTCTACTTACAGTACAGCTGAAGTCATGCAACAATAAGATGGTAATTGGGGTAAATGTTTCAAAATTAGGAAAATGTTACGAATGCAGACAAAAATATAGCACTAGAAATTTGATTGATTTACTTGCAACTTATGAGTTAATATTAATATTTGATACGATTTATTTTCGTCAAACAACATTAAAATCTGTACGTACCGTATAGCGAAAAAGATCGTCACAAGTTTTCTTGTGACGTCACAAGTGATCGTCACAAGTTTTCTTGAGCTGCAGAATATGTTCCCTGCCTTTAAATCATAAATAGTTGAATTATCGAAACATAGTAGCAACAAAGCATGAGTAGTTTAAAATATTTTTGCACAGTTTTGCACATTTTTGCACATATTTATAAACAGTTTAAAATATTTTTACTCTCGAGTTATAGAAAACTTGTTTGCATCGGTAAACGAACTACAGACCTGATTTTTTACCGTACCTCTGACTCTACTCCTACCTCAACTAACAAAAATGATAGGTCAAGAAAACGTGAACGGATAATGAAGCTACATTTATGTGCAAAAGCAAAACACGGAGTCATCTCAGCATTTGCTCAATGGATCAAGGAAACTGAACGAAAACCTGATCGTGATGAGGTTCATGACTTAGAAGCTGAAGTTCATTACTTGTTACAGGCATTTTAATTATTTTTAAAATCGTACATTAGAAATGCATTATGTATCGTTGCCAAAATAAATAGTATTTTTCTTTTTGATGGTCAGTACTATTCCTAAATGTGTAGACAGATTTCTGGCGGAACACGACGAAATGGCGTTCCGGTACCTCGGGAACGAAATATGAAAAAACGAACATAAAAACAGAGGACAGTCACTTGGCAACTTTGACTACTACCTTTCGTAAACTCAAAATTAAATAATTTTCCATTTAACTTATCATTTCTACCAATGTAATAAAATTATTTGTAAAAACAATAGAATATCATTATAAACTATTTTATTGATATATTCACACAGCTAATTCTATTACTGTTATTGCTATTATTATTGTAATTAAGCGTAATTTATAATTATTAAATTATATTGCAAATAGATTACTATTTCTATAATTTAGAAATTAATTTGGCACGTGTTCTGGGACCTAAAACTTTATGAAATAAGCACTGTGTATAGTTATTCAATGAAGAGAATGAACAGCCTGTGCAATGTCAATGCTGACTCAAACATTCATTGGGTTAATTTTGCTGAAAGAAAAATGTTTTTTTAACCATTGGAAATGAGGACATATTTGATGCCTTTACGAAGATAAATATAAGTGGCTGTTATTTCGTGAGTTTCCTCAAGAGATTCTAGACGTTATCCAAAATGACAAATGTGCCTCCTTTTCAGCAACTAAGACAGCAAAAAAACAAGTTCGGTCTCAATGAGTTAACTGAGGGGAAAGAGAGTTATATTCTTCATGCATTTCAAGTATTTGTTAATTTAGACAACACGCAAGTCATTAAACTGTATTTTGGGAAAATAAATGTTCATCGTGGAATCACATTGGACATGCAATGTAGCAATGCCGTGTTATATTAGTGTTCATTCCGCATGTATTGTTCTTCTTTAGATCTCACGGATTAGGGGCTATCGTTCTACGAACTTGTCACGAACAAGATGTGGTGTGATATTACGCAGAGAGCAGTTTTCCCATGAATTGAGAGTACGTATGCAGCAAATATAAAGACATGAACTGTTGCTTTTTTACTTTTTTCATGTCAAAATATTTTTACCATAAGTAGACAATGCCGGCAGAGTTGTGCGAGTGTGCTATTACTGTATTTTGAACTGTAAACAGTGTTGTAAGTTTGAAGACTTTTTTACCAAATTTGGGTAAATTCAAGGAAGTTTTGAGTACCTTTCCATTTTATCTAAACGTAATTGGTGAAAGTAATTTTGGTTAAAATCATATTTGACATTTAAAATAAGTAAACTTTAACTCATCGAATATTACTTTAAAGTAGCCCTTATTCTCATATGAGTGAGAAAAGTGTGACTATTTCTATTCGTAGTAGGTCGCCACCTCTCTTAAAAGCGTCTCATTCATCGTCATCGTCATCGTCAGAGACGGTAATTCCAGGCATTTATTTTACCTAAAATAGGCAGGCAACAAGGCATTTATTTTTACTAAAACATTCAAAAAAAGGCATTTATCCTAGCTAAAGTAAGGGGTGATTAAAGAGGGTTTTTTTATTTAAGGTTGAATCAACATCTAGGTCATTAGCGGCCACTGTTGAATTTAACGTCATGATAACTATGAAGATGAAATAAAATTGTGATGACCGCGAGTGAAACAACGAACACAAATACAACCTTGCCTGAGGCGGGAGTCGAACCCGCGACCCTTCGGTCCGAGATTGTTACATTACTGCTTCAGCCATCTCGGCCACCAGAGATCGTCGCTTAAAGGGTTGTAAACAATGAAAAATCACTTTTAAAAGGAATTATTTAAAAAAATAATAATTAAAATTAATCATTTTATTCTAACTTTAAAGTTTACATTAAGACTTAATATGTAAGGAAATGATACTTTCTTTGAAATCTTCATTCCAGATGGGATTCCGATACGAATTTGTTTTACTCGAGATGCTGTCTCATCGATGTGCTATTGTGGACTCCCTTCTAAATCTAGAATTGGCATCAATAAAATGGAACGATATTTTTCGTTCCTCACACTTGTGTAATCGCCGCCACTGTGAAGGGCATATTATATTCAGAGATCTGTTCTCAAAGAGGATCGGAGGTCATACTCAAAAGTAGCATGGTCTCCTCGTGAACCAACAAAGCCTATCGGTATCAATGAAAAATGTCAAAAATCTTGGCTTGTATCATCTTTTCCGTTTTTCATTTAGATTTTTAACACAAATTCTGCTGCCATAGACAGTTAACACCACCGATTGAGATCTGTTCCAGGAGAATAAAAAAGCAAAATGAGAATGTAAATGGCAAAAATATGCCAAATGGCAAAATTAGGCATCACAACCTGAAATAGGCAAAAAGTCAAAATGAAAATCATCTAAAAACAACTCCAGAAGTACAAGTAAGTTATTTCTATTGTTAAAAGTTATAAAATAGTAGCAGTAACAAAAAGGCATTTTGGCAAACTTCCGAGCACTAGTCATCGGTTTATGTTCTTAGATGACGCATTATGATCATACTAGTGAAAATGGTGGCAATGATCTTGCAGACTATTGTGAGTTTTTATATGCGCCGCATCGTTTGCACTGTAAAAGGTGCATTAGAGATATGCATAATCCTTTGAAAGTGCACAATTATGAACGAACTTGAAAGCTTCCATCGCAAAAAATACTTATTGTTCTTCTATATTTTTTCCTAGGACATTTATCCAGCCAACAGACGGTTACCTTTTACGTTCCATATACGCGACACATCCGGCCATACACTAAACACCAACACAATTTTTGGGCTCTTATGATCTGGGGTCAACAGAACGCGAGGCCCTCAGCGACAACACATACGTGTGAGACAAGGGACAAACAACCATGCCCAAGGTAGTAATCGAACCCGCGACCCTTCGGAGCCGAGCGCTGAATTGGTACACGGTCTTAGCCGCCTCGGCCATCGAGGTCGGCCTTCTATGAAAAATGTATGAAATAAGGATCTCTATAATTAATCACATATTTTAAACACGTATTGCTTAACTATTCCCTTATTCCGTACTTACTGTCTGTGAATTCAGCAAGGATGCATTCTCAGGCATTCTTTCTTTTCTATTTCGGCTAATTTGGACCACGTGACATACAAGGAACGGAACCCCAAACATGTTATCTTCGAACCCTACATTTACTTGTGTTAATATTTTAGGAGGCTCGTCTAGAGCCGTGTCCATGTTTTCAACAACAATTGTTGAGTGAGTGAGTTAGTGAGTACTTAGTGTTTGGTGACACGTCAATTATGACACGTTAGTCCCAATGAGTTTAGTGCATTTTATATCCCGGGAAAAGATGATGTTCCTCTCCCACTGGGACGCTAGAACCCCTCCCCGACCACGTTGGGACGGCCAAGCAAGGACCGACCAAGCCGGGACAAGCTCTAAACTCCACGTCCATGACTGAGAGGTCCTGGGGTTTGAATCTCGACGGCGGCGGATTTTCAACACTTGCGAGCTGTATCGAATTTGCTCTTTTGCTCTTACTCTGTTGCTGGCTAGATTGATTGATTGATAGATCATTGTTTCCGAGCGCGTCAAATACTACGGTCGTTAGTCCAGTACGTAAAGTGCAGCTGTATTCTGGGAAGTCGCATTGTTCCTTTCCCGCTAAATGTGGCCGACTTACACGACGACTTGCGGGGATTTCCCCTTTACTGTACTGTTACCGTATTGTCTTGTACTGAGCGGGGGATAGCTCTAGCCAGGACAAGCTCCAAGCTCCTGACTAGTCTTCTGGAATGTGTGGTAGTGTTATGCCTGTAAATGATAGTGTGTGTATGTATGTAGGTATGGATGGATGGATGTGCAAAGAAAGAGAAGGGGACAAGAATTAGGAAAGAACGATCGCACGCAGCCCATGTCCCGTTTGTTAAGGTACTCCTCTGGCATTCGCCTGGTAATGATCGGAGAAATCACGAATAACTACCACTACTAACATTAGAGCAGCCAGCCGCTGGAAGTATCCTCCGAATAGTGGTTGAATGCGACCCATCAATGTAGCTAGAGTCGAAAATCCGGCACCCTCGGAACTCGAACCCTTGGTTGTACCGGTCAATAACGCTGAAGAGATCAAAGATACTACGGTTGTTAACTCTAGTGGTGATTTATGCGGAAAGGAAGGATGATTTCGAGAGGAGAATAAATAAACAGAAATATCCAAGCCCTTTATGGCACACAAGACCTTTCAAACTTACGTTTACGATTTCAAAGTTACCGTACGCGTGCATTAGCGGTCTCGGTTACCCAGATTTCCTTTTCTCTACCTGTGCATTTACTTGTACTGAAACCGCCAAGGATTACAGTAAAGTAAGTGACAGTAAATAACTCAGTTAAACTTTGGGTACTTTATTTTTATATTTTTCGTATTTTATTCTTTGTAAGTAATTTCGTCCAACGTTTGTTTTCAAGCAAAAGAATCATCTTTCAAGGTTAATATATACCGACTTCAGTGGCTTAGCTTATCAACTGATGTCATTACAGCGCCTTTTCATCTTCACAGGAGGTCCTAGAGTTTGAGTCCCGACGGTGGCAGGATTGTCGCCACTAGCAAAATAGCTGGTCGAATTCAACTTCTGTCGGAAGGAGAATTCTAGAATCCAGCTCCTTTGATCTGTAGTTTTCCGTAGTTTCTCCCACCAATACCGTCTCTCGTCCTACCCTCACCCCTTACTTACACTTACATGCACTAAACTTACATGAACCTAACCACACATGTCGGGAGACTAGTTGGGAGCTTAAAGCTTGTCCCGAATACAGCGGTGCCCCACTGGTGGGGAAAACCACGCCTTCTTGTGGAAAACCCCGCAAGCCCACCTGTAGGTCGGCGCCGGATCTGACCATCCAACGGAACGAAAACACCGCCACCTTCTGTGATAAAAACCAGCACTACATATATGGGACTAATGATATAGCAGTTGGCGCGTTGGGAAACAAGAATTAGTAATCGAACAATTGATTCTATTTCCCATCTACTACGTACTCACGTAGTAAAGAGAAACTATTAAAATGATGCAGTAGAAAGTGACGTTTCGACAGAAAACTCGTATTGTAGGTCCCTGATACACAGACTGGATAATTCTTGCTCCAATATGTAATAAATTACCTCTTCAAACACTGTAAAGTAAGAATCCTTGATTTGCGGATGCTTACTGCTGAATAATAGGTTCATGGCAAAACATCTCTTAGCCTGTCAGTTTGTTCTCGATGGACATTAGCTCCTAAACCCTTCAGACGAATTTCTGTAAAATTGACACGCCTGAACTATCTGGCCGACCGCGAATCCATGCAAATTTCAAAGAGATATTTTGATGTTTGACGGTACATTACATGAAACGTCAACAAACTTCTCAAAATTAATCTCAATAATTTCTCCAAACGTTTTTAGTAAACTCTTTACACGAAAAACGCAAAAAATGCTTTAAGAACCGGCATAGGTATTATTTTCATTAAATTCTGTTTTCGACAATTGCAAAAGTTTTTTTCCCTGTGTTCCTAGAATTATAATATTAGAGATAGATATTTCTTTCCTTCGTATTTGCTACCCAAAGCGAGAGACAGCGTTTTTGCGAGAACTACAGACCAATCACTTGTCTGCCAGTACTGTACAAAGTTATAACTGCAGCCATAAAATGTACAGAGATCTAGAGGAAAATCATCTGATGCCATCTGAACAAAAATGATGTCGTAAAGGTTCTTATTGCTGTAAGGGAATCTTGCTACTGAATAACGTCATCTTGAATGATGTAAAGAAACGAAAACGTAATTTTAGCATGGCTTGGATTCACTACCAAAAGGCCTTTGATAGTGTACAACACGATTAGATTTTGATGAGAACGATAAAACCAGAATCAGGAGACGTGAGATTAGGGATGATTCATTATTGCTTATTCCAATTTCTAAACAAAGCAGAAGTTTTCATTATTTATACCACGTCTGCACAGAATATTTGCCTTTACGGTGACCAGCTTAGATGGCTCAGGGCATCAACTGATGTCACTATTGTACTTCTGACCGGGAGGTCCTACGGTTCCTGTCCCGACGGTAGCAGGATTTTATGCACTAGCTAAATAGCTAGATTGAATGCAGCCACTATCTGAAGTGGAATTCTAGCCGCCGGCTTCTCTGATCAGTAGTTTTCTGTGGTTTCTCCGGTCAACATCAGACGAATGCCGCAGCAGTACCCTAACAAATGGATCAAGGACCGCGCGCCGTCATTCCTTTCTCTTACTTGTCCTATTCTCACCCGTTACTTTATCTTACTCTTAAATTCACTACACTACCACACATGTCGGGAGAACAGTCGCGAGCTTAGAGCATATCCCGGCTGGGGCGGTGCCCCGCTGGTGGGAGGTATCTGATTGTGGAAAAACCCGCGAGCTGGCTAATTCATCATCATATTCATCATTTGCAAGAACACGATTCGCGATTCAATATCTCACTTCCTTCATGTTGGAATCTCTCCAGATTGATACGGCATGTCTCGTATCGAGTGCATGGTTCATCTCAGTTAAAGCATGTGGCACCCATTTGCACAAACCATGCCCATCTTCAAGTGATTCCGTAAAAGTCGAGACACTGTCGATGCACAGATAGCAGTATATGCGGCTAATTCCTCCACAGTCCAGCGCCTTTCGTCTGCTGAATTGTGTTCGGTAACAGCCACATGCACCTCTGTGAGCAGGCGCTGGACACCCACTGTGCTGCAGGTCCACAGTTGCTACGCGTCCACGTTTGAAGGCCTCCACCCAATGTGTAACAGTTCGATAAGGAAACGCTCTATCTCCCAATGCTTCTCGTAGCTCGGCATGACACTCACGAGCATTTCTACCACGCTGAAATACAATTTTTACGTATGCTCGCTGTTCAAGTTAGTGACATCCATCTTGGAACACAGTCTCTAGGATACTAATGTTTGCATGTGTTGTCTACTAGACGCCAGTGCACTCGGAGATCATCTGGTGGTCGTATCCCGTACTGTGTAAAACACGTTTTCAAAAGTATCCAGGGTGTCCGGGGAGGAAACGTCGAAACTTCGAAAATAAGCTCATAAGACAATTCTAAGCATATTTTGTCTAATAAACTACGTGGATATTCCGAATGGTTGGGCCGCAATGAGCACTCAAAAGTAGGTTTGAAAAATGATTTCTAAGCAAAAATTTGCATTATGGAAGCATAGAAACACTCCAGAAACATGTAAGTTGTTTATTATTTACAAAAGAAATGAATATATTTGCTGAGACAGAAAAATTAAACGAGAAATAAAAAGCACCCAATTTACACAATTCGACTGCTTTTTTATTTCTCGCTAACGGTAAAGTTTATTATTAGTAACACATTGAAAACTACTATCCTTGCAGAAGGAGGATGTAAAAAACACTAGAATTCGCAGGGGTTGAAAAAACGAATGTGCTCAAGTTAAAACTAGAAGGAAAGACAAAGTGAGGCGTGGAAAACGAGACAATGGAGACAAAGTGACAGTGTGAATAAGCATAAATCGTAGCTAGTATTCACGTTTCCTCCGCCTGTCAACTCTATCCCTTTCGATACTTCACCCTCTTCAACCTTCGCCCGATCGACGTGTTAGTGCTTCACGATTTGATGAGCGTTGGAACGTTATTCTCCGATCGATTCACTGACACACTATATACCTTAAATCCTTGTCGTTCATTGGTAGTTTTTGCCAAGTGAGTCGTAGATGTCAATATTTCATGCGCACCAATCGAGATTTCGTGTCTGATTGGAAGTTTAAAAAAAAGAAAGCTTTCTGAATACAATATTACATCGTTACCAAGGAATCGGGAAAATACCGAAATGTTCGTAAAATTACACATTATTCAATGAGCACTAGCATGAAAATCCCAAAACAAAATATTCTAAAGAATAATATTATTTCGATATTGAAAATATTTTTTAACAAAATTTCCATCCAGTCAACTTACATTGGCCATGTTTGTATACAGCAGTTGTGAACATCGTCTGCATTCATGTGCAGAGCACTTGCTCTCAGAAGCACAACACAGTACCTGGATGTCTAATAAATCTATGCAATGACATTATATCCAACATTTCTTCCTATAAGGGGCATCATCCATTGTTAATGTTCTCCTAAGCACTGCTATGCATCAGCGTACTTCTTCTCGGATGGAATAAATTGTGTTATAAATTATGATTTGTACAGAATATTTTAAAGCGGTGGTCGTCTTATGACTAAATCGTAGCCTGTCATACGCACTAGTCGATAACAGACGAAATATTTAGTATGAAACATAGTGTATTTAAGGGAGAAAATTACGGATATTCTTCATATTTTTCCTTGTGAATACCTCTAAAATATGTTTTATGAAAGAATAAATATCTTCTAAAATAAAGAGAGGCGTATTGTACATTAAGATCGACACGAAATAAAATAGCCTAATTTAATTCCCTACCCACACCAATTCGAGATATTTAATGACAAATTTTAATCTTCGCACGTTTTGTACCACACTCCCCGCTTAAGAGTATTGTGTAATCTGCATATCTTGTAAAATTTAAAATTTTTAACATAATTCAGTTTGAAACGTCATTCTTCGTATGTCAGTGTTCTTCTCTTTGTTTTCTTCTCCATTCTAACTGATACTTGAATCATTCACTGGTCTGTATTGAAGTTCAAAAAATGTATTTACATCAAAGTTTGGAACACAGTTTATACTGTCTATAAGTACGTAGTTGATATCATTCTTCACTTTTCCATCCGGACTATGTCATGTCCACTTCTCTTTAAGAATTTAAAAAATATAAAATATGAAATGTTACATGTTTTTAGGTGTACTTATGTTTAAACAGATGCTAATTCATTCTTCAAGGCTTTACGTTGTAAATAGTCATCAATGTTAAATTTTGTTTTACTTCAAAATTGTAAATATATTATCAGTCTAAATTTATGTGTTTTCGCACTATATGGCAACATTGCAATTCTGATTGTAAGAATTCCATTAACTTCAAGAATGTTCAGTTTAAATGTTCATTTATTAATTATTTGAGGGACTAACCATTAGCAGTAGCCTATACAAGCATTCGTCTTTGATTATTATATATACATTGAAGTCTGTCTTTGAGTATTAATCATCCACCCTTCACAGTAAATCCAATTCAAAATCCTTGTAAATGCACGACTTTGTGAATGAACTATTGCTTACAAATGAGTTTGAATGCGTAATACAGTCCACAATCATTTTTAAATCTTTAATAGATACCTAGTTACGCTGATCTCGAGGGGAAATTATCGTAGGTAGATGAAACGTAAGCAAAATATACATTTAACATTATCTTGACAAAACGATTAAAATAAATTAGAGTAGTTGACTTCCCAATGGAGTTCTGTTCTATTTGCTGTTTATGTCAGGCATGTCAATAGTAGTAGCTCTCATTATTATTCACGTTTATGAATGACGACATGAACTATGAAGTGTAAAGTAATAATTATTTCCACTGAAAGAGCAATATCCATTCACCAATACTCATGTTCTTTAAAAAGTTACACATGACATTCTCACTAAACAATTCGATCATAATATAATATTAATATTTATAATTAGATATAACACATTACATAGCAGATGCGAATCCAGAGAGGCATGAGAGCCATGACCCCCTCCAAGGCTTAGCGAGAAATATTTTCAAAAGTGAGGAAAATGCAGGAATAAAATATAAGAACGTGAAATAAAACCCAAATGTGTACCTCTATAATGACCACGCGTTTTATCCCCAGTAAACTCATGACATCCTTATAAATATGTTATGTATCTCTACCGCACTAGAAGAAAAGCCATTTGATCAGCTTTTTCCCTTTTCATTCAAACCCGAGCGTATATTTGGCTTCGGTGAATTTTGAAACTTGGAGGTAATGTAATGGATTCTGCTACCAATATTCAATTTTAATTTGATTATTATACAATACTTTTTTACTGTATATTACTCCCTTGCTTGAACTTTCTTTTATCGTTCCAGAATATTTATAATGCAGATAAGTCGTTACATAGCTTATTATTGAAAATTTACGATGTTGCGTTTACGCATCTTCGGGATTGAGTATATGGTACGAACGTGATATAACAAATGCAATAGGAATATAATCGTTGAGTAATAGACATGTAACTACTGTTTCATATTTGCGTTCTGATATAAGTGACTCATTTTGAAGATAGTGTCTTATCCTGAATAGTTGCATCATTGTATAAACAATGCTTCAAGTGTAATTATTTATTTTCTAGAACAATTCTGCTTATTGCGGGAATGATAGAATAAAATTAAGTCATCTGTCAACTTCTGAACTTATTTCTGGAGGAAGATGACCTTATTTCTGCACATTCCTCCTTGTGTTTACAAAATGACAGATAAGGAAAGCATAGATGATCTTCTGGAGGAAAAAGAAGTAGAAAAATAAAAATTGATTGACCGTGGAAATATCAACTAAATGAAAATATATAATAGTGCAAATGAACAAAATATGTCACAACTATAATAATGCTCTTACTTAGCCATGACTCTAAAGAAATCTGAAGACTGTGCCAAACGTGAATGCAATAATGAGTCAATGCATACACAGGAAACTAAAATATCCTATTTTGGTCGACCCTCAACGTAAAGAAATACGTTATTACGATGTAAGGAAGCCGACAGAGATGGATCAGGGCATATATTTGTCAGTGCAGTGCTTCTGACCGTGAGGTCCTAGTGTTCGTGTCCTAACAATGGCAGGATTTTCCACACTAGCTACATAGCTTGGTCGAGTTCAGCGGCCGTCCGGAGAATTATTGCGGCCGGCTGCTCTCATGGGTGATTTTCCTTACTTTCTCCGATGAATACAAGGCAAATGCAGGAGCAGTATCGCAACAAAAGGGCCACGGACCGTGATCATTCCTTCCTCATCCTTGTCCTATCCTCACTCGTTACTTGCACACACACTTATTTGTGCACCCCACTATCACACTTGCAGGGAAACTGATCGGAGTCTTAGTGCTGGTCCCGGCTGAGGCAGTGGCCCGCTAATGAGAGATACCAGTTTGGGAAAAAACCCGCAAGCCCACAGGTAGGTCGACATGGGATCTCGCCATCCAACTGGGGAAAATCACCGCCACCTCCAGCGCTAAAAAACACGCACTACATTTACGAGGCTAATGAACATAGCAGTTGACGCTCCCGGAGTCAGCTGCCAATTAATCAATCAATCATGACGTAGAGCACATGACTATAAAAGGAGAAACCAAAGCCAGAAGGAGGCGCATATTGTGGAAGAGAACTGTAACTTACAAATATAAAGAAATGCAATGTTCATCTCCTCCGAACTGTTTTCGGTCGTTTCATGACAAGATAAATTGATATACCGTAAGGTCCCAAAGTTACGTGTACGCAACATTTATTGTACATTGACTATTGGTTGCAAAACTTTATAAATATATTTTGTATTCTTTCTAGTGTAATATCGCGATGTTCCACGGAGTCCAGCGCGCCCGCTGGTGTGACTAAATAAAGCGCGCCGGCTTCATAAGTTTTGGATCAAAAGATTGACCTGTCCACATGAGAAGATTCTGATGCTCATAAATCATTATCTGAACCGTCCTTAAGAATTACCAACGGTTTTGTGCAAGGAAATCACTTTCATGAAGCCAAAAACAAGTGATGCAACAGACCCCGGACAATTTCGACCTTGCCTCAGTGTATTATATAAAATCATAACTAACTGTTTAAAGTTAGTCATAGACCAATATTGCGAACGAAACGATATTCTCCCGAAAACCCAGAAAGACTCTTGCAAGGGCTCGTTGGATTGCAAGGAGCTGCTTGTGATAGTGTCATCGTATCTTAGGCGTCTAACCAAACGCGCAATCTCCATACTTGCTTCATTGACTATAAAAAGGCAATCGATATGGTCCCATATGACTGGCTGCTGTATGTTTTAAAAATGTATGGTATTAACCATGTAATCGAATGATTTCTGATGTGCGCAATGAATAACAGGCAAACAACAATACATATGTCAAGTAATGAAAGAATCGTCGCCAAGACATTACGAATCAACAGAGGTATCTTTCAGGGTGATAGTCTCGGTCTTTATTGGTATTATCTTGCCGTGAATACCCTCTCCCTTCTGTTAGAAAACATGGAAGTAGGATACAAAATGAAAGGCCCAGGGAAATATAATGTAAGTCATCTGGCGTACATAGACGATATCAAGGTTTACCTCAAGAACCGTTACTCAGGAACCCACCAAAAGATTCTCCACCGACATGGGAATGGAATTTGGAATTGAAAAATGTTAAATCCAAAGCATTCATACAATACCAATCGGACGGCCTCGATCGCTAAAGCAGTAGTGCCGTAGCGATCTTGGAACAAAGGATCGCGAGTTCGAGTCCCACCTCGGGCATAGTTGTGACGTATGGGTCTATTTTATCATTCATAATCATAATTTCATCCCATTCCCCAGGGCTACAGACCCTGGAGCATAAAAATGGAATCAGCATTAAAATGAACAAGAGAAAGGAATAAATAGGGGTAATCATCATTAAAATGCTGATTCTCTCCTCTAGAAAAGTAACGTGCACCTATCCCGATAATTAAGTCTGAACCCCGGTGGCATGCATGAACTGTGTGGCCCCGTGATGGCCGATTCGCGAAACAAAAAAGTACAATAGTTAATAATCCAATAAGTACTCCAAATGTTTAGTTATATACATTGATACTGGTATTTGCCCCTGATTTTCAGGCAACCCTGCATGCACAGATGTTCGGCAGGGTTATTAAATCTCCTTGACTGCGTCAGAACGTGACCTGCCGAACATCTCCATCCAGTTGGTGCATAAGCTTGAGCCGTTCTTCAATGGGTCGGCATCACTTCTTTGTAATAGTATTAAACGCCATAGGCCTATAGACACCAAATAACAGATGCGGTTGCAGTTTCTAAACCGAGGCCATAGCCGAGGTTTATAACCAACCGAGTGTGTTCTTTGTGTTATCGGCCGTGTGACGTTCAATACTTTTCGTAATAACATCCTCTTATAAGAAAAATAATATAAATAAAATATGTTCTTGCCTTTGCTTACGTAGAAATGCAATGCCCTCTTCTATATCGATTTAGACGAAAGTCCAAGGTCTTGGCGAGACATTTCCATTCGATTGTTTAATATGTGGTGACTTTGTTTGACACCATTAAAAAAATAAATTTTCCAAAAATTTGAGATGGATATTGCAGATGATCTTGTGGAGACAGCGAATATGCTAATTTCGATTTGTTATCAACAAAACCGAAATTACGGAATGAGAAGAAATACGAAGGTTTCAAATATTGGCGTCAATGCAAAAATGTAAATGAGGTGAATGAAACAGTAATGCTAGCGTATGCTAAAGAAAAATCTGAGACATATTGTCCCACATCAATGTTAAAATTATGTTTATTAGGTAAAGAAAATGTTGACATATCAAAGTTAGTATTCCACGTTCTTCATTTTTATGTTTCAGTTAAGAAAGTTTAGTAAGTGGCATGTGGTTTTATTTTATAGATTCGGAAAACTATACGTATTTTTGAGAAGAAAGTCCGAAGGTTATATTTCCAAGAAGGCGAAGATTTTATCCGAAGAACATATCAGCAATTTTTACAGGAATCAAATGATTACTTCTGGTACTTAAAAAAGTTACTGTAATATTTGGTATTTTTGGGGCATGCCGACGAGACGAACCCTTGTGTCATTAACTATTGATTACGTAGAAACTACGAGCAACGGAGTGCTTGTTACACTGAAATGCACAAAAACAAAGAAAATAGGATGTTTGTTATTCCCAAAGACAGTCTTCCATTCAATGCATACGATGTGACTAAAAAAATATACTGACCTACGTCCATCTGACCTAGAAATTAGACGCTTTTTCATAGGTTATAGAAAGGGAAAATGCACTGAACAAGTTGTGGGTATACACACAATAGAAGATACTCCAAAGAATATAGCAGAATTTTTAAAATTAATCTCCTGAGCTCTAAACAGGGCATTGTTTTCGACGATCATCGGTCACAACGCTAGTGTAAAAGGGTAGTGATCTACTTTCTTTGAAAGAACTTGGAGATTGGGAGTCCTCGTCTGTAGCCGAAACTTACATTGAACAATCTGTTTCAAAAAGAATTAAAATTTCTAAGTAATTATTCAGCACCAACCAGATTGCATTAAATGATTCAACTACGTCTTCGTCGGCAGTTTCAACTTCTTATGAAAGTTTAGAAATTAGTAATAACTGTTAGTAGTAACTGTTCATTCAATATTAGTATTTATTATAGTGAAACATTAGAAACATAAGTTAAAATTAAGAATGTTTAAGTGCTAAAAATTACTTCATTATGTTTTACGTTGTTTGTCATTTGTCTTAAGAATTGAATAAATATTTTGATGCTCACTTGATTACTTAACGTTAGACGGCCGTCAATTCCTTAACAGCCGGCGACCATTAAGATTACCTTTTCATTCCTCGTTTGGGTTTCGTTGTGCAGATGTGTTTACAGCACAGTATTACGAAAAGACTTCTTCGTTGTTCCACTGGTTATCTTGTGTTTGGAGTTGATTTGTTTCGAACAGGACCTTGTAGGTTGTTAACAGCTAGTTTTGGCAATTTTCAATGCTTATTAGTATGAAGCGCCAAGTAGAGAAAAATATACACTTCGGATACATTTTTCTGGAGCTCAGTCGAGGTTCTACTGCTGTAGACGTCACGAGAAGAATTTTGAAATGTACGGGAAGGAAGCATTTGCTTAAAGAACGAAGAAATTACTCCCCGCGTTTTCGTGAAGGAAAATTCAACTTATGTGAGTCCACGTTCTGCAAGACATGCTCTTTTTTACTGAAACAACTGAATCGTTTGGTTCAAGTTAATTCCCGCCAGCAATGCGTGAATTGGCACATATTATGGAATAGGATCCCACTACTATTGTGTGCCATTTGTATTCCATGGTTATGGTTCACAGATTGGAAACATGGGCACTACATTTTTTAGCAACACAAACAAAACCAGCGAAGAGCCATATGTTTGTCTCCAATGGCTTGTTACCCCCTCCGTGACGTGTCGTAGGCACAAATCATTCCTTAGAAACGTTGTGACAGATGACGAGAAATGGTGCCTGTGCACGACGTAAAGAAGAGGAAAGAAAGGCTCAGTCTATAGAAAAAAGCAACTTCCCGTGCGAACCAAGGTGCACACCGTCAAAAATCTTGTCCGTCTGCTGGAACAAAACTGGCATTCTTGAGCGTGAATGACCATCAACAAACGAAGCGGTAACAATTGCTGCGTATTCGAACTGCTAATATGACTAACTATTGCCATTGAAAACAAATCACCTGGTTAACCCCTGTTTTTATCCCACGAAAATACTCACCCGAATAAGGCCAGAATTACCAAAGATGCGATTGCTGAACATAGTTGGGAACTAAGTACAGGAATTCAACCAATTTTTACTCCCCATACTTACGAAATTTAGTCCCTTCAGATTGTCATCTTTTCCGGTTTCCCCAACAACATTTAGATACAAGTGTTTCATGATCAAGCATCTCTTAGCAACTGCCTTACAGATTTTTAAACACGAAACCACAAGCGTTCTACAAGAAAGGCCTCAAGTCGTGCCTCAAGTCTGGAAACTGTCATTGACTAAGCTGTATTACATCTCATTACATCTCTGACTGGATGTGTGAGTGATTTTCTGTGTCAGTATTGTATTGAAGTGTTATAATAATTATAATAGTTAATTTATAATAAATAGGCACGAACTTGTACCGAACCTAAATATTTATAATAGTGAAGACTGTTTTTGTTAAAATGTTTAGTTCATTACTGTATTACAAAAGTATATTATTTGTTGTGTTGAGCACAGTTTGTGCAACATTTTGGGAAAACCATTTTTTGTGGTTCTGTCAGAAGCATTTTGGTTATTGCAAGCATATAGTTGTGTTTATTAAAGTGGTCATAATTTTGACATGATTGTAGTTTTTTATATCTCGCCATTCATATTTACAATGTAAACCTCCGAGCACTTGATGTTTTTGGTGTAAGAATGAATCGTACAGTATTCTCTGGCATTCAGGAAGCCGAAGATTATCCGTTATTGTCAGTGATCGCATGATGAGAAATTCTATATCAAGTTCCGTATCTCCCACCAGAGAGGCACCATCCCCGCCGGAAAAGCTGTAAGCTCGGCTGGTCTCTCGTCATATGTGGTATTATAGTGCTTGTAGACGTATGTATAAGTGAGGGGTGATTATAAGAGAAGAAAGAAGAACGAAGGATTGCCCGCGGGCCGTGGCGTGTTTGTTAGGTTGATCGGAGAAAACCTCGGATAACTCCCGACCAGGGAAGCGGGCGCTAGAATTCTCCTGCAAACGGCGACTGAATTCGTCCTAGCTCTCTAGCTAATCTCGAAAATCTTGCCACCATCGGGACTCGAACCTAGTGCCTCCCGGTCAGAGACGCTGCAGTGACATCAGTTGATGCTCTGAACCACCTCTCTCGGTCGCCATTTTCACAAGAAATTATGAGTTTTGCGGTGAGATAACAAGCGAAATTACAGTATACTAGAAAAAGAAAGAGCAGTTTTCAAGAGAAGTTACAAAGTGGTTTCTCTTAAATTTTCGCTTATACTTGTTAATATTCGGTAATATTAACTTGTTAATAACGGAATCTTTCAGTGATTGACGAAAGTTTTCTAATGCAGTTATTTCGAAAACTTATTTAACGCCTCTGCAAAGTGTGCGCACTCCACTTCCAATGACAACACTGCTTGAAAACATTCCTACTGATTTAATATAGACCTATAAGATTTGCAAACCACTGTGTTAACCAATCAGAGACAAATAATGCCCGTGGTTTTGTAGCTAGTACTTCATAGATTTCATTGTACAGCATTTATACATGCACTAGTTGTGGTCTCGGATTGACAGAGTTCTAACTGGCTTTACCATAATTTCGAGAAACAAAGCTTCAAAGTTCAAATTTAATGTAATATGAAGATTTTGTTACTTAGGCTTACAATTTTTTTGTACTATATCTTGAAGGAGTGAACTTACATTTGCGTAAGTTCATCGCTTATTTGCACACCTTATTAATTTAATTTTGAATATTTAATTTTGCAGTTAGAACTTTATCATTCCATTACAGGTTTTCAGCGTGAGACAAAGTTGTAAGTGCAGATAGAATTTTGTCATACTATTTTTTATATTTTATTTTACTATATTCAGGTAGATAAAGTTGTAAATGCAGTTGTTAATTACAAAAAATGTTCTATACCTTTGAGGACAATAATGAACATTCAAACTAGTTATTAAATGAATTACTGGAAAAAAGAATCAATTCTTCATTCAGATGTTTCTGAGGTATTAGTAAATTTATTCGAAATAATATATCCTTGCAGAGTAACAATTATATTATTAAAAACTTTCTATTACAAATTGAAGCTATTTCACACATCATTAACGGATTAAAGTAATAGAAGACTCCATAATATGCTATTAATTCACTTTTTCCTGGAATGAAAGAAAGTTCTCTCTTTCCACTAATCCTTTCAATTACAGAAATAAATTGTATTCCGTACATACAATCATTAGACATCTATATTACCTTAATACCATCTTTTCAACTCTTATGCTACATAAAAGTTTCTCCTACGAAGATGTTAGAAGTCGAAGATTGCTGTATAGTACTGTCTTTCCTCAAGAGGCATTAAACGGAACGGATTTTATATTCTTCTTGAGATCAGATATTTCTGATGTCTTCTTTTGTGTCTTTGGGTTTATTTCAAACACACTAAGATTACCAGACGGTGTGATGAGAGAAGTCCATTGTTATTTTCTCACTGTATTTAATGCATGCAATACGCTCAGGATCTTGTGAGTGATATATCTCACTATACGCGATCTGACCAAATTTAAGACATGTCACCTGAATGAATTGTATGATCATGAATTTGATAAATTTTAATGTTACTGAAAATCTTTAAAATCCTTCTCTTGCATCTGCATATATAAGGATTCCCTTGGTTCACTTGTTTCAGCAATCGTACTAGTAAAAGAGGTGAATAAAAATCAATCTTAGCCACTGGTTTCTCTATAATGCTGTAAGCGTTATCTACTTCCTGGACGCTGTGAATGTCCTGAAAACATATTTTATTGACATTGCCATGTCATTAGAGTTATCTCTTAAAAATCCGGCATAGCATACATTATAGAATTCCGGTTCTGAGGAAGGGCGTGATTGTGACCCAGTTACTAATTCACTAAAATAATTCTCTAGGAGTACATATAGAGTATTCTTCCTCACTTTATCATTTCTTGCATGCTCTGCCATCACTTCAGGCCAAACGACACCATACACTTTGTCAGTGAGAGTGTAATATGCAGTTGGATTGTGTACATTAAATTTTCTTCAATAGTCTCCCCACAATACGTCAACAATCGTTTGCTTCATATTTAGTTGAAGTATATTGCAGTTGTCTATGTCAGAGACAGTTACAACATCACACACGGAAAATATCTGCTCGTACTTATTTCTATGTTGACTCTGAATTAAGTTTATCATGATCAAGAAATATTTTTCAATTTCGTTGTGCAATTTTGTTCTCATACATGAAGTATTCGGATGAAATGCCTCCGGTTTCTCGAGATAAACTCACTCATCAACAGGCATCCCGTGAATTTATAGGTAATTTTGTAAACAACCATGGAATTATTTAATGTCATACAACAATTTTAGAGAAAAATTAATAAATGAAGTGTCTGAATTGACTTCATTCATTTTACACATTGCACCAAGAATCACATTTGAACTTATTTTGAATGGGTCCTCCCTATGAATAACTGGTTTCTTTTTCTCTAAAATTAAGTTTATTAAAAAGTAATTTAATTATTGTTTGCTTTTACAATTAGGGTATTGATTTTTTTTTGTTTTTGTCCCTTTTCCCTTAATTACAACCAAGTGTCCTCTGGATAACGAAAAAGATCTTTTGCACCATAAAGCAATACAAGGGACAACATAGTTGTATGTAACCTTATTTTTTGAAAGGAGTGGCCAATTTTTTGTGCTTGTTTGCAAAACAAAAAACGTCTACAAAATACAAATAAATGTATAAAATACTTTTTAGGCCACATCTACAAATTAATTCTAAACTATGTACTATATACGAAATACACTAATATGCGTCATATAGCGCTGCGTATCACTTATCGTTAAAATGCTGACAAGCGTATTACGACGTTGTTAGAAAGGCTCCCAACTTTCATATAATTAATAACACTTTGGTGTTTTCTAAATAACTTACAGTTTATTTGTGAAGTACTTTTCAATCGCTAAGCAATCATCATCGTAGCTAAAACTTTTCAAAAAATGCAAAATACAATAAAATTAAAGAAGATAAAAAATTCATTTAGTTTCAATTTACGCATAGTTTAGATTTTTTGTACATTCTCAGCTTTAATGGTGATTCTCTGCTGCCACTATGCGATTGAGAAATACTTCAATAAATAACTCTGAGATACTTTGACAGTGTCTTATTAATTACTGATTAATGTAACTATTTGGCTATACTCCATCATCGTTAAATCCACTAATGTAATATAAGCAAAGGATATTGTCATTTCCAATTAATTAACAGCAGTAGTATTTTTCATTACAATATACAATTTTTGTTAATTTTTTTTGAAGAGCATTGTATTTGTGCTCAAAGCTACGAGATTTCGAAGTCAATAGATTTACGAGGCATCGACTTTTGATAGTATTTTATAGGATACGCTCGTTTTCGTAGTTTAGGGTACAACCTTTAGCGAGAAGGTCGCGTTGGTGGATCTTTAAGCAAAACTAACTTTCTTACAATTTCTTGACTTTACTACATTTCTCATATACGTTAGAAATGTCACATTTCCCTTATTTATTTAAAAATTTCTAAGAATTATCCAAGAATTATTCATGCATTGCTTTGTAACATTCACAATATTCCCGTATCTTCCCATACGAATTATGGAAGTAATATTTTATGAACATCACTCAACCATTTATGTATTAGAGATATTTAGTATGTCTCATAACAAATGCAGGGTTATTCAAAAGGATTGTCGGGGTTTCAAAAAATCATAATAAACTGGGTAATTGTCTTAAAAGTTTGAACCTTATTTTATTGTGAACTGGAACTCATAAAGTTTTTCTTACATACATTACAAAGGCTCAATATGAGCGCCCTTAGTCACTCGACACACATACACCCGATAGTCCATTTCTTCCCAAACACGCTCCAATATCTCTACAGCAATGCTTAGGGAGCTCGCACTAATGTCCTGCCTCAGTTCCAGAATATTCCTCGGCAGAGGAAGGATAAAGACTCTATCTTAACATACCCCCACAGGAAAAATTCACACAGCATGAGATCTGGTGAACGTGGTGGCCAGGGTAAGAGATTCTGACCACGGTTCGTCCCACCTCTGATCCATCGCTGTGGAAGTTACTCGTTTAAAACGCATTTACGTGCTTGTGGAAATCAGGTAGCGCGCCATTCTGCTGTCGTAGGAAATCCTCCCTGTCGCCTTTCAATTGATGTAACAACCATTCTGTAATCAGTTTTCTGCTACCTTTTGTAGTCTTTTTTTTTTAGGTCTTTGGGGATAAGTTTCCCTGATCTGATTCAATTCTGCTTCTGGCACAGCGGGACCTGCTTCGCCCTTACACAAACAGCCCGTATCTACAAATTGAGCGTACCATCTGCGAATAGAACTGTCAGAAGGCGGGTCCTTTCCTTATTTCGTTCGAAAATGGCGCTGGATTGTGGTAATAGATTAATGATGCTCAATAGTATAAAACGCTTTTTTCTTACCGTTCACCGCCATTTTTAAAATATTGCTGTAACTGCCATTTGACGTTAAATGAGGTAATTACAGTCGTTGCATAACGAAACTTTCAGAGTTTGTCTACCAACCGCAGCAACTACAATAATAAATTTATTTCCACTGTCTAAAAAATCACAAAACCCCAACAATCCTTTTGAAAAACTCTATACAAACATTGTAGAATGACGCTTCAAATTCGTCAAATATTGATCTCTTGATCTTGGAAACGTTTTTGTTACCGAGTTCTCAAGTCTTCCATAATCGCCCACAAGGTTACGGATTGAGTTGACGTTTATTCTCCCTTCATTTATTAGTCAACATCGTTCTCGCACATATGTCTCATTCATCATATTGTTTTCATACACTTCCAATAGCTGTCAATGAACATCAACAAAACGTTTGTTTTGCATTTCAAAATTAATTCATCCACGTCCATAGCCAGCAGGGTAAACATTTGATTTTGTTAATTATAATTGTTTTTGAAGAACAATTTCTGATGTATTGAAGAACTACAATAGCTGATAGGGACAAATTGGAAGTATATTTTGAATCAGATAGTTCTTGTTAGATCATTAATTTCAAATAATAAATAAAATGTCCATAGAGATAAAAAACTTCAGAAATTAAAACATAAGTTGTAAGTAATTACGATATTTGAAATATTTCATAATACTCCAAAATTTGTACTAAGTATATATCTTTTTACTCATCTTCAATTATAAATTTTCAATGTATTTCATAATGTATCAATTTAATGCAATTCTTTTACTCGGCGGAGAATCATACTGCTAGCGCAATTGAATAGGTGAGTGGAAAAACAATGCTACTGCCGAAAGTTCATTCTGAGATAAATCGAGTTATAGTTTTGGATTAGGTATGACAAAATCGTTGAGATTTAAACAATTTTCTTATTTCAGAAATGTTGTGCCAACCCACACAAGTATGTTCTGAGAAAAATTGTCATAAAAACTTTATTAATAATGTGTTATAATTTAAACAAAAACTTAGCACTTGTACTGTTTTTCATCTCAACGAAAAACCATCCAAATTTCTTGCATAGTAATAAGGTATCACAAAAATGCCGCATTTTATTGTTATAAGAGTGCACGTAAGTAATATAACTTTGGGTCGTCCGAATTTCAAATTGAAATTTTAAGTAGAGTTCACACATTATAACATTTTCCCTTTCCAGTTATTTTTTTTAACAGGCTATGTCTCGACGTTCATTTGACTAGGAGTAAACTTCACAGAATATGATGAGTAGTGTACAATATTCATTGGAAAGGATTCTATGTTTTCTTTTATCTATACAAGATTTTTGTACTTGATAAAATGAAAAATGTTACTATGCGTTCCTATTTCATCTTTTGGAGACATAACAGGCAGATGAATTCCTGTCAGTCACTGAACCTGAATGTGTGATATTCTATTAAGGCTTGTAAATGCTTGTTAAAAACTTTTTTGTAAACACAATCTTTCCACTAAAATAACGAAAATTACTGGCTCTAAGCTTACTGTTTCCCTCACCTCTCGTTCTTCGGTTCATTTCAGTCACACGCGCGATCAGTAACTAAACAAGTAAATTATCAGCCCCGTTCCACAGGCAAATAACAATTGTGGAACCATCTGCTGCGAGCAGCCCGAGACGCCAAACGTCTGAAATCCTCAGTGGAAGAGCAGTACATCTCCAGGACAGATTCTGTTCTTTTCATTCATCAAAGGGAAGGACCAGCCTGATGTGAAGTTAGAAGACCCATATTGAACTGTTTTCAGTCTAAACTTGTAGTTCCATGCCATCTGCACTAATTTCTAAAAAAAGACCAATTTTGGACTAATACTGCTTTTTCATTACCCATTCAATTCTATCGTTTACTTTATTCCTTGAATGGTAATTGAACTCCCACGTCTAAGTTCATAGTGGCAAATGCTACACTGCTTTAAATCACTGCTTTAAATTACTACACTGCGTAAATCTTGTCAAAACCTGTCTCATTTTTAGCAGCTAACAGTGAGTCCGCAGTCTTTTGAGGTAGGCAGATTACTTCCTTTGTATGAAAATTACATGAGACTGAGACATAACATTTAATTTTATGGTGCAATTAGTATCACAGACAATGCTTCGCCGTATTAGGTCTTGAACTCACATATGAGAGATATAGCAAGCCGAGGAACATCATTGAATTACATAGTGTGGTAATTATATATTAAATCAGATGATTGTTGTATTAAACTATGAAAATGTCATTGTTCAAAAATATATCTTTCCTTACTATTCATGTTTCCCCCTCTGCCCGGTTCACTATTTTCCGAAGACATATCTGGCAACCCTATTCTTGAGTTGTAAGAAAAGATGGAAATAGTTGGGGGAAGAGATCCTGACTGTAGGGTGGATGATCAAACACTTCCCAGCGGAACTGATACAGAAAACCCATTAGGAGCCAAGTCGTGTAAGTCCACCCTATGCTCCGGATCTCGCCCCCAGCGATTTCCATCACTCGTTACTCCTCAAAAAACTCCTTCCCAGTCAGCATTCGCGTGTCATAGTGACACCGAGATGCAGATGGTTGTAACAACATTGGTATCTATTTCAGGGGACAGACTTCTTCAACAAAAGGCATACAAATGTTGACCTCACGGCTAGAAAAATGTTTCATTTCTGATGAATTCTGATTATGTTGGAAACACTGCATTACATTCTGTATCTGCTACAATAAAGTTTTTTAATGAAATTGTGGGTTTTTAACAATCTAAAGGAATTTACTTTCAGGATGCGCCTCGTGTTTACCTCGATCCAAGTCAATTTACTAAATAGCTGATTTCATCTCTGCGAAACTAAAATTGGTTTATCAGAGGTAAACGATGTTTCCAGAGACAATCAGTGTGACATAATGATTGAGATCATTTAGTGTGACGAATGAACGCACATTCCATCATTGAGCAGTCTGTGCAGGCCTGAGCCAGCAGTCTGCAGTCTGTGCAGCCTCTTTGTGAGTCACTCATATCCAATCATTGTTTTGTGAGTCACTCACATCCAGTTATTGCGCGTTTCACTACACACTACGAGTTTATTCAGTTTTAAAAATAACTAGAGGTGTTAAATAGCACATACTTTTCCGCATTATTTCTAAATTTGCAATTTCCAAAAATCCAGAGGTCTGCGATCAGTCCCATTCAGATCTGTAGAATTCAAAGATCTGCCCCATTTTTAAGCGTCCTTTGATTTATCTATGGAAAATTTTTAAGAAAAAAATTTCGGTGGTTTTTGAGAAAATATATTTTTATAAATTACATTCATGTCAAGCAGATTAGATAAAATCTACACGTATTTTTTCTCAAAATTGTATATGATCTTTTTTAATGAGCTTATTTGCTTTGAACAGATTTTGTTTAGGGCAAAAATCTTAATTTTCAACTTTTCGGTTTTGTAATGTTAACGTTTTAATATTTTCGAAAATACAAAGTTCACAAGCACCAATATTTTTATCGACCGATGTTTGAAACATTGAGAGCTGTTTTTAAGCAAAAAATGTTTTAAAAAATAAAATTGCTCATATTTTACACAAAATTGCGCGAAAACTGCTCATATTTTCGAGAAGTTTTACATGATTTTCTTTCAAGATCTCTCGTTAAAGATTTCATTAAGGAAAAAATCTCTGTCTTGAATATTGTAATTTTAGGAAGACGTGGAATAAATTTGAAGTTTAAATTTTTTGGAAAAATGGATTTAAACGAAATATGACCTGCGTCATTTTCTTAATGGGTCTTTACGCTGTATGAGGACAAAGGTAAATGAAAAAATAGTCATTTTTGAGAAAATTTTGAAAAAGTTGAGGCTTCGTAAAAAGTACCACCCAAAATTATGTATCCTTTTCAAATTCAGTGGGCCTCGAGTTCCTTTCAATCGATCGAGGAATATCACTAGCGTAAAGTTCATTCTTAAGTACCATTTACGCTATCGGAGGACAAAATTGAATAAAAAATGTGGAGCCATCTTTAAGAAAATTTTCAAAATGCTGTTGAAGCTTCATATTAATTACCACTGAAAATGAAAATATCCATTTCAAACTCCGAGGACGAGTTCCTATAAATTGATCGTGGAGTATCAATTTTGGAGAAAATCGGCTTAACGGTTTTGGCACTAGTTTTACCAGAAACGGGCGGACAAACAGACAGACAGGTTTTGCCGTCAATCATCTTTTGGTATCAAAGTCCCTGAAAACTAGTATTCCAACTACAAAACGTTCCATTTATCCACTTTTTCGGCACCAGGGCGCGGCAATAAAAATTTTCCTGTCAAAAATTCCTCGTTTTCTGGCGCACGATTACAATATTTTCTCTTCTTACGAATTACTTCAAGTAAGGACGTGAAGAAAAAAGTGTCCCCTCGTATCTTGTAGTCTGACATTCACACCAATACATTTGATATTAATTACTCTTACTGTGATTTCGTCTGTTGATTATAATAACATTCCATGAGCACGCGTGACAATGAAACCCAGTTCTGCAATGCATATTTTTTTAATATTGCACAGTACACTACTTCCAAAAATACTTCATTATTACACTGCATAATAAAATTATATATTACTTAAGTTACAAAAAATGATGATAGTAACATAAATGCCCATTCCTCTTAGAAAACCATTTAAATGACCATACATATGCTTAATTTCAAAATGTGTTTAGTATAATAATGTTTTATTTTTCGCTGGTTTACCACAATAATAAATCGAAAAAACTCTTAGAATATATTTTTCCTTCTATCACAATAAACGTGCCGAGACATTCGCTTCGAACACGCGTTCACGATCACAAGATTTGCTGTTGCTTTGACGTTTCAGTCGATATAAACCTAAATCTATTTTGTATCATTTTATATCAGCGGAGATCGGAATCTGGTTCGATAAACCGGTTTCGTCGTGGCTGATTCAATCGCGTGTTTGGCTTCCGGTTCCGTAGCGGCCACCGGACATTATTTGAGCGGCACTTGCGCGTCCGCCCTCCGTAAACCAACATCGTATTTCAGAATTGTGATTTATGATGCTGCTGGGTGCTACTGGAACTATCATCACAATGAATGCGTCTATTTTTACTTCTCGGTCAATAAGGCTTCTGGGCACGAGTATTTCTGTTGTTCCGGTTTACGAAGACAAACGTCGCGAGTTTTATGGAGGGAATGGAGAAAAGGAAATATGTGTGGAGTTTCTTACCAAACGATAGACAAAATGCCCGAAGGATTTCATTCTATATTAATATCTCAGTTCGTAACTTCATAGTAAGTTGCATAAATATGCCCCGATTCGAGGATAAATAAGCGAGAAGCGTATTTTGATACCGAATAATTTTAGGTAAACATATTTTCTTACTTATTGTCAAAAAATAACAAAAATGTGTGCGTGATATGAGGGAGGGATAAAGAATCTGCGCGCATTTTCTTGAGCCCAGGAATTTCCCGGACGAGCTTTTTCTGCAATATTTGATATGAAAAAATAAAAAATATTGCTTCTAGATAAATTAAAACTATTCGCATCAGCAAACGAAATAAATTCATGCCGCCTCTATCAAAATCAAATTAAAAAAAAACAAGAAAAAACACCTCAGCATACAATGATGTTTTATTTACTGTCTACAAGTAAATAAAGAAGCGTCTTAGCATTTATTGAATTGATAAAGGGGAACTCGACGAAAAACCTAATCGAGAAGTAGTTTATTAGCACATACATATGCACACAATATTTGTTAAAGTAATTTTTCCGATG
The DNA here is from genome assembly GCA_031308135.1 of Acheta domesticus. Taxonomy (NCBI): domain Eukaryota; kingdom Metazoa; phylum Arthropoda; class Insecta; order Orthoptera; family Gryllidae; genus Acheta; species Acheta domesticus. Next base: position 84,152,301 of record JAHLJT010008446.1, on the reverse strand, counting down.
TGAATTGCAACACATGTAATTGGTTAATTTTTCCTTTTTAAATTTTATAATACAGAAAATGTTAACTATATTTTAATGTTATAATTAAAATCAATCTTAGTATTTTGTTATTTAGTTTATTTTGCATTCATAGGCCAATAATTAGGAGGGTAATATATGCATCAAAATTAAAAATACAAACTATTACTTCATGATACATTAGAATAGAGGTGCTAAAGCATCACGTACTTTCTCGCCCGTATTTTCACGCAAAATTGCGCGAAATGTATTCAAATTTTCGAAAAATTGTACATGACCTTATTTCAAAATCTATCTTTGAGAAACAGATTCATTAAGAAAAATCTCTATCTTCAGAATAGTAATTGTAGGAAGACGCCGAAAAAGTTTGAACTTTTTGCTATTCTCGAAAAATTAGGGTTTTTCAACAACTAAAGATCTACACCATTCTCTTAAACGTCATTCACACTATCCAACAAAAAATGTAATAAAAAGATGGCGCCATTTTTTTGAAAATGTCCCAGGAGCTTCATGTAAAGTACTCCCAAAATTGAAATATCGATTGCAAATTTAAGGGGCCGCTACATCAGCGAGACCGATTGGAGAATATCAACTTTGAAGAAAATCGAATGAAGGGATTAGCCTTTAGCATTATTCACAGACGGCGAGAAAGTACGTGCTGTTTGAGCACCACTAGTTACGTTTCGTCTGCGCGCCCTACACCTTCACTCTACAATGTGCTGTTTACACACGTGAAACAAATCACAACGCCGCGCCGCTCAGGTACATGTTCAGATGTCTGGATTTGTCAGGCGCGGTGCTGGGCTGTGGTGCACTCTCTTGACCGTGAGCAGTATGGTATCATTCACCGAATTTCCTGGACGACGAATTTAATAACGATATTTAATGTATTAATTACCAGTTGTACTGTATAACTCTATAAGGTTAAATATTTCCTGTGACAAGTATTGAACCCCAGCTTTGGATCAATGGACCCCGTCTCGATTAGGTTTTTCGTCTAGTTTCCTTCATCATTTGGGCAAATGCTGAGATGGTCCTTTGTTTTCCTTCTGGTCGTATAGGTAGCTCCCACTATCTGTGCACGTTGTCTTGTGCTCAGTGGTGAATGTAGTTAGTTAAATAAACGTTCTCCATGTTCTCATCTCAGTTAGTCGATTCCGTCACGAGGGGCACGTTAAGCGATAGTAAACATCTGTAGCTGTTTTTTCTTGCAAATAGTTTTTATTACACGTGAACGAATATTTTCTTATCAATTTTTGCAAAAACGTTCGTTGTAATCATCATTCATATTTCAAATTATTATGTAAATGAGTAATGGGATAGATCCTAAAGCTAAAGAAAAAGTGTGCAGATTGCATTTCTTCTCGTAGTACGTCCACACAAAGTTTTAATCTGATTTTGAAGTCAAATAATTAAAAACAACAGAAAAAGAGGGGAACGTTTATAACAACAATAAATGTTGAAAAATACTTTCTAAATCTTCCTTTTGCGACCGGCTTGGCTTCAAAAATTAGAAATATTTTTTTCTGTTCACACATCTCGGAGAATTATTGAGATTGTTACAAATTTAAGGAATAAATAAAAAAACACTTCTCTTTTAATGCAAGAAGACACAGTAGGCCAGCGTGGTTGCAACACACTGAAATGCCTTCAATTTCAGAAAATGCCACCATTTCAGAAAAAATGTTCACTGTAAAGGGAAGGAAGTACTTGTGCATTGCAATGAAAAGCGATAGAGGAAGTAGCAATATATTGACTGGTATTATCTAAATGACTGTCACAGCAAATGTGATAATCCATTCGGTACACCAAATTTAAATAATTTAATAATTCCCGCACGGTCGACTCCTCTTTGATGAAAGTTGACATTGAGTTCAATTAAATTGCTTGCTGTTCAACCCGTAGCACAATAATTTACACGAGACTATATTCAACTGTTTAGATACTATCAATGTATTGACATTTTCGTTTGTCATAAGGTAAAATGAACATTATCGAATTTTGGGTCATCCGCGTTCTCATATATAACTGAGAGAAAATTCCCCAAACTGGAAACCACAATTTAATTAAACTACTTACGTTAGGATTGTAAAATAATATAAATAAAATGAATTTAAAATAAAATATAAAATTTATTTCGTATCAATTATTTTAATAAATTCACATGTATTTTTTCACAATAGGAACAAAAAACCCTTGTAAAATGTGTACATTTTTTGTAGCGTAAATGTAGTACATTTTAATTCAGAAAAATACCTCTGTGATATCCGTAAAACACAGACAAACTGTTCCTTTTACTTCCTCGGATACTACTACGTAATGCAAAGAATTGTAATGTTGAAGGAAAAGTGTCAATATTCGACCAAATTTCTCGCAAAGTAAACATCACTGTTGTTCCAGATAATAAAAGAGTGGAGTTTTCTTGTTACTATATTCGTCATACATTACATTCTCGAATGTATTGTATATTCAGAAACCCAGAAAGAAAGTTTCTCAAAAAGGGCTGTAAATATTTACTCTAATAAATCTCAAAGTACGATTATAAAAACCACGCAATTTCCATGTTAGTTGAAACCTCTCAATTTTCAAAAATTAATAAAGTTTAAAATGTTTTCAACCCCATTTTACAACTATATTATTGAACATAGATATTTTTCTTTTAATCAACTATGTTCTTCAAAATTAGATTTTCACATAATTTGTTTAAAAAATTTGTTTATTTCGCGTAATTTTGAGTGTAGTAATAACAGTTTATAAAAAATACTCAAACAAGGTTCCTCAAAAACCTTTCCAATTTTTTATTTACAGGTTTTGCTCAAATTGAACAAGAGTTGCTTCACTTTGAGGCGTAGGTCCTATTTTCATACAAACCTCTGATATGGTGAAACTACAGAATAATGAACTCTATAGAGAATACAGAGTACACCACACTCACCTTTAGCAAACAATTCATCTTACTCCGATTCTCAATGACATATAATTTTTGAAATTATGGCAAAGAGGTGTCTCCGAGGTGTAACTCGTCACAATTAGTAAGAGTCAATGTTTCTAAAACTAGTAATGTGAGAACGACTTAAAAACTGTTTTAGAATTTTTTTCAAATAAAAACGTAACTGTCTTTAATCACAGGGATCCATATTTTATCGTAAATAAACAAAACATACAACAAAGATAATTAAAACATAAGTTTAATGATGCAGTTAATACACTTTATTTTAGGTTGAACCATTCAGAATTTTCAGATGGTTTGTATAGACTCTTTTCCAAAAGTCGTGAAACAATTTCCCAGATTTTCGGGTTAATAGGTAAAAAATAAAAAAATGATCATGTTTACGGAAATGATTTATTACTTAGGGGCCAATCGGTGTAGCCAAGATCACTAAAGATTAGTGCCGTGGCGATCTCAGACCGAAGGATCGTAGGTAAGAATCCCGCCTCGAGCACAGTTGTGTGTGTGTTTCGTGATTGTGTGTGTTGTATACGTGTAATTTGGTTGTGTGTGTCCCCTGTGATTGGCATCAGGACGGGCATCTGGCCGTAAAAACAGCACCATTTCTGTATAAAAATGGAATGTGCGGAAAATCAAATCGAGTCCGCCCCCATTAGCGCCGACCCCGTAAACGGAATGAAGGACAAGGATAAAAAAAATGTTTCTTAGGGTTTCGGAGCCACTTTGACATCCTAGTGCACATGCCTATATTGGGTGCTCTACATTGGGTGGCACAGAGTATCAACTTATATTTCTGCAGTGCACCTGGCCAGCAGGTCCAGGGGGTTCGTGTCCCATCGGTGGCAGGATTTTCGACACTAGCCACTGAATTCAGCTGCTGTCGTATTTTCTCCGAACAACACCAGGCGAATGCCCTTGTTGGCCTAACAAACAGGCCAAAGCCCGCGCGCGATCTTTCCTTCCTCTTACTCCTTACCCTTATTTCTCACTCACCCACATTTATATGCTTCACATTACCACACATGTCAGAAGACAAGTGGAGAACTTGTGCCCTCCTGGTGGCAGATACCTGGTTGGGTAAAACTACGCTAGCCGACGTGTAGTTCGACACCGAATCTCACCGTCTAGTCGGGGAAGATTACCGCCACCTCCCGAGGGGGAAAGGTGGCACTACACTTATGGGACTCACGACCATAGCAGTTGGCCCGCCCGGAGACACTAAATAATCAGTCAAATTTTTATGCACTTATTATTTGCGTTCGGCAGGCATCCGGCCCTTGCGTGCTGGAGGGAGCGAAATATAACTGGCGTGGTTGCGTGACGCACTCCGCGATGCGGGCGCTATTGCTATTTGCTTTTACTGCAAACAAGTAAAAACGTCGGCGCTCATTCACTTCATGTTGAGCCCCAAGAGTAACAAGACCGAAATACTCGCAGTCAGAAAATAGATTTGCGATGTCCTATGTACAAAGGCAGGAAGATTTCACTCGGTGGCACCCAAGGCCACGACGCACCTTCATCCCCCCCTCCCGGCGTCTCAGACAAATCCATCCTGCATTTGTTTGTTCTTTTACTAAATTTATTGAAGTCAATTACCACATGTTAAATGCATCGTATAAATAAAGGACGGGAAACTCTTTTAATAATAGCTAGTGTATTTTCCTTCCGCCGCTGTGGCTCCGGTTCGATCACCGGCCAATAGAGTTCTCACAAGACATATGTGTCCTTTCGACGACTGTTAACATATGAGAGAGGTACAGAGAAGAGAGTTAAGCTATCTACGCATACTACTGCTGTTCAGAAAACATCGATTACAATCGTTTGTCCAATTCAAAGGGTGGAGATGTAATCGCTAAACTCACGGTCCATACATGTTGTGCATGTCTTAGTAGATTGTTTAATTGGTATTCTGGTGTACTTTCTTACAAGAAATGTAAATTTCTTTTGGCCGCGGCTCTCTATCGAAAAGCTTAGAAGTCAATGTTTTTGGGACGCCATTCAGTGTGGCCGTCGCTATCGTCTGAGACGTCACCGCGGGCAGACATTAAACTCTACAAGTAGGATTTTTGGGGAACAAAGCGAGTTAATCGTAGGTTTTTTCGCGGATTTCTCTCTACTTAAGATCACAATACTCGTAATTTACTCGCGATATCATTACTAATGGGTCTCAATGACCTGGCAATTGAAGAGCTCCTAAACCTCAATAAACTAATAAATAAATACATTAAATAAATATTTACTTGTTTACTTATTCAATAGATAAATAAAAATAGTAAATAAATAAATAAGTAAATAAATATGAAAATCGAATGGAATATTCTCATCATGGAAATATGTTGTTTTATTTCAAGCGAACAATTAATTGTATCTTAATATATTAACAATACTTACAGGGCGTTCCAACCTCAATAATTTTTGGATCCAGTCCCCCAGCGCTAAGAGCAAAACAGCAGTAAACGCTCTCTGCCATGTAAGCAATAAGAATCTTCACAAATATTTATCTTTTGTACCCATCCTATCATACATCACAAATTTATCATACTTTTTTCGAAATCTACACAATGTTTCCAGATCATCTCACTTCACCCTGAGCCTTTATCAATCAAAAAACCTCGCAAACGCAATCAACTCCCATTTTATTCATCTTCCTCCGCAGATTGGTAGAGCTCTTCCTGGCAGACAGGAGATAACGCAATGAATAATTCTCCCCTTGTAATTCACAAACATTCCCTCAAATTCTTTATTATTACACAGGCCTGCAAATTCAGGAGTGATAAAAATTTTATAAAAAATATATAGTTTTTGGGGTGCTCAGTTGTATCCCATCATGCACCAGTTTTTCACAACGCACTATGAAGTTGTTTTTTTAGCTAACCGACATTACATTATTATATTTATTAAGGATATATGAAGAAATAAAACATGTTTTCTGGCAAATATTACGCACAATTTTTATTATACAAACTATTGAATAATTTTTATTTATAAAACATTATTTAAATGTGTTGTAATATCTTTTTCTTTTCTGGGTGAAACTGAGTATTGCTCTTCCTCTTAAGTATGCTCCGTGGCCTGTCTCAAGAGAGCATCCCACAGTAGTCGCCCATCATGTTTACGTCCCATCGATCTTGATATATTTTTCCATCTCCTTAATATGTTGGTGGAAACGTTCTCCTCGCTCATCACACCATGATTTTCAGAAAAGAAATTCAAATGTGCATCCAGGAAGTGAATCTTCAAGCTCATCAAACATTCCAAATCTTTAAAGTTCTTCCGCATTTTTTTAACAAAGATTTCATAATCCGTGTCTTTCTTGTTTCCTAGGAAGTTCTTAACCACTCTTTCAGAGGAAATCCAAGGTCATTTTTCAACGTATGTGATCGTGGTGGTAAATTCATCTAATGTAAGTCTTCTTATGTCTGGTCCAACAAAAATTCTTTCCTTTATCTTGGTTTCCGAGAGGTGTGGGAACTTATCACAGAGATACTTAGTGCATCTCCTATTTCTTGCCAGAGCTTTAGTGAACTGTTTCACGAGTCCTAATTTTATATGCAGAGGTAGTAGCAGTAGAAGTATTTTCTTTATATTAACAAGGCCTTTCCTTAAAGTGTTCTTATTTTCTGCTTCTAAAGTAGTTCTTAGGGTCTACTGTGATTGGTTCCAATTTTAATATTTCCAATTTTTCAATACTATTTACTTTATTACCTTTATTTTCTAAATGAAAATTTTGAAACTGGTATTTAGGTCAACAGAATCCAAAAATATCACTCTTTCGAATCTAATTTAATACGAATTTCAAAATTCTCCAATTTGAAAATATAAGTATTAAAAGGAACATTTTAGAAAATTTGGATATCTTAAAACTGGACATCCTGGATTCTTAATCATTATAAATAAATTACCACGATATCTCTGCCACCACCAAAATTAGTTTTGTGCATTCATTATTGCTCTTCAGAACGTTTCGTAGAAATGGATTATTGGTTTAATGTTACATTCTTGTTTATGTTATTTATTTTTATCATGTTTATCAAATAACAATCATTATGCATTCATACTAATAGTTTATTCAATTCGAATAGTCTTCTGTTATCGTGATAACCAGGTCTATTTTGCAAAATAGAATGATATGCTACATTCTTGAAGCCATGTGGAACACTTATTTACCCCTATAACCGAAATCCCCCGTAAACAAAATACGTCTTTTTTTATTGAAAACAGTTTTTATTCCAATTTTAACATTGCCCTTGCTAATCTATGCAAATTTACAGAAAATACAACCTCGCAACTACCCTACACTATTAGAATAAGTAGAAGAGTCCCTATTAATATGGGGTAAAAAATCTGAAAATACTGAATATTCACCAAGTATCTTGAAATATGCACAAGATAAAATTTTGAAGAAAACAAATATTTTGTTACACTATGAATAGCGCCTCTTGGCATCCAAAAAAAGTTTTCTGTATGCAATATTTCTTGAACACTCCTCCTAGCAAATTTTCAATATAAAATTCCTCAGTAATGGCAATTTTATCTACAAATACTCATCCACAATTATTTTGAATTTTCTGTTTAATAATTTCGCTTGTCTTTTATCAAGATTTTTAAGATAATTTTTACCGAGAGAGCATTCATCCGAAATATATGGCTTGGATATACTTCTAAAGAACTTTTGAAAGGTTCATTTTGTATTTTATGAAATGGAATATCAGAAGTGATTAAAATAAAATAAATCTTGTTTGAAATTATGTTCTTCTGAGGATGAAGAGCAAGAAGGCAACAGACGTGTTATGTATCATTTTCTCTGAATAATTTATAAATAATAATTTATAATAATAATTAATTATAATAATTTATAATAATAATTTTGGATTTATTTTCACCTGTAACCAGTGATTGAGAAAAAAGTATAGCGTAAACACATATTCACTTGACTGGGCAAAGAAATTGGAATTTGTGGTCAGAATAAATATTCTTGCTACAAGCGTCAAAACCGACCAACTTGCCTTGAGAAAAAATATGTTTTTTTGTTGTTGAACGGTACGATCCATTTTCATTTATGTTTTTCTTTGTACTCCTGTAAAACGTGAGTACTGCTCCATGCATTGGAGGGTGTTTTGAAATAAAAAGAAAGCAATCCTTCCATTGAAGGGTAACAATGGCTTGGTCTTCCAAGAATTGTGAAAAGTATAATTCAGGTTTCTCGAATCCAAGAAGCCTTTGAATTTTGACTTTAGATTAATTTATATTTTTCTTTTCTTTTTTCAATTTACTCTACATGCGGCAAATACAAAAATTCAACAATTGTTAAAAAATTGTTAATTGTTTCCTTATTTTTCAAAGACATTCTAATAGAAAGGAATATGCAATAAATTTCAAATATAAAAAGTATGATAAATTAAACCTTGTAAAAAACTGTAATTGGATTTGGATTTATTCACAAACAATTTTAATAATTTGCTAAGAAACTAATATATAAAATAATATGCATTTGCTCTCAAAACCGGTCTCCACTTACGTATTGACTTGCTCAACAAGAATTTCGAAATTTGTACGTACAACACGCAGTACGTTGTGCGCTATCTGCCGGAGAAAAGTGAAACTGAATAAGCCGTTCGCAGCGCTCATCTTGCTGCCGTGGTAGCAGGCTAAAACGAGATATTCTCCCCTGATCCGCCAGGTTGCACCACGCGCCATGCAAATCGCGCCGTGCAATACACGCCATACAACGAAGTCGGATCTGCAATTGGACCCGCGTATTATAACAATTGGGCAACAAACAATTTTGCAAACACAAAATATTAACTGATATATAAAATCGTACACGCGATGTAATTGCTTCACAAAAAACAGAACAATGGTGAGTTAATATTACTTCAGTAATAATGAACTGAAATTGAATACATAATACTATAACATTATAATAAACAATATTCAATTACACTATTCAACAAAAGATGAAAATCATTTTTGTAAGGGAAACAGACGTGGTTCATATGGATATCTGTCTCCTGAATTCAGATCTGTGATCAGTTTCTACCAGGAGCAATTTTTTTGTTAGAGATTTTTTTTTTGCATTTTTTGCTATTCTATGCCTCTTTATAGCCAAAATATGTAACATTTACTATCATAGAGTTTTTAAATTTCAAAGGAACATTTCAATCAGAATAAAGCTAAAAGCAAGTATAGACCTATAAAATGCAATATATTGTATGAAAAAACTTATTTACAGACAGAATATAACAAAATCATATCTCCCCGGAGAATTTAGAAAGCTTAGTTTTCTCTTGTGATGTTTGCTTTTTCCAATAATGTGCCAGCAGTAGTCCGCAAACATTGACATTCTTTTGCATTCGTATTGCTTTTCCATGGTCATTATGTATTTATAAAATCTTTTACCATGTTCATCGGAAACGTCACTGCAGTTCTCAGGAAAATAACCCAGTGTGATTCAAGAAAATGCACTTTTAAGGATATGTTGCATCCTAAATTCCTATATGCGTTTATCAGCGTTCGAACTAGTTGGATTGAAGGCTCTGACAATATATTTCAATGTTCAAGACATAGGTTGATGTGAAGAGACGTCATCACTTGCTTCCTCTCTGAATATTTTTTTCTTCCCCTTTCCACTCACGTTGAATACAAATCTTTCTTTTGTAATGGAAATTTCTGTCGTGGCTATCCCACTCACACAGAAAACATCGGCATTTGTGTAGCCATGTTGCATTTCCAATATAACTCGAATTTAATTACATTTAATAATAACTAAAAAACTGTACCTGATTGCAAATTTCTAATTTCAGTTTTGAAGTTTGCATTCCAAAACTTTTAGAAACCTATTGACTTGCAATAAAATCGACCCTTGTAGAGCAGGTTACCTATAGATTTGTTGAGATTCCAGTTACAAATTTTGAATATGTTTTCACATAATCGACCATTAAATGGCAAAAACAATCGATATCGAACTGTAAAAGAAATCTAATTGCTGGGTGTTTTGATTTTTAGTTTTCCGTAGTTTCTCTGTTGAGTACCAAGCGAATGCCGGAGAAGTATCCCAGAAAACGGGCCACGGACAACAAGCAATCTTTCTTCTCTCATTCTATCTTCTCCTCTCACACATTCACACACACTTACATCCACTACACCACCACGCAGATCGAGAGCTTAGAGCTTGTCATCATTCAGCAGGGGAAGAAGGGCGTCACTTCCCGGAATGAAATACTACGCTCACGGAAGTAATGGCCAGAAGAGTTTACGTGCCTGGAAACATCGATCAATGAATCAAAAATAGATAACAAAAAAAACAAGAATTTCTGTAGGCAAATTGTAATAGATGACATTAGAGCGTAATTGCGATCTAGTAAGTTTGACTTAGAATACGACACATTAAAACCAAAACCAATACTACAGAAATGTGAAAGTTTTTCATCACCCTTCCCCCCGCTTCACAGTTAGGAAAACTTCTCCCACTACCATTAAATGCGAACGTATTGTTTAAATGACGCAAAACTTGCTTCGGTTAAACATCCATTGGAACTATCGTGAACGAAAAACGAAGCTACATCTAAAATAACATTCTATAAACTTTTAAAAAGTATATTTCTACAGCATTATTTTCAACTATGCTTATTCCAATAAGCGCGGAAGGGCGCACATTATAAATATCCATCTTTTTTCCTACTTCTTTGGATTGGTGGGTGATCAAAGATTTCTTAGCAATGCAAGGATTTTTAATTTCGGTAATGAAGTTGTAAAGCACATCCTTTCAGATCTTTGGCGATGTCTTTTCCAAGTCTCAACCAGAGTTGCGCCGTAGACAATAATTTTACGTTTACGCGTGTTTCCTACACATAATCTACGCGTAGTCTACGTGGCTCTTTTTACATGTAGACATCGTAGACAATGTAATCTGTGTAGACTATTTTTTCACATCAAATAACTCGAAAAAGGTTGCAATAAGTAGTAATAGTAGAAGCATGTTTTAATTACAATTTATTAATTACAATTTACGATTAATTAATTTATTTACGATTTAGTAAGTCAAGCAAAATGTACCATTACTAATGAAGAAATGACAACCTCATCTCCGTATCCATCTCAAGTAACCAGTAGGGACTTGTTCCGACTTGTACTCCTTTAATACTCCTTTAGATGTGATCCAATCAATTTGTAGTATTGCTTTGGATATATTGACTCTAATTATAAATAAATTTTGGATTTGGGGGTGGAACATGCCCAACAAAAAGATAGATTACAGTTGTCTACATAGATTACCTTTGTCCACGCAGAATACGATGTCTACGCGTTCTTTACGTGCAGCGGTAGACTATGGTTCTTTACACGTAGACGCACATCACTGGTCTCAACCCCACGCGCACCACTTCCTCCTTCAGACCCACTAACCATATCCCTTGAATCTAATCCTTGTAGTCGTACCTCTCCCATTAATCATTTCTCTCCACCTGTCGCCCCAGCTGCCTCGCCCAGAGTCACTGCTGGGACACAATACATCCTTCGGCCACGCACTCGGAGTAAAATGAGGTAGAAAAATAGAAACTACAGACAGGTACAGAAGGAAAATATCCTATTCTTACATACAAAAGAATCACATAGTGCATCATATTGTTCAACTTCTTTCAAATAAAATTGAATTCATCAAAGAAACCTTAAATGTATTTTAAGCCAAAGAGATTTTTTTTACAAACAATTGTTTCCTCATAGTGATCTATATCCCCTCCGAATTCCTAGTTTTTTTTGCAGGATTCTATTAAAGAATATTAAAGAACGAGAAAATCAAATAAGGGCACTGCACATAGAGTTCCGTGTATTTTCGCAAGAGATTATGTTGATTCTTCATCGTCAGAATTCAACCAATATCAGCTGAAAAAGGTTTTGAAATTACAATTGTACATCTTATTCCGTTCAACATTGTCTTACTTTACACTTACAGATCTGTAACAGCGGAATATAGAACACTTCACTTCCTTAGAAAATCAAGAGAGAACTACATAAAATTAGTAATTGGACTGTTTAATCCATTTTTGCATGTAGCGGTGTTAACAATTATTTTTATGAGCAAATCTCGTGAGAAAGAGCAGTTCCTCAATTTAATTAATTCTTTTTGTAGATTATTACGGTGAATGTACCTTCACAGAACACAGTTAAACTAAAAAAAGCAATAGATCTAATCAATTAACAAAACCACAGATATACAGGGTGAGTCACGTAACTTTAGCACCTCTTGTAACTTTTGAACGGTTGAAGTTATTGCAATGCAGTTTTGACAGAAGTGCATGAGGAAATGGGGCTAATTGATACGTGAATTCATTTCTGTTTTATCACTTGTATTTTACGAGATATTTGAGGTAACTTTGTTTTTTTCAAATGGAACTATACATATTTTTTCAGTCTGTCATGATGAGCGTAAAAAGACGAGTCGAATGATATACATATTGTCATATATTAGATAAGCAATTTTTTGGGTATTTTTGATTTTTGCGACTAGGGTTTAACGGATATTTGGATGTTTTTGTAACCGTCCACCACACAAGATCACGCAGCCCTCCACCGACAAACGCGCGCTCCGGGAAGGGAAGGAAATTTAGTACTTGAAGATACGAAAATATTCAGAAAACTGTTGCAGTTTTTCCTGAACTCTGCTTTCAGTCCTTCCCCATTTTCATAAGTAGTATGTATTGAAATAAGTTTGTTTCCATCCCTAAGTTATTATTATATGCTTATTAATATTTAAAGTGTTAGCTCAGAATATGCAATATTCTTTGTACAGTCTTAATATTTATTCTGATAGTGTTTCAAGATCCCATTAATATCCTGTGATATAAAACCCAATCAAAAGGAGTTGAAGTAATAAACAATTTTAATACAATACATAGTTATGACAAATCCTTATTTTCGATCCTTCAATTCCTTCAACCAAAGAAAGACAAAAACATTGAATATGCGGAAGGATGGAAATGAGAGTTCAGGGGGAAAACCTGCAACAGTTTTGTTAATATTTGGCATATGTTTCATATCTTCAAATAATAAGATCCCTTCCCTTCCCGCCCCCGCGAGCTCGTTTGCCGGTGGAGTGCTGGGTGACCTAGTGTGGTGAACTGTTACAATTTCGAGGTACATTCAAAATATCCGTTAAACCCTAGTCGCAAAAATCAAGATTACTCAAAAAAAATGCTTATCTAACTTATGACAATATGTATATCATTGGATTCGTCTTTTTACGCTCATCATGATAGACTGAAAAAATATGTATAGTTCTATTTGAAAAAACAAAGTTATCTCAAATATCTCATAACATACAAGTGATAAAACTGAAATGAATTCACGCATCAATTAGCCCCATTCCCTCATGCACTTCTGTCAAAACTGCATTGCAATAACTTCAACCGTTCAAAAGTTACAGGAGGTGCTAAAGTTACGTGACTCAGTCTGTATATAAAATAATAACGAAAGGTCTTGGTCAGGCTGTTCCAACTCGGGCTCTTGCGAGCACGGGCGCCCGCGGGCAATCGTGGCTAGCCCAGAAGGAGGTTGTCGAGGAGGAAGCGCTCTCATCCCTTTTGCTTCGCTTTTCGTGGAAGCAACATGAGTAGTACAATGGCTAGCAGAGGAAGTCACAACTCCTTTTTCTGTCGCACCAGATACCATGCCATCACCTATGTAATTGGAGATAATAGATCTGCAGAACTCCCTACTTCTAAAGGACAGATATTTCAATACCCTTAATTTGTCACGATATCAGAAATTACATGTAGAAATCTTCCTCAAGCTTCATAAAATAGTGTATATTATATCTATATTTGGGACGACGTATTGTTGTGGCCAACTTTTCTCTGCAATGAAAATAATAAAAAACCAAGGAAGAACCTATCTTCAGGACAAGACATTTAAAAGCGTTCTTTCGCAACAGCCAAAGGACTAACACCAGATATTGCTTCACTTGTTGAGAAAAAGTCTAAAATTAATTTCATCAAATATTGTGGTTGAACTGAATCAAATTTTGCGTTAAGCATATTAAACTCAAAGGTTTCTTTCCAAGTATGAGTCCCAGTGTGCCTTTCACTCCCCAACCCAATCGTTCCCTGCTTCGGCTATCAGCAACGAATTGTCGCCAAAGGCAAAGGTCATCTCGCGCCCCGAGGCCTTACATTTCGCCAGGCGCCGGCAGCGAATGTGCCCGCTAGTTTCCGCCGGAGCTCGCGGTGGCTCGCGGGCGCCCGCGTGCCCGCCCGCGGGCAGCTACGTTGGAACAGCCTGGTCTAGGTTATAGTAACCACGATGCACAAAGTCTTACAATTACTAGTAACGCAAACACTGACGTATTAAATAATACACACATGTGTGTTTTACGTACTAAATGTAAAAAAACATTGTTTACAGATTACTTGCAGGAATATGGGACACGATTTACAATGCTATTGATACAACGACAAATATAATTTTTTTTCAAAGATGTCATTTCACTTTTAGGCGTCTTTAAAAATATTAAATTAAACATTTCACGTAGATGCTACATTTCACGTAGATAAAACAAAGAAATCTGCATTTATACAACTGTTAACTTATCAATTCTTCTTCATCTGCACAGATGATGGCTGCTAAATTATTTTGCCTTAACATTTGTTGGCTAATGTTTCGAGAATTTAGTATTAAATTCAGAGAAGAGCGAAAATAAATTTCATCCTGATTATAACCAATGTAAATGTTTCCTCTATAATAAAAGAAAATTTATTAATTAATTTGCCTGTATGATTTTTATACTTACATTTTCATATATAGGTCAAAAAAGCGTCCGTACGGAGCTAAATTATTTTGAAAATATATCTTTAAAATTGGGACGTGGTATTACATTTATTAAGAATTCAGCCATTCAGTAATCAAATTAACATTTATTGTAATACCTAAATAATAAATAAGATGTAAGACACGTTTTTGTCGTTCTTTTCAAATACAGACTTATTCACTTTTTTTCTATTTTTCGATATTTAAAACCATAAGTACTACATTTTTTACATTCTCCGTATTTTAATAATAAATTTAAATATTATGACTTTAATATAAACCTGAATTTTTGAACTTTAACTTGAAGAGCTCTTTTATTAAATCATGCAAGAGCTTTACCAAAAAATTATAAAATTAGACATGTCTTTCCAAATGTTCATTACGTTATTATCGAATTCTTCTTGATCAAAAATTGGTTTCACTATCGTGGATCTTACGCTTCGATGTCTTGAAGTTATCAGGCTGCGTCGTTGTCTCTACATTCTCGCATGAGAGATTTTTAAAGTCCTCTAGGAAATCTTCTGTCTTGTAATCACTCCCGATAAAATTTCCAATTTGTTATTCCACTCATATATAATTTTCAAACCGCGTGTCTTAACATTAATAATACTATAACTTCCCTATATTTCTAAATCTAACTAAACCTATTTGGAAGTGAAGTAAAATTACTCACTACTATTTACATTATGACTCTCTTTAAACTGTCAGCGGTAATGTCGGGGATGGACATTCCTATCTCGTAACTTGACTCGAATTTTCTATACGGTCTAACACCACGTTAATGAAACAGAAATATGATATTAAAATCAAGTCCTTCTCTTGATAAAAATATTTACGAAGTTTTACTCTGAGTCATTCGCGTTTACCACAACACCGGTGTCGGTTTACTAACTTTCCCATGAAATTTAGCGTCGCTCTGACAAATTCACTTTGGAATCTGAAGCCGTTCTTACATCGTTCTTAATTAAATCTAGCTTAATTCATATCTAAAAAGTGCATACAGCTAACACGTTATCTTTTTATTTATCTTCTTCCAACATTATCCTAACCAAGTTTTTTGGTATTGGTAGTCTCATGATTGTCATTTTTATTTTTATTATTTTTTGCCCCATAATCGACACTTAAACGTTATGTAAATTGGTCTTAAAAATGCGCGAAAACTACTCATAATTTCGAAAAATTGTTCATATCTTTATTTCAAGATTTGTCTTTAAATAACAAATTTCATTCAGGAAAAAAGCTCTGCCTACAATATTGTAGTTTCATGAAGACGGCGAAAACAAATTGAACTTATACAATTTTCAAAAATCAGAGATTTCAACGAACATGAGATCCATGCAATTCCCTTAAGCGACCGCTATTCGGGGACAAAGTTTAATCAAACAATTTGGTGCCATTTTTCAGACTATTTTGAAAATATTGTTGAGGGTTCATGTAATGTACCCCCAAAATGCAATTATATTATTTTATTATTAATTAATTTTAATGATAAAAACCTGGACTACATGTAACTTATAATTGTAACGTTCTACAAATAATTTAAAACAGGTATTGAATTTGCGATTGTGACGCTGCCTTGGAGGGTTGCCATTTCTGCGCTTGGCCTGACCTTTTGCACACGGGCGGTCTCCTTGCTCGCCAACAGTTTTCCCTTGTGAGAGGTTCGCCACATGCGCAATGCCGAGCATGCCTCAGATAACGAAGTCTGCACCCCCATTTCGTTAAAATGAATTATTGTTGATAATTATGAATTTTAATGAATGTTTTAAAATGAACCATTATAATGAATTGAATGCTGATGAGATGTTGTTAATATTGATATTGATGAAATAATTGTGTTGGTGAAATAACTGGTGTTGGTGAAATAATTGAAGTATTCTTTGTCAACATAGATTTATTTAAAGAAGAATTCTTAAAAAATTTGTGTGCTACATTTCTAGACTAATGAAGGCAAAGCCGTCGAAAGCTGGCTCTCTGAATAAATCTTTGTTCACAGTGATGACTTCGATTAATTCATTCTAAAATAAGTAATTGAGTAATTGTATCTCATAATTATTATCGGCCATATTCAATAAATTTGAGTATGGCCTCTTTCACCCAAGCGTGCATTGCCTAGATTCCCCGCCATCGTTTGTGAAACGGAAAGGTATGTTCGGACAGCGACCCAGTCCACATTTGATGAAATGGATGGGGAAAGGAAAGGATATATGAGGTAACACCGCGTGCGATTCGTGGTCCAATGTACAGTGGCCAATCCAATATTCACCTGGAAGTCGTCAGGGAAATCACCAATCCTACGAACTCTATCCTGACAAAGGGTACAAACTTACTGATCTTTAACACATCAAGAAAATTTCCGGCATCCGCCCGAAACCGAATCTGCGTTCATTGAGTCACTGAAACCTTTGATGGCCACGTTACTGTAACTAACGCTTCAACCGGGGCTGGTAATAATCTTACCTAATCTAATCTTTCGTAATGTTTATACCCTGTCGCTTCTCAGTCAAAGCTCCCGGGTTTTATTTATTTACTGACACGTAAGCTTCCGAGGCTCGAGTCCGTGATTTCTTGGCTGTCCGGAAGACGCCGCGTCGTTGGCTGAGAGGCCGACGTTTCGCCTGGCTTTCGAGCAGCGGAGCGCCCCGATCACACGATCAAATTCACACTGACCTTCGGCTACGCCGAAAAAAAAATAAAAAAACAAAACGGACACCACCAGTAGCCAGTGGTGTCAAGGTCTTCTACTAATGTCGCAAGCTTCCTCAGGGCAGTGAAGCAGTGTCACTGCCCCGAGGAAGCATGCGACATGACAGGCGAAACGTCGGTCTCTCAGCCAACAACGCGGCGTCTTCCGGACAGCCAATAAATTATTTATTTATTGAACGTCAAATTGTGTGGAGAAGTGTAATCTAAGCACACTTTCTTGAGCACTGGGATCCCTGAGTCATATCTGAATTGAATTATAAATAAAGTTACACACAAGCATTTTCTGCCAACAATTGATAAAATAATATTTGCTTCCGCGGAGTAAAAACTATTTGCAAAAGCAAATAAATTACAAATTTTTTCGACAATTATCCATTATCGTGCCCTACATGATGGAATCAATTTCCCCCGACCCATTTCGTTAAAATGAATTCTTGTTGAAAATTGTGGTAACCTCCCAATCAGAAGAGAGCTTGGAATTCCGCGCCGCCGCTCCGCTAGTGGAGAGGCAGCTCCTCTCCTTTCCATCACCAGTTGGCGGCAGTTAAAAACCCGAGATCGGCAGCGGAGTACCCTGATTCAACGATCAAATTCACACTGGCCTTCGGCTACACACACACACACACACACAAAACAAAAAAAAACAAAAAAAACGGAGCGCCCCTTCTCTCCAAGACACAAGACATTCCGTGGCGTGACCAGCACCCGGTCGTGTCGTGTACAAGACCAGCAGAGTGGACAAGGATGGAACTCCGTCCTCCCGGCCTGAGACGTGGGCACTATGGGCGCCGCCCGCAGGCTACAGCCACCGAGACCTTCGATGGCCTGGTTCACCAGCGTACAACTTAAGCCAGTGGTGTCAAGGTCTTCGACTGGTGGTAGTGGCACGCGTCGTAGCACCGTATCATGCCACGAGCTTCTCTACGCAACTAGCGTCGGGAAAGGGAACTATTACGAGTAGTAGTAACCCTGCCGTTTTACTATAGGGATGGCGTTGTCGCCGGTGGCAGGGTAATGAACTGCGTGGAGGGGCGATTTCGTCGCGGCACTAGTGCCACGGACTCCCGCTCGTGGCATCGACCTTGACAACACTGACTTAAGCTGCCACCGGCGGGCAACCTGCTCGCCGCACCATGCGATACTAGCGAGGTGACCTGCCCCAGCCGGCTGTCGAACTGCGCTACCGGCGCCACGTCACCAATCTGGACATCGTGCGGCAAGAATGCCGCCCCCTTTGTTTCGTTGATTTTGTTTTCTGGTTGAAGTTTCATGTACAGAGTTTGTGGCGAATTAAAGTAAATGAAAACATTTCTGTGTTAGACATCGAAACCTGAGTCCTGCAAATACAACAACAATAATTAATTTTAATAAATGTTTTAAAATGAATCATTAAAATGAATGTAATGCTGACGAGGTGTTGTGGAATGCGGAGAACGATTATTTGACTAACTGTATTATTCACGAAGCTCTAGAAATCGTGCGCAGATAGTGAAACTACATGTTCAGTAGTAAAAGAAGGGGTCATCTCAGCATTTGCTCCAAGGATCAGGAAAACTAGGCCAAAATCCTGATTGTGATGGGGCGTTATTGACCCAGAATCTGAAGTACAATATTTATAACAGGTACATTTAGTATTTTAAAATTATAAAGTTCAAATGGTCCTAACTAATTCATTAAATATAATTGTTAAAATCAATATTACTTTATTTTATGATGCTCTGTGTAATCTCAAATTCTACACAAATATTTAAGTAGCAGAAAATATTTTTCTTGGCACATATACTTGTGAATGAATTTTAATCGTTTAATTGTGTTTGGCAATGTATTGTAAAATGATATACGTGTCTTGTATGTGATTTTTAATGATCTGTTAATACTGGCTCCTTGTGAATATCATTACTACGGCACGTGTTATAGTTATAGACAGCTGTGTCGGCTAAAAATATGAAAACCTTGAAAAGTCATTTTTGACAAAAAGCCCTGATTCGTAAATCATGACGCAAGTCCATGGTGAAATTTCCAGCTTAATATAGGAATACCAGAATCACGAGGTTGGGATTTATTTATTATCAGTATGATTCTTTTCTGTATTCTAAAAGTCTAGGGGCTAGAGGATTATTCTAGGATGATTCCTAGAATATTATGCCATATCTCAGGCGTAATGAACGTACACAAAATATACACAACAAGCAGTATCATGTCTGACTCAATTTGAAAGAATTCCGAACGCTGAGCGTTAAAAACTTAAAATTGTTTTTAATTTCTTAAATTGACGTACCATTTGAGGTTTGACTGAACTTAGAGACCCGAAAATGTTTTCACCTTAAAATCAGTCAAATTTCCATAGTTTATTTTCAATGAAGTGTTCAATTGTTTATTTGAAATGGAAAACTACATTTGAAACCATGCACCATTCATTTATAATTAATTTCTTTACTGTTACTGTTAAGAAACCAATTTGAAACATCTGTCATTGTACTTCACTGTTTTTTATTGCAAATAATATTTGTATAATGAAACAAAACTGTTCTGATTCGAATCGATGGCATATCGTTTACGTATAGCAGGAAAAGAATATTTTTTACAAAGAATATTTGCTTCCTAGTAGACAGTTCCTTTCTAGACATTTGTCTGAGCATTTATTCCTGGAGCGCTAAACGCGATTTTGACGTGTTAATTAGTAGCTGAATACTGCAGTCCCTGATATCTCATCTACATGAATATTTTTCTTCGCACCAATTCATGTAGTATGTTATTTTTTCTTCACTGATCCTTGAGAGCTTCTCTCGCAAATACATGAATCCACGTGATTTTCTTTTTTTGTATTTAAGGTCGCATCAACATGTAGGTCTTTAGTGACCACTGTTGAATGTAACATTATGGTAACTGTCAAGATGAAATTATATGATGGTAGGGGATGAAAGGACGACCACAAATACAACCATGCCCGAGGCGGGTCTCGAACCCGCGATACTTTGGTCCGAGATCGCTATTGCACTACTGTCTTAGCGATTTCAGCCACCGGATCGGCGTGATGATTTTGCTTTCACGAGAACGGCTTTCACAAATTCTTTCACGAGACCCAAAATAATGCGTAGTAGAGGCAGGTACAATTTTTTTAGGTCAACAAGAGAAGTGTTAATCACATTTCTCTGTCCAGGCAGTAGTTCAATCTGACCAGGGAATTTTTTCCCCCAATAGTGATTTTTGTTGTCTCTGTTTTCCCACTCACATAGAAAGCAGTAGTGCTTTGCGCACCTGAGCTTCAAGCTCAGCAGAATTGAAATTACCTTGAGATCTCCACATATATATTACATTTGTATTTCACATATTTGTTAAGTGTGAGGAGCAGTTTAATGTTCTCCTATCTCTCCTTCAAGTTAACTACATAAACAATCGGAACAGAAGGAAATTTGTTCCCATTGTACACGATTCATACCTATTTTGGTATAATCTATGACCAGTAACAATATTACATTGAAAGTATGGCCAAGAGTCCCCTTAACGGATTCGACATCATTACAAAAAGCTATGTAACTTTTCTTGGCGAAATATTTTGAAAAAATTACTTGGCGATCACAAAAAACACTCACTTTCATACAGGGGGATAGAAAATTCCATGCTTTTAGTCGCGAAGCTAAAAGCTCACACTTTTGCTTCGACTTCAAATGGCCAACAAGAACGGTGAAATTCCCTTGAGACAAAAAAAATGTGGTTCATTCGAGACACAAGATCGGGAGAGGTGGCTCGGGGCCCAAACCGATGTCACTGCAGTGCCTCTGACCGGGACCTCCTTGGTACGAGTCCCGACGCTATTCAGCCCGCTGAATAGCACCTATCGTTGCCGTTGGATCTCTTCGCGGGTGGCGGACTATCCGTCGGTCCTCCCTCCTCGTGGTGCGTGGCGGACGTCCAGATACTGCATTTTGTGTATGCGTGCCTTCCTCAATCCATTGCCGCCAATAGCGGGGGATGATGGTGTCCGTACGACCGGTGTGGCGCACAATACGGCGATAGGACCAACCAGCCTCCCGCACACCCACGATGCGGCCACTCTCGAACGCGTCAACTGGACAACTTCCTGTCGAAAGCGTCGCTTAGGCATTGTGTAAGTACAGGTGACGCTCTGGCGGCGCTACCCGATGTTGCAATGGCCGGAGCGGCCGTTTGAGGCCCCTTTTATCTAAACAGCTATGCAAGACGTCACGCACCTACCCCCGATCCTACAGTGCACGGCCGACCGTGAAAACGAAATCATTTCCTTAGCGAATGGTGTGCAAAATACCCACAGAGCTTGTTGCGGATCAGTAGGGTCCTTCAGGGTGCAGCTCTTTTTGACGATGAGTGTATATTCCATTCCTAAAACTTTTCCTCTCTCTCCTATAACCATGTATTCTTTATTACATTGATTTTAAAATGTGATTTTCCATATTCCATTTAATTTCCTTAACATATAATACACATCTGATTTTGAAGAGGAAATTTCATTGAGGAAAAATCTCTATAAATATTGTACTTCTAGACGCAGAAAAAAATGTTACTTTTGCCATTTTCGAAAATTCAGACATTTTAACGAAAAGGGGACCTACGCTGTTTTTATAAGAGTTGCTCTATTCGCTGTGACATGTAAAGAAAAAAACTAAAGCCATTTTTGAGAAATGTTTGAAAATTTTGAGACTTCATGTGAAGTACCTACAAAATCAAATTATCCTTTTCAAATTAACAGGGCCTCGAGTTCGGCCAGATCAATTGGGAAATATCAGTTTTGGAAAAAATTGTCAGAACTGTTTCGGAGTTGGTTCTGTGGACGGACAGATGGACAGAAAGACATTTTGCATTCGATCGATTTTTCGATATCAAGGACCCATAAAATGCATATTCTGAATATCCAAAGTATTAGAGGAAGTAACTTACAACATAAAGTTGCAAGAATTATCCATTTTTTCAGTAGCACGCTATCACGATCTGAATTTTCTGTTGGAAAATCGCCACTTCGCTTCAGCTTTGCATTTCTTTCTCTCTACAATAATCCCTCAACATCCGCAAATTCGCTATTCGTGAGTTCCAAACGTTCGCGAGTAGAGAAATGCTTCCGATATTAACATTCGCGAGTGCGTCTTTTGATTGTAATACTTTTTTTTAAAGCGAGTCAATTCATTTCCTTTGTCAGCATCATCTGGGAAACAAAGTCGGCTGACACCGGAGCTCAGAGTATCACGTTCTGCAAAAATGTCAATTCACGTTCATAGAATAACACAATTTTAAAATAATTCGTTTCAGTTGCGACAAATTGAAGACAAGGGTTTTGTACACATGAAAAGAAAAGTAATTCAGGATCTGTGCTACGCTCATTATCATGTCCTCACTGAAGATGAGTTTCGGGAAATCATCAGCAAAGAAAACATCCTCGAACGTAATGATGAAGTAACGGAAGCGAAACTGCGCCCTAAAGCAACTTCAATGTCAAAACTATTAATGGCGTTCTAAAACTTTAACAAGCTCAGGTGGAAAGGGATTTCGAATGTGATCCGAACATTGAAATAACTTAGAAGCTTAAGAGAAATGGAAGCAGCAACTCTTCTATACTTGGATATTAGAAAAACGAATGGAGCGACGAAACAAAAAATAACCAAACTCTATATCTAATCACTTTCAACGTAGAAAGAAATTTCAAATATTGTTTTATTTCTTTTCTTCATGGGATATTAATTGTGAATTTTTTTAATACCGCTTACTCAGTTCTACTACAATTGTTTGTCAGATATTTTTATTTATTTTTAAACAGTTTTTCGATATCCAGTAACCTAACCCACCTTTCTTTATTCAAAGATAGACTCAACATTCGCGGATTTGACATTCGCGATGCCTTTTAGGAACCTAACTCTCGCGAATGTTGAGGTTTACTGTACTACGTACGTACGCTGAGACCCTGGCGGATTCAGGGGGACATGGGGGCTATGGTCCTCCAAAATGCCTGGAGTTTCCATTTGCCTTCCTTGATGGGGCAAAATTGATCTAAATATTTATTTATTTTCGAATTATATAATTATTTAAACAATAATATAGTGTATTATCTGATCTACAGAACATAAATAATATACAGTATAACAACATATGTTCAACAAAAATCTACGACGCCGACTGGATCCGCCCCTACCCTGACAACAGATAAGCTGACGGCCCCGGCGGGCGATGCAACGGCATTTTCCGCGCAGTGGCAGGCAGAGAAGTCACGAAAGGACCGAATATTAATTATCCCAAAAACACTACTTACAGTGCTCCATAGCACTCAAAAATGTTTTTATATGCATGTTCAAGGTACTGAACAAGCTCGTATAATTTCATGTCAATCCGAGTATCCAGCACGGTAAGTGTTGCATGTTATATATGGCACGAAGTAAAGAAAAGGTGGACCTCGCCAACGATCTTAAGGATCATGAGGTCTCAAGGCTTAAGGAAAATGGACCCCTGATTTTATTCAAGATACTTAATCCTGCAAATTAAAATACTGTGTTAAAGGCTCAGGTGGCTCAGGGCATCAACTGTTGTCGCCGCAGTGCCTCTGACCGGGAGGTGCTAGAGTTCGTGTTCTGAGGTTTTCGACACTACAGCTCGGCAACTTAGAAAAAACATCATGGCGTCGCTTACATCAGCAGGCGCAGCCGTTCCCCACTGCTCTCGAGGGGGAGCTCAGTTGAACTCAAGGACCACCTACAACGATAGCTAGGTCGCTTTTGCTACTTTGTTCTCTCGCAATGCTCTTGACGGCGACCAATTTTCATTTGCCGAAAGTACTGTATTACTCGATACACTATCTCACGAGCCTGGCCTCTCAACGGTCACTCTGATATACACGTGGATGTTGAAGTCGAAACCATATTAACATAAATGTAAAATCTCGGAATGCTGCAAAGCAACAAGTCGGAGACGTACATACGAAAAGCAGGAAGCGCACACGATCTGACTCCCTTCCGAGCGAGAGAAAATCCAAACACTTGTGGATATTGTACGTGAGGAGAAGGGAAAGAAGGTCATTTCTCTCGATATGGCACTTCTCACGCCCAAAAGCCGTTCTACTTGACAGGATAAATAGAGATACCAGCCTTCA
The DNA here is from genome assembly GCA_031308135.1 of Acheta domesticus. Classification (NCBI taxonomy): domain Eukaryota; kingdom Metazoa; phylum Arthropoda; class Insecta; order Orthoptera; family Gryllidae; genus Acheta; species Acheta domesticus. The sequence continues at coordinate 84,127,720 of JAHLJT010008446.1, read as the reverse complement.
ACATCCCATGGTTCTGGACTGTCCTCATGGCCAGGCTGTCTTCCCCAGGCCCACCCGGGCCGAGGCGGCGGCAGCAGCGGCTCCTAAGGCTCCTTGGGTCGAGAAGAGAGGGAACCTTCCCCTCCGGCATTTTTCGGGCATGCGCAGACCAGGGATTTTTTTCTGAGTTGTCGAGCTATTGCTATTTAACTGGGTCGAATTCAGCCGCTGTCTGGAGGAGAATCCTAGCGGACGGTTGCTCTGATCTGTAGTTTTCCGTGGTTTCTCCGATAAACACCTTGCGAATGCTAAAGCAGTGCTCTAATAAATAGGCCACGGACCGCTCGCGATGTTTCCTTCATCTTCCTTCTATCCTCATCCCTCACTCACACACACACACATTCATGCACTACACCACCACAAATGCCTAGAGACCAAGCGGGAGCTAAGAACTTGTCCCGGGTAAGGCAGTGCCCTGCTGATAGGAGATACCTGGCTGGGAAAACGTTAGATGGCGGGTAGATCAGCGCAGGATCTCGCCATCCAGCGGAGGAAGGACACCACCATCTCCAGCGATAAAAATATGCACTACTCTTTCGGGACTAATGAGTTTTGCCGTTGACGCGCCCAGAATCACTAATCAATAAAACAATCAATCCAGACCCGGGACAAAGCGTCGTTGAGCGCTGCTACGCAACGGCGTTATGTCGCTTGTGATTTACACACATCCGGGCGCTGGACGGGCGCAGTAAACTTGCTCGTAAAACGGCGCTTGCAACACATGCCTCCGCCGTCGTACGAGGGTTGTTATTGGCAACTTCTTCTTTGAAGGCTTGAATTTGATTCTGGGATCACTCAGACTGCTATGGATCGACAGGAATTGTCAAGACCAATGTTCACTCCTTTCAGTCTTTCTGGTGAAACGAGCAGAAAAGGCGCCTGCTGAATGTCGTTCAGCAACAGAGACAGAAGCAGGTCTCCCTTCTCACACTACCTGACGAAGTCAGTTCAAAACCTAATTCGTCGTCTTCTGTCACGTCCTTATGGCCTGGTATATAGTTGAGTTGTGAAAATCACAGGGAATGATCTGGCCAACCAGGCGGCGAAATCAGCGACAGGGAAGAGTCGTATTGACATTCCTTCTGTACCATTGTCCAATGTCAAGTCTTTCTTGAAACGATCCGTCTTTAGAGCGTGGCAAACAGAGTGGCATAATACCACTTTTAAACTAAGTGCGATAAAGGATTTTGTTAATCCGTGACGTTTCTCATCCCGCTCCTCTAGGCGTGAAGAAGTCATTTTAAACCGTCTTCGTATCGGACATAGCCAATTTTCTCATGGTTTCCTCCTTCGATGTGAAACTCCTCCCACCTGTGAATCATGCAGGATAGTTCTTTGTGTGGAACACGTCCTCCTGCTTTGTACGAAATTTATTGGCAACCGACAAATGCGTGGGCCTGGGCAACTCGTTACGGGAGGTGCTCGGAGATAAACGATTCTGCACTCTCAAAACATTTTTTGTTTTTTGAGAGAAAGCGGAATATATAATCTTATTTGAGAGATAAGGCCAATGTTTTACCTTTCTTGACCCCTTTACATCCAATTTTACGTTTTATGATAAATTTTACGTGTTCGTTTTATCCTTTCTTTCTGCCTTGACTACTTGTATTTTTAATGCAGAATTCAAGCTCTCTTTTTAGGTTATGTACATCTTTAATCAGCGAGTAAGTTGCAGCTGCAACACTAACTAAATCTATTTTTTTAAATACTTTGACTTGAGCGTCAATGACGTCAGTAGTTGAAGCGCCCTCTAAACCTCAATCAACGACGCGTTTTCAAATGGCCAACATGGATTTCGGAAAACAAAATCTACGGAGCCAGCCATATTTTCCTTTCTTAAAGATGTCGCCTCATCGATGGATCAAAACAAAGCACCTATTGGAATATTTTTAGATCTTTCAAAAACTTTTAGAGTGCAACAGCTGTAATTCAGCATGTATAGAACAAACAGGTAGGAAGTTTTTCCTGTAGATTAAAAGAACATTTAAGATCTTGGAGACTGAAACAAGATTTCTTCCCTTTCTCTAACCATCTTATTCAAAACAACCACTCTTTCGACCCGGATATCAACTTTAAAATAATACATTTTGAAAAGAAAGGTAGTAAATTGAATATTTTAGAAAATTTTCAAATTTTCAAATTGTACAAAAATCCTAATATAATTTGCCTCAATGAACAATCCCAATTTAAATCCAGCCCCATCTTAAATTTATTTATTGATTAGTTTCTTATTTTCTTCCTCCCTCCCTTTCCCTCAGTCTGTCCCATACCACGTGCGATGCACAAAATGGCGGCATCCTTGGACGGAGCACTGTGCTAACATTTACTTATGGGTTCTTAATCTGTGTCACTTGGGTAGGTATTATAATTAAATAGTTTTTAAGCTGAATAGATTTATGTACTTATGTAATTTTCCACTTGCTAATTTGTGAACTGAATTTTCTATATTATTGTGTCACTGATGATGGGAAAAACACTCCCGAAACATATGTATGACTAAATTCTCTACATATTAAAAAAATTTAATCTACTATTGTGGTTGTTACCTCATTGTCCTTGGAACTTATTATTTCTATACAATTAGAGACTATACCGAGCATCGAGAAGGAAAGTAATATTAATTTTAACAATGCTATTTAATGTATTATGTATCATTTGGACTGTGTATTTCCAATGAACCTGTAACATGTATTGTACCTCAGCTTCTGGGTCAATGACCCCCATCTCGATTAGGTTATTCGTCCAGTTTCCCTGATCCTTGAGCAAATGCTGAGATGGCCCCTAGTTTTGCTTCTGGACATAAATGTAACTCCATTATCTGTGCAGTTCTTCTAGAATTCAGTGGAAAATAAAGTTATTCAAATTATCGTTATCCATGTCCTGTCAGGAATTACTATTCCTTCACAAAGGGCATGATGAGAGGTAAAAGCCCAAATTTATAGCTGATATGCCCATGAAAATAGATTTTATTACATCGGAGCGAATATTTTGTTAACAATCCTTGCAAAAAAACGCTCATTTCTTTCTGTATTCAAAATTCAACTAGTATATGGCTTAGGGAAGGGATCACAGAATTATGAAAACTTGTACAGAATACACTTCTCCTCGTAGCATATCACACAGAGTATTAACTTTTTGGACGTAAATAAATAAATCGGCTGAACGGTTTAGCCGATAGCGTTTTTTCACAGACGGACAGACTGAGGACGGGCAGATAGACGTTTTGCCGCCTCTCGATTTTTTCGGTATCAAGGACCCACAAAACATGAATTCTGGTTACACCACGGGTTTATTTCGAAATTTAGCAACTGGATTTATCCGCTTTTTTTCGTTGCTAGGACCTTGTAATAATAAGAGTGTGCTACCGAAAATTCGCCCGTTTTTCTACCGAAAATTCGCGCAGTATTACATAATTTTTTCTCTACCCCGTAGCGAGAAAGCAAAAAAATAATGCAAAATTCCTGAGAAAAAAATTAAAACCTTCATAAATCACACGACCTTATATTCTCTCCACTGTCACAATTACGCCTAATGAAAAGAAAATTAAATACATAAATAAATAAATATATAAATAAATAAACCGTTCTTAGAGTTGTTTTCAGGCAGCAGTTTTTTCAGATTCCTGAGTGTCCATTACATTCGAAGAAACGCTATATGATGTAGTTTCTATTGTTACAAAATCGAAAGACAATTATAACGAACGATCACAAATAAATAAGTCAAAATGATCATGTACAGTCACTATTATTAAATAGCGCGATAATGCGGGTATAGCTGGACCGTTGGTGCGCGAACTAATTTAGCGCAAATAAATAGTGTCGCGTGGGTGTATCGAATAGGACTGGCATGTGACATGAACTCTTCTGAGAATGAGCGACATTCAGAATTCTATAAATACAAAAAAAGTTGAAACTAAAAAAGTTCAATTCTTATTTATACCGGGAGAGATGGCTAAGGGAATCAACTGATGTCACTGTATTGCTTCTGACTGGATGTACTAGGTTCGAATCTCGGCGGTGGCAGGATTTTCGACACTAGCTAGATAGTTGGGACGAGTTCTGTCGCTGTGTGGAGGAGAATTCTAGCGGCCGGCTGCTCTGATTGGTAGTTTTCCGTGTTTTTTCCGATCAACAGCCAGGCGAATGCCGGAGCAGTACACTAACAAACGAGCCACGGACCGACGGCAAACGTTTCTTCCTTTTCCTTGTTCTATCCTCATCCCGTACTTACACACATTTGAACTAACATGCACTACACTATCACACATGATGGGAGACCGGGCGGGAGCTTGGAGCTTGTCCTGGCTGGGGTGGTGCCTCGGTGGCATGTTTTGAATTTGCACTAGATTTGTGCATGGGACTTATTTTAGAGCTCCCTGATTGGACATTGAGACGGCGCACTAATAAACTGCCCCCCAATTTTCAATTAAGGATTACTATTAAATTCGTATTACATAAATTATACGTTTTATAACTGTTTGGTGTCTCTAATTGTTCTTTCATAAACCTCACTAATATTCTCACAAGCGCCCTGCCACTACTCTTTTCGAATGCACACAGACAGACAGCTGTCTGTTACTCTCTTAAAAAGTGTACGTGATTCAGAGAGATGTGTCGCTTGTCTTTCGTGCGCCGCCTCACTGCCCAATCAGGAAGCTCTAAAATAAGTTCCATGCACAAGCCTAGTTCAAATTCAAAACATGCGCCCCGGTGGTGGGAGATACCTTGTTGTGAAAAACCCCCACTAGCCGACGATAGGTCTGCGCCGGATCTCATCATCTAGCGGGGAAAATGATCGCCACCTCCCGAGGAGGAAAACGTGCGCTACACTTACGGGACTAATGACCTTAGCAGTTGACCCTAATATTTCTCAGGGGGAACTAATACCCTAATCTTCTCAGTTAAGCATATTTATTCCCTGTACCACTATAACTAGTACTTATCTTGTATTATATCTTGCATTTACCTCCTTTCATACAATTGTGTCGCTGCTCCCCCTGAAATTTACGAACATTCAGTACTTTAGGATCTCAGTTTTTAAGGAAGTAATGAAAGCGCAGCAAGGATGGAGAAATTACAGGGATGCAGAAATTACAATTGCATGACAAAAAATGCGAACATTCTTGTGTGATACAGATTCAATGAATTAATGGTATTCAACATCTGATAAATTTCAGAAATTAAGTAATAAATATATCTGTATTTTACTTCATATTCTAGGTCAATGTTCCCTATTTTGATAAGGTTTTCTGGTAAATTTCCCTTGGGAGCCATTGAGCAAATATTCATTGTCATTGTCATTGCCATTAACAACAAAAGAAAAGTACAGTTGCTTTTTCGCGGTTTATTGGGTACTTTTACTTCATTAGATATTGGCGAATTGTATGGCTTGCAACAGGTAGTACCATCTTCCACCTCATAATCCCGAGGTGTCAAGGAGCTCCCAAAGGCGGCGGACTTCCATCATCAATTCGTTTTGAAAGATTATATCTTGAGAAAGTGAGAATAATGTTGTGGATTCATGGGACTCGGCCCTAAAGTTTGAAATAAATCAATTATATCTCAAGAATCCCGAATTGTGTAATTATTGGTGATATTAAATAACGGGAGCTAGCAAAACTAATGAATTCTTATCATTTTGCTTCCTCATTGCAACTAATAAGCGCCAGAAGGCCTTCGTAATGGCATTGGAATGTCGCTGTGACTCACGACGCAGTAGTTGATGCATGTGAATACCATTCCGCAGCTGGCAGTCCTCTTTCACTTTTACTATCTAAAATTCTTCAGTAACTGATAAGAAATTGATGACGCGTGAGTCAGAGGCGCAACGGGACAGAACTCCTCACAAATCTCAGAGGTTTGCACAATATGAGTAATCAGTATTAGCTTGGATAGCATTCCGATGACATTTCGGATATTGACTGGTATTACGTGAATTTTGCTAAAGTGTACATAATTTCTTATTATGATCTCCACTAACGAATACGTAATTTTACTTCGTTATATCAGTTAGTGGCTCTGTTTTATTTCCATATATTTTTTAATATTTACAGTATTATTTTGTACTTACAGGAAAACATTTTCTTTATACTTTCTTTTACTATATACTAAGTAATAGTAAAGATAAAATAATTGTGTGCAGAAAGTGGAGATTTATTGCCAGAACAACTCATAATGCGGGATCGTGATACGAAAAATTGGAGATTTTTTTTCTAAATGTAGTAAAGTAGTTCATCTACCACGTGGTGTAGTCTCATTTTATCGGTCCTTGATAACGTTGATACACCACTAGTTCGTTAGAAAGGCCCGACAATATGCGTTTTTTCTGTCGAAAATTCGTCGTTTTCTGGGGTGGGTACGATTACACTTCTTTACCTTCTTACGAAGTAAGGCAAGAAAATAAAATCTCAATAAAATCTCAATCTTCAATATTGTGCCTGTAGGAAGTCAATGAAAACCTTTTGAGCTTTTACAATTTTCCTAAAATTCAAATACTTAAACGAAAATAATAATAATAATAATAATAATAATAATAATAATAATAGCAATAATAATAATAATAATAATAATAAACAAATAAATTAAATAAATATAAATAAACTAGTGGTGCTATAGAATGGCAAAGACTTTCTCGCAGTAATTAATTTTCTAATCTCTTTAGCCTGAACTAGGTTTTCTGTTATGAATGATTATCTTCCCAGATACCTTCCTTGGTCACCCAAAGGACATTCCTTTTAACATTTTCTCGATTTTTCGGCTTCCTAATACTAGAACTGAAACCACAGTACACTTATTACTTTTATATAAGTGAAAATGTCATGTATAACCAGGGTGACGGAGGTGGCTAATTGACGGGCACGGACTCATTTCTTCGGAAGCAAGCTTCGCTGGGAGCCGGCCCCGTGGCCGAGATCGCTGAAACAGTAGTGCCGTAGTAATCTTGGACCGTGGGGTCGCGGGTTCGAGTCCCGCCTCAGGCATGGTTGTATGTGTTCGTCCTTTCACCCCCCTGTCATCATGTCATAACGTTACTTCCAATAGTGGTCGCTAATGACCGAGTAGTTGATGCGACATTAAATAAACAATTTTTTTTAAAAAACAGCTTCGCTGGGTTGAATCTTGGTCCGGGAGTATTATTTGTCACAATTGTCTGTTGTCGCAGGAAAAAATTCAGAATTCTAAAATCTTTATGTTAACTATTTGAAACAACTAATCACAAATAGATATTAATTACGATAATATTAGTTGAATAGTTACGAATAGTTGAATAGTCTCTGTATGTGATTTTCGAATTTTCATCTTTTTAACAATTTTTCACATCTCTTCTTGGATTTGTAAAACGTATGTACCATCATATCAATTGTTTGCTATTATAATTTACATTTTTATGCCTCTGTTCAAGTCCGCCCCATACGGCACTTATGTGGCGTAGAGTTACCTGCACTAACTTTGATGATCTGAGTTCGAGTCTTGGAGTGGAAAAAAATTGCTGTTTGAAAACACTTATGCTGGTTTATTTAGAAGCATAATATTGCGTGGAATTTAAAAACAATGTAATAAAATATGTGCTTGAGTAGCGCCACTAGTTTAATTCGAAATTTTGAATGAGAAAGCAAAAGATATATCTACGGCGGAATTTGTTATACCTGTTTCAAAATTATATATAATATATATTATATTATATTATATTATATATATTCATGTAATATACAGGGTGAGTCACGTAACTTTAGCACATCATGTAACTTTTGAACGTTTGAAGATATTGCAATGCAGTTTTCACGGAAGTGAATGAGGGAATGGGGCTGATTGATATGTGTATTTTATCACTTGTATTTTACGAGATATTTGAGGTAACTTTGTTTTTTCAAATGGGATTATACATATTTTTTCAGTCTATCATGACAAGCGCAAAAAGACGAATCCAAAGATATAAATATTGTTATATGTTAGATAAGCATTTTTTTGAGTAATTGCGATTTTTTTGCGACTAGTGTTTAACGGATATTTTCATTGTAACTGTCAACTCCACAAGGTCACGCAGCGCTCCCCCAGCAAACGCAGGGTCGGGAAAGGGAAGGGATTTTAGTACTTGAGGATACGAAAAATATTCACAAACTGTTGCATTTTTTCCTGTACTCTCCTTTCCATCCTGATCCATTTTCAGATATTTTGTGTTTCTTAGGGATTGAAAATACGGATTTGTCTTAAGTAGTATTTATTGAAATAGGTCATTTCTATCCCTATACTGCGATTTTTGTAGGAAGAGCTCTCAAGATAACTCAAATCCCATCTTCGCGATGGAATATGTCACGGTATTTCGTATCATTCACAGTCGTTCCGCTAGATTTCGCACGATCGCGACCGTATGAAGCAGTGCTTGCGATCATGCGACTTCTACCGGCAAGACCGAGAAAAGACGCGAAGTGCCGTGACATATTCCATCGCGAAGATGGGATTTGAGTTATCTTGAGAGCTCTTCCTAGAAAAATCGCAGTATAAGTTATTATTATATTCTTATTAACATTGAAATTGTTTGCTCAAATATGCAATATTTTTGTACAGTTTAATTATTTATTCTTATTGTGCTTTGTTTCAAGATCCCATTAATACGTATCTTATGAAACCCCATTAATGGAGTTGAAGTTTTTAAACAATTTTATTACGATACAAACTTATGACAAATCCTTATTTTCCATCCTTTAATTCCTTCAATCGAAGAAAGACGAAAATCTGAAAATGAGGAAGGATGGAAAGCACTGTTCAAGAAAAACTGCAATGGTTTTGTGAATATTTGGAATACTAAGTTTCATGTTTCAAATACAATCCCTCCGCTTCCCTTCCCCGGGCGCACGTATGCTGGTGGAGCGCTGCGTGACCTTGTGTGGTGGACTATTGAAAATGTCCGTTAAACCCCAGTCGCAAAAATCAAAATTAATCAAAATTAATCAAAAATATGCTTATCTAACATATGACAATATGTGCATCATTAGATTCGTCTTTTTACGCTCGTCATGGGGGACTGAAACAATATGTATAGTTCCATTTGAAAAAACAAAGTTACCTAACAAATCTCGTAAAATACAAGTGATAAAATAGAAATTAATCCACGTATCAATTAGCCCCTTTCCCTTATGCACTTCCATGAAAACTGCATTGCATATAACTTCAACCATTCAAAAGTTACAGGTGCTAAAATTACGTGACTCAACCTGTATATTACATGAATCTGTCATTTACCTTTTTATACCTCTTCCCGAGTTCGATTCATACGACGCTTGTGTGGCACGTAACTCTATAGATCTAAGTTCGTGTCGCGGAGGGGGGGAAAATTGCTGGTTTGAAACACTATTGCTGGTTTATGTAGTAGCGTAGCATTGCGGAGCATTTAGAAACAGTGCGAGGAAGTATGTGTTCTGGTAGCCAGTGGCGTAGCGTCAGGGGACGCTGAGATGCTGAGCATCCCCGTATATAAGAACCTTAAATACTGTATTGATAATCTTACAAGTGGTCTGTTGAGCGAAACACGTTTTGTATTAATTTTAAATTGATTTCCTATGATTGAATTCGGCGGGCTGTTGAAGCTGGCCTCTGATTGCTTGGAAGCTAAAATACTTCAGCGTCTGCCGCCAGATTGCGACGAGCAATGACGCATGCGCAGATGGCGAGGTTCCCCTCTCCCCTCTTCACCCCTGGCCCAGAGAAACCCGACTGCTTTACGCTAGCGTCTACTGCGGAAAGAAGCTCGTTTGTGCACGAGAGCGCAGCACACTTCAGGCGTTCAGTAAATTATCTTTCTCTCTCTCTCACTCGGGAGTCCCCGCTTGGTCATGGGTACAAACTGTAGAAATAGTGCCTGACTACTATTTCTTAATTAATATCCAAGAAATTGTATTATCTCTTAAATAGATTACATATTATTTAAGTCTGCAATGTATAAATTAACAAATGGTCTTATTGCCATTCGCGTATAAGAATTAAAGCTGAGCCATTGTATAATTTGCTTTCAAGACATCGGCAGCCCTGACTGCTGTGAGGATTTTGTGGGAAGCGCCTACACCGTCGTAAGCAATCGAGATCGTGGAAGTAGTCCCAGTGTATCTGCCTTGTGTTGCGTTCGCCTGTTAGATGAAGTAGTTGATAGTGACATTTTGTGTGTTATTGTTGAGCATCCCGAACGTGTGAGTCACGCTACGCCACTGCTGATAGCCCCACTAGTTTACTTTCTCGCCTTAAGAAGGTACTTGCACTGGAAAAACGACGAATTTTCGCCAGAAAAACTCTTATAGCTGCGGTTTGGTAACGAAAAAGTGGATAAATTATATTGCCTAAATTTAGGGGGAGAAATCCTCTAACTCGTGGTGTAGCCAGAATCCATATTTTGTAGGTTCTTGACACCGAAAAATCGATTGTCGGCGAAATGTCCCTCTGTCTGTCCGTCAGTGATCCAAGCTAGCGCCTAAACCGTTCAGCCGATTTTCTCTAGAATTGATATTCCGCAATATTTCTGGCTGATGATCCAGTCCCTGGAATTTGAAACCGTTATTTTTATTTGGGGGGGGGGTACTTTACACGACTTCCCTCGGACATTTTCAACATTTTCAAAAAAATGGCTCCGAACTTTTTGATTAAATTTTGTTGTTAAATGGTTAATAGAAAATACAAAAATGTAATTTTTTTGACTTGATTCTCAAGTAGTTAATATTTACATTAGCGACGATTTATTCACATAATAATATTTATGAGTACATGTGCTTTAAAACAACGTCAAGTAAAGTGTCTCGAGAACTCAATCGTTTTCTGTGAAAACTAGCTCAAAATTCCGCATTTTCAGAAACGCTTAAATGCCATTTTCTCAGGAATGGCTCCAAAATTTTTTCTTCAAACTTTTCGAACGGGTAGTACTAATTGCTCTCCTTAATACGGCGTAAAGTTCAATTTGTTTTTGTTTTTTTGTTTTTGTTTTTTGTTTTGTTTTTATTTTTTGTTTTTTCAAACTACACAAATGTAATTTTTTCTCACGCCTTTAATATGCACATTTACACCAATTTGTAAATACTATTGTATTTGTGAGTTAAATTTCTTAAAATGACTTCTAATGAAGTTTTTCGAAAACTCGAAACTTTTCTGTGAAAAAGAGATTCAAATTTCGAATATGCAGAAGCGCTTAAACACCATTTTCTTAAAAACAACTCCAAAGTTTTCAAAGAAAATTGCCACTTAGGACGATGTTTTACTGTTCTTTAATATTCTAAAATTAATATTTCAGTTCTAAGCATTAGGAAACCGAAAAAATAAGAAAATATCAAAAAATGTACTTTGGGCGGCGATATATGGCAGCTGGCAAGAGTATGTGGCAATACCGAATAGCATATTCTCTATTTCCTGGCAGTATTTGTCAGCATTTCTGGCTTCAACCTTGTCAGATCTCGTCTCATCGTGTTTCTGTGAGTTCTTGAGGAACCCACTTCTCCATCTTCTTGTCGTTCTTTCACTTGTTGTTCCTTCATCAAATGCAGCATTAATGTTCCGAGATGTCTCGGTTGCAGTGTGATTGAGTTTAAACTCGTACAAATAAATTGCATGAATGTTTTCTTTCCACCACCGATAACGTACACACTGGAACACTGTGTTCACAATAAACTGCAACAGCAAACTGTACACACAGAGGCCACTGAGCACTATGTCCTCTGTAGGACATGTATGTTAACTGCAGCATATTTACAGAACCATCTGTCAGAAGAAAAAGTAATATCTTGAAGCGAGAAATTCATAATTCTAAAACCGGCCATTTCATTTGCACCAACCCAATAATTAGATAATCATAATTTTATGTTTTATTATTTTTTTATTTCAGTTTATATTTGCCAAATCGAAATCATGTAAAAATTAGAAATCTTAGCAATTATGAAATAATTTCACATCTATGGAAAACAAGGTTTCCTACAGTTTATGAAAGAAACATAGATTTTTCAAGTTTAATTTTTCAAATCAATTTATAAAAATATGAAAATAATATCAAAGTAATTTAAACAAAGGAAAACGAGATGAGTAAATTGAGTCATTTAATAATTCAATAGAACATAAATTTTATTCAATTATCAGGGAGCCCAGACCAAATCAGTGAATTAAATTGTATTAGTTTGTTATAATATTTTTATTTAGATTAATATGTTATATTTAATTTAAATTATATACGAATCAGTTTTGTAAATACATAGTTTTAAACACAACTTATAATGCGTAGATTTCATACGTAGGATCTCTTTCAAATTGAATTAGCACTTGTCGATCTGGCTCGAGTCGAAACTTTGAAATTTTGATATTTAATATTTATCCCCAAAAAACATTAATATTTGGGGATACTTTATATGAAACCCTAGGGACACTTTTAAAATTTTCTCAAAAACGGCTCCAAATTTTTTCTTTAAATTTCTTGTAAGAATAGAGTAAAATACACCTATAAAGGTGGCGTAGGACCAATTTTCCCTGTTAACTCTGAATTTTCAAAAATTGCAAAATTTGAATTTTTTCAGCGTCTTCTGCAACTACAAAATTGAAGCTTGAGATTTTCCTTCAAATGAAATTTGTTTCCATAATTAGTTCTTTCATTAAGGTCAGGTACATGATTTTTATACTTTTATTAGTTTTCGCACAATACTGTGTGCAATATTTGCAATTTTAAAAATTACGAAAACAAGATTTTCTCAAAAACGGCTCCAAATTTTGTCATTAAACAATGGTGGGGATAGTGATAAATTCAACCTATAAGATGATATAAATGTCATATTGCTCAATACTTTAAAAAATAAAAAATTTAATTTTTTCGTCTTGTGTCCTACGTCGTTAATATTTACATTAACGGCCATTTGTTCACATTATTATATTTATTAGTACAGTTGCGTTAAGTAACGTCATATAAAGTTTCTTGAAAACTTAACAGTTTTGTGTGAAAAGTAACTCAAAATTACGCAGTTTTAGAAACGCTCAATTTTCTTTCAAAATGACTCCAATTTTTTTCTTTAAACTTTTCCCAGGATAGTGCTAATTGCACTGTTTAAATGAACATAAAGTTTATTTAGGGGCATTCTTTTGTTTTTTCAAAAATTACACTAATGTATTTTTTTTAAATATCTCCCATGCACATTTCGGGGAATTTGTAAACACTATTTCATTTGTGAGTTCAAGACCCTCAATGACTTTGAATGAAGATTTTCGAAAACTCAAAAATTTTCTGTGAAAAAGAGCTTCAAATTTCGCATTTACAATAACGCTTATATGCCATTTTCTTAAAAACGCCTCCAAATTTTTCATTGAAAATTGCCATATATGACGAAGTTTTCCTCTTCTCTAATATTCTTAAAGTAAGTTTTCGGTTCTATTATCAGGAAAACGAAAGATTGAGAAAATGTCAAAAAAATGTTCTTTGGCCGGTGATAGATGGCAGCTGGCAAAAGTATGTGTCAAGACAGAAAAGCTAGGCCAGACCAAAGAAATCTGAAAACTCACTACTACGAGAAAGTCTGTGCCATTCTGAAGCACCACTAGTTACATTTCCACACCTGTAAACTCAACAATGTGCAATATACTATATACATTCTAGGCATATCTGATCTACAATCGTAGCTAACCGCCTCAAATATGTTTTTTTTTTTGTTCAAATATGTTTTCTTATATCTTACTTGATTAAACCTGTTTCAAAGAATAATATAGCGTACTCGTGCGAGAACTCTCGCATGCTATACCCCAACCTCTTCCTTATTTTTCCTTTTCCATATTAAACCTTTAATACATATTTTTCTTCAAGACCTTTTTATCCTTCGTCAATTCTTCAATGCGTCACCTTGTAATTGATAACAATATAATACACTCTTCTCAATACAAACAATTCTTATTTAACTCTACCGAGAAAGACGTACACCCGTGTAATTGAATCGCATAAATTATCAAGTAATTTGTAATTTCACGTACAGTCAGATTCCACAGGCTCTGAACAGGTGGAGTAGAATCGAGAAGCGTCGAACCAACAAAATTGTAATAGAATGGTTAAGAATCTCAGCCTGTAGATTACGATGTGGGGAACGTTTCTTTGAGGCCATTGGCCTCAAAGCTCAAAGCAAAGGAAGGGAAAGTATTCATCTTCAACCTTATAGTTCAAGGTTTCGGACACATAGGAGAAACGCAATTTTTAACAACATTTCTGGGAACAGTGAAGAATGAAGTGCCAGAAAGGAACGAATATGGCAATACATTATTTTGTAATTAACATCTTGAATTAAGAAACAACTTATTTCTTCATTACACCATAATGGTGTAATGAGAAGCCTGAACGTGCATAAATACCACTTGTGAATTTTGAAATAAAATTACTGTTAGTACATTATTAGTCAGAGCGAGAATATAATTTTTTATACAATGAATAAATTTGACAGGTGTAAGTTGATATGTTTCACAAATATTCACTATCAATAGCTTTTTACGCCTCAGTATTAATTGCACTGAATGAGCGGTGAAATGTTATTCCCGCCAGAGGCTGTGGTAGCGCTCTCTACAACTGCACGAAACGTTGCCATGGATATTGCACAATGCCTAGTGTTTAGTATTCTTTGACTTTGTAGTCTTGGTTTGAGAGTGATGGGTGAGAGACGCGTTGTAGGTGGGACGTAAAGGGAAATCACGTATTAGAAGGAAGCATTTCCACTTTTAACCAATTTGTTGTGGTAAGTATAATTCTCTGGGAGTGTTTATCAGAAACGAGAATGATTTTTTAAAAATCATTTCCTCAATGGCATGTTTCGCAACTTCTGTGGTTGCGGTCGATTCCGTAACACCCAGAGGTACGTACGTGCCCAATGTTAGTGTCTAAGAAATTTGATTATTTGGTCTATTCTCTGTCATCTATTTGTTCTAAGAGATGCAAGTTGTTCATGTACAGTGTGTTGTCAAATAATGTTTTTACTTTAAAGGAAGAATGTTGTCGTCAGTATTGCATAGGAATGGTGATTTAAACAATACCAGCTATCTTATTTACAGTTTATTGGTAATAAACATGTATAATCTTTCTCAAAATTTTCAGTATTTTGAAATTAATGCCTCCATGAGGGAAGTTACTCTGTGGAATATTTCATTCATCACATGACTGATCCTGTCAAGTTGTCATAATTTTCCCTATGGTAAAGGTTTCTGTTACTTGAAATCATTAATTATGTTTTCTTAGTATTATTAATTTAAATAACAATAATATCATATAAATACTTTGTCTCCATTTTCCTGGTATTTGGAATTGCAGAATTTACACTATATAATTAATATTTTCTGTTTGGCAGATAAATATTAATGCAATAGTTTAAACTTGTTTGGCCAATTTTTGTTACCACTCTATAACTAAACAAAATCTAAAATAATTATGCATTTTATGTATGAAGTTTATGTGGCTTAAAAGTGTTATGTGTGTCACTGGATATTATAGGTTAATGTTTTTTATTGCTCTCAAGTAACTTTCCTAGGGCAAAGAAATCACTTCATAATGTCAACTTTTTAGTAGTGTAAGAATATTATTGAAATTTAAATTCCTTTTTGTGCCTTGAAATTATTTTTTTAATTTGCATGAAATACTTTTGATTTTGGGTAAATATCAGATTTTGTTTTGTTTTAGATTTCTGGAATATGGCTACAACTAATGAAGACGATGACCTATTACTTACCTTTTCATGGCCTTTTTAATGAGCTGCTGTCATTGGGCCATAAAAACAATCAGTGTGAAAGATTTTTGAACTTTAAAAAGGTTTTTTAGTGTTTGTGGTTGATGTGATAATTAGGATCCTTGATAACTCTTAAATATTACCCTAATTTTTTTTAACACAATGTCATCCAAAGTGGAATCAAATGATAATGTAAATAATGCTGGTGAAGAAGTATCTTCATCAGAGACTGTAGATAATTCTAGTGAAATGAAAGACAGTGAGGAGAGTGTCTCAAAGCTACATCCCAATGGAGAAGTTGCTGCAGATGATGTAGAAAATGTTGATAAAGATAATGCTCAAGAGTCAAGTGTTCATAAATCAGTTACAGATACCCCAGAAAAAGAAGATGAACATATTGTTGAAGCAATTCAGAACATAGTAATTAACGATACTGTCTTACCGTCAGAAGATACTTCACTTAAAGAAGCAGAACAACCTTCCTCTTCCTCACCAAAAGCAACAGAAAAATGTGCATCTCCATTGCCTAAGGCAGTGAAAGAATCAAATGAAGATGAAGAATCTCTTACTGGCAATAAGCAAGTGTATCGGCTAAAGTGGATTGAATGGCATAATAAGAAAACACCAATTGTTACCCAGAATGAGAATGGCCCTTGTCCACTTATAGCAATAGCTAATATTTTATTGCTAAGAGGTAAAATTCATTTACGGACCACCATAGAGCATATCAGTGCAAGTGACTTGATGGAGTACATAGGAGATGCAATAATGGAGAGCATACCAAAGGTATGATTGAAACTTTTTGCTTGTACAATCCTAATTGTCTTATAAGAGAAAATAGACAATACTGACGATGAGACAATACTGTAGGGATATTGTCTGCTGGAGAGTCTAGTAATTCATATTATACTTTTCTTTAATTAGGATTAATATTTGTGTGTGTTTATGGGTTATTATTTTACTATTTCAAAATTGATGTGTAAATATTGTTTCTTGAGTTAACCTAGTACAGTAAAAAGGAATGTTACACAAGATTATTTTTGTTTCTTTAGTAAGTATTTCATTACATCACCCTTTTTGTGTTTCTCAGTTTTCTGTTAAGTTCATTTATTATAAAAGTTTGTTTTTTTTTTTGTAATAAATTCTTCAAAGCAAGATGAAGTATTTCTGAGGAATGGTAACTTGAAATTGGTTTTTCTCTGTTTCAACATATATTATGTTTATAGTATCATAGCCTCTGAAGATAATTATATTTACATATATGCATTTCATAAATGAAGTCTGAAGATTTTTTAATTCAATGGTCATTGGGACTTAACACTTAATAAATATGTGTTATCATTGAAAATTAGACAGAACCAAGTTCACTCTTATAAAATTAAATTTGCCATCTTCTTTGTTAATTTGTCTTAAATCATATCGTTGATTCAATTTGCAAAGTATCTTTTCTGTGATATGATTATTAATATTATTACTGTTAGCACCACCACCATCATCAACATTATGTAGTGGTGAGTCCTAATAAATTTAAGAAAATTTAAATTTATTTCTTAATTTGTCATCTCATTATTGCAATTATAGGAGATTGATTTTGACATCCCTGTTGAGCAGATCATTTTATATATCTGTTTACTTTCATGTAGGAAATGGAAATTTCTTTTGGAGATAGTAGTATTCACACAAATTACATATTTTACTATCATATTTTTATCTGTATTCTCCCTATTTCTTATATACATCCCCTCTGTTCATTCTTGCATTTAAGTGCTTTTCTTGGCCTGTATGCTTTCTGAGTAGAAGAAATAATAATACAGTAAAACTTGCCCAAAGCAAAAACTCAAGGGACCATGAATTTTTGCTGCATTAGACAAGATTCCATATTATGCAATGTAATACTGTAGAATATATGTTTGGCAGGCCTGTGATTTATGTTCACATTAGACAGATTTCTGCATAATGAATGTTCCGCGTTGAGCAAGTTTTACTGTAGTAGTAATACATCTTTAGTGACTCTTTATTATCTTGACTTTATATACAGTCTAATATATTCACTGGGTTCCAACATTGATATGTTCAAATTATCTTACACTTACCAATTCTGTGTTCTTATATACCATTGACAGCTACTGAAACTTACTGTAAGTGGAAGTCTGTTGATATTTTTTCAAATGACTTCTGTACTCTCTTTCATGAAGGGAATTACAGATTCTAAAAGGAATCTCCAACAAGATTCATTTTTCTTTGGTATTTTTAAATGGTTAATAAGGTCAGAATTCTTTTGTAATAGCTGGACCTCTCAGTAATCTTAGAATGATGTACACCATTCTTGTATGTGCGTTTTGTACCTCGAATTGAGTAAACATTTGACCAATATTTTATGCTGGAATTGCAGAAGAAGGAAAATGAACTGATTAAATTCATTGCAATTGGAATGTTGCCAAAATTTTCTAAAATGCATCTTGATTCCACAATTTGCATAATTGAGCTAAATAGTATCATGTTATTACATATTTACTTAAAATATTCCACCTCATATTATTTATGTTCTTTCCAATTACTAATCTCAAATATATTTTGAATTATGTTCAATTCGTAAAATGATAACCATTTATTTCCAAAATCTGTTTCTTAGGAAGATATTACTTTTTCTACCCATCCTTCTATTATTTTTGAGAAAGAGTGAGTATTATGTTCTCATGAAATTATATAGCGATATATTTGTTTGTATTATTTAACTTTTCATCTTGATTCAAATTCCTGTCTTTTTAAACATTGGTAGTCTCTGTGACCCTTAAATTTACAACTTATTTTCCATGAAGCTCTATTTTTAGTATATTTTTATTTTGTTTTCACTGATTGGCTGTAAAACAAAGTTCATTTGACCTGTTGTGAGAAGTAATGGAGGGCATGGATAGTTGTAAATTTCCTGTGCCCACCATGCAGATGCAGGAAAAGATTCTAAAAGGAAATGTAGATTTTGTTTTTAATTTTTGCCATGATGAAAGATAACATCCACATACTGAAAAATACCTTAGCACTGTACATCCATTTACCCATGCTGATAGCGGCAAACATTAAGGCACTGCCCTATGGCTTGAGTGTATCCATGATGGGGAGGTAACAGGTTCAATCCTTGCCAGGTGACAGAGATTTGCCTGATGTGTCAGACATTAGCAAGTTTGTGGCACCTGCCAGAATTGAAACCGGGGCCGACTGCTCTGATGAATGGCTTCCCTGATCACCTCCAGGCAAATGCTGGAGTACTTCCCTAGAATATCCCCACAGACTGCAAACAATCCTTCTTTTCCTATCCTCTTCCCATTCCAATCCTTAGAGCAGGGTGATGTAATGGTCACCATACCTCATGTGGCCCATCCCACTGATCTAGGACATCTCCGACAAGCATTGAAGGTGGTCATGGCCTGAAGCACATTGGAGGACCAGAAAAGAAGACGTTAACTCAGTTATTTTTTCTTACCCTGTTAATCCAGGTGACATAGTTGATTGAAGCAATAGCGATAGTGTTCAGAGCCAAAGGTTGTTAAGATCTGTTGTAAGACATGGGTATTTGTAGTGTGAAGACAATGATGAACCACCACATCGACATATCATATGTTGTAATTGTCTTATAGTGTATGCCAGAAAATCATTTATCAGGCCAAAGACTGAAATAATAACCCACTATCAATGATAGACATCAATGTAATTATTATTCTTTTCTTACATTATTAAAAATGAACATATCTTTGGGCTCTTATATTGCTGCTTGTAACTGTGTACCATTAACTTCAGTGCTTTGGCCTTCAGTTTTATTGACATTCATTTCTTTACATGGGTGATCCGTAATTCTCACTGTTTTATGTATTAATTCTAATTCAGGGAGTGATAATGGAATCTCATTATTTGAGAACATTTTTTGAATCTTGAAAGGTTGATTCTGTACTTTCTGACTGAGCACTACTGACTTCCTTGTGTATGATGTGATGCAACTTTAATTATTATTCTTAAATTAATGATAATAAATGGAAATAATATTGAGAGAAATACTGTTTGGGAGATCTGCCTAAATGAAAAGTATTTTTACCCAGTACCGGGGGGGGAGACTGTAAGTGTCGAGTTTTACTGACTTGATGTTTTATTATATACATTTTTCCATTTGGGCAGAATTTAAAACTTTTTATATTTGTTGATTTATAGTTCTTCATAACATATTGTCTTTGAAATTGAAATTTTGTCTCTGATCTTTTCGTTACTACTATAGCAAGTTAGTAAAAATTATGTTTCTGAATGTCTTGATCTGGAGGGAGGGTGGGGGGGGGGGGGCTTGAGACCCCTTCGATGCTCCACTACATTAAACAGTATATTTGGTTTTGGAAAAAAAGAAGAAATGGGTGCCCTTCTTCAACATGTTCGTGGTCTTTCAATTTCTCTTCCACAAATGAAAATTTTCAAAAATATGTTCCTTTCTTTTCAAATATATTAAATTATTATTATTTTTATTATTATTGTTGTTGTTAGCGATAACAGTAATGTGTGTGTGTGACTAATATGTGTATGTGTGTATATATATATATCTATGAGCTGGTCAAAAGTTTTTGGACACTATTAAAGTTTTTTTTCTTGTCGCACTGTGTTTTGGCTTGCAACTTAAACCATAGGCACTGAAGTAGGGTCTTTGTCTCAATTTATCATGTGTAGATAAACATTACCTAGAGATCCTTATATCCCCACTCAAGACTATTTATTAATGTGAAGTGTTAGGTGGCTGGGAAAGTCAGTTTGCTACCATGTGCTACAGAGTTTGGACTGTAGGTACACCAGGGTTTCTGGTTCGTACTGGTCGAACCATACCGAAAAATACCTTGAACGACAGATTTTGTTA
This sequence comes from Acheta domesticus, assembly GCA_031308135.1. Classification (NCBI taxonomy): domain Eukaryota; kingdom Metazoa; phylum Arthropoda; class Insecta; order Orthoptera; family Gryllidae; genus Acheta; species Acheta domesticus. The sequence goes on along the minus strand of JAHLJT010008446.1, from coordinate 84,107,099 downwards.
AATAATTCATTGAAGCCATTATTGTTTCTGAGAAATTCGTGAATGTCAAAAATCATCAAGAAAGTTATTCGGACAAAGGATGACTTTTATTTATGAAAAGACAGTTTTACAGATCTATTTTTTAGTTAAAATGTTTCAGTTTATTGTAAGTATATATATTTTTGGTGTAAGGTATGTGGATAATAAATTAATCAATGACCACACAATGTATAAATATGTTATTATTCTCTCAATCTATTTTCTTCATAAAGAAATTATTAGTAGCGTCCCAAAACTTTTGACTGGCATGTTATCAATATATAATCTATAATGATAATATTTAAAAAAATTAACTATATCATTTGTTTCCAATTGAAACATTTTAGAGTTGTATAAACTTGAATTTTGTATAAGGTTTGCATTCTCTTATGATTATAGGATTTACGTGGACCAAGTATGCTGAACTATGAACAAAACATGCATGATGCCATTGCCATATTACCTCAGTTGCATACAGGATTGGATGTAAATATAAAATTTACTGGGTAGGTTTTGAAGACATTAATGCAGTTAGATTTAATAATTGAATCTTCAAAACAGATCTAATTTCCATTCCTAGTACACTTAAGTGAACTTTTCAGTATTATAGTACATAATAGTTTAAAGTAAGTTGGAAAATATATTCTGTAATATTTAAATTTTGGTATCTAAATTTCTTATTGATCTTCATGTATAAGGTTTTGACTGGCTTTTTAGAATAGTATCATGTAGATTAGTAGGCTACATACAGCGCCTGTTACATGCATTTCTTTTACTTATTTATAAATGATAATTCTGTACTTTTCTTAATGTATTTTAGTGTCCAACATTTTGAATACACTCCAGAATGTATAATATTCGATCTACTGAATATTCCATTGTACCATGGATGGCTTGTTGATCCTCAATGTCAGGAGACTGTGCAGGCCTTAGGTAATCTGGGTTATAACCAACTAGTGGAGAGAATCATCCTTAATAAATGTTCACCAAACTCTGACTTGGTCACTGAAGGTTAGTGTTTTTCACTGCATGGAATGGTCTAGTTATAAGGAGTATGAATTCATTGTACGAAGGTAATCCCAAAAGTAATGTCTCCTATTTTTTTGTAAGTACATAGACCTGTTTATTTCCACAATGGTTTACATCAGTTTACACCTTGAACATTTATCTATTTTTCGACATAATCACCATTTCTGTCAATGCATTTTTGTAGATGCTGTGACAGTTTTTGTATGCCCATGCCATACCAGCTCGCTGCCATGCTGTTCAGAAAGTTATGAACCCCTTCTTTCACCTCTTCGTCGGAGCTGAATCGCTTTCCAGCCAAATGTTCTTTCAACTTAGGGAACAGGTGATAGTCACTGGGCGCCAAGTCGGGACTATGGGGTGGGTGGGTGATGATGTTCCACTGAAACTGTTGCAGGAGAGCAACTGTTTGCCGAGCGACGTGTGGGCGAGCGTTGTCATGGAGAATGTGTACGCCCTTGCTCAACATTCTTCTCCGGTTCTGAATTGACCGTTTGAGTTTTTTCAGAGTCTCACACTCTTCGTATCAGTGTGACCAACTGCCACACAAACACAGTTTTGTACCTATAAAAAAAATAGGAGACCTTACTTTTGGGATTACCCTCATAGATATGGTTTCAACATTTTGCAATTCAGACAATATATCTTAAGAGCGTTAACATAGTTAAAAGCTTAACCATCATGGTTCGTTTTGTTTATACAAAATATATCATGTACAGGTACACAGTTATGTTTGTGAATTTTTTATAGAATAAGGTTAGAGGTACACAATCAGCCAATGGTTACATGTTTTATTATGTGGCATAAACTTCTTATTTCAACCTAACATATTTTTAAAATGAAATCTGAATAGAAAAAGCAATAATTATCTTAGTGCAAGAGCAAGATGTATGGATTCATTTATGGTAGGATACATTGCTTCTGCCTGAGCAAAAAAATATATTTTCTGTTTAAATTCTGATGGACCGTTTGTGATATCAGAAATGTATAAAGAAGCAAATTAAATGGCAATTTTGAAACTTTGTTTATAAGAGAAGTTTTTAAAATACATAGTAAAATTGTACATTGGCTATACAGGATGAAATTTGGAAAGTAGCTTCAAAGAATACATTAGACATTCAAAGAAATGAGGAAATAAACTATTGAAAAGATTGGAAGGCAAAAGTTTATAATTTTGTTTGGTTTCAGAAATAAAAAATTAATTGTCATAATTTCAGTTTGAATAACATACAATTTAGACTTATTTTTTTAAGCATTCAATTCACAATACAACTTTTCACATTACAGAATAATAAAATTTTTTATACTTATTACTCTAATATGGAATACATCATTTGATGTAATCTAATGCCCACTTGTAACACACACATGAAGTATGTCGGTACATTAATGTAATATGTTGACCCAATGTTGAAATATGATGAAAACATGTTTATCTCTGAATGTCAAGAGGGACGTGGAAATTTGTAAACCATTTATTGATTATAGTGAGAACTCTTTTAAGACATTACTGCCTTTTACCTTCTCATACATAAATTTACTGAATGTATTCAAAGAATTATCAATTTAATTATTTAATATAATTATTTAATCCTTTTATAGGAATTAATGTAATTTATTTTTGAAGTCACATTAGGAAGTTACTCAGGTGTGTGCCCAATTTTGAATTCTTGAAAACAAGTGAAAAATAGTGGTACTACCAAGAACATATTCTATCGCACTGTTTCTACATGGTCCTATTGCACTACTATTAAATCAGCTTGTTACACTACTACATAAATCAGCAAAAGTGTTTCCTAGCAGCAAATTCTTTTCCTGTTCCGTGACCCGAACTCAGAGCCAACATGCTGGCACTTATACCACTATGACAACCAAGTGCCTTATGGGTCAAACTCTGGCAGAGATATAAAAGGGTACATGCCAAATTTATATAAAAATTAATTTGGGACATGGAATTCCAGCGTAGATATATTTTTTGCTTTCTCATTGAAATTCAAATTCAAGTAATGATGCTACCAAAGCACATTGCATTGTTTCTAAATGCCCTGCAATATCATACTTCTGCATAAATCAGCAAAAGTGTTTTCTACCAGCAAATTTTTTCCGTTCCAAAACCCGAAATCTTATCCTCAAAGTTAACGTACCGGCACTTATACCACTATGCCACACTAGCACTGTATGGGTCGAACAGAGTCATAAAATGGTAAATGCATGATAGGAAAACAATTGATATGATGGTACATTCATTTTACAAATCCAAGAAGAGGTGTGAAAAATTGTTAAAAGGTTGAAAATTTGAAAATTACATAATTTATTTATCATAATTATCAATATTTACGATTCGAATGGTTTCAAATGTTTCTCAAGTAAGTTTCTAGAATTCTCAATTATTTCTTGCGACAACAAAGAATTGTAAGAAATAATACTCCCCGACGAGGACTCGAACCAGCGATGTTTTCCTTGGAAGAACTGTGCCAATGCTCACTATTTAACAATTGCGACCACCTTCGCTATGCATGGCATTTACACTTATATAATAGTAATAAGTGTATGATGGTTTCATTTCTGGCTTTAGGAAGCCAAAAAATCCAGAGAATGTGAAACAAAATGTCCTTTGGGCGCCCAAAGAAGGTATCTGGGAAGATAATCATTCATAACAGAGAAACTGGTTCAGACCATAGAGATTAGAAAACTTAAGTTCTGTGAGAAAGTCTGCCATTCTGTAGCACCACTAGTTTATTTATTTATTTGCTGTATCTTATTACTTATGTGGAAAAAAAATTTAAAGAAAAATTTGGCAGTGCAAATTACACAAAAACTACTCGTTTTCTCAGAAAATTTTACACAACATTTTTTAAAGAAGTAATTTTGTCTGAGGCGAAAATCTATCTACAATTTTGTAGTTTTAAATTTTTTTTTTTTGAAATTTTCCAAAAACCAAGCATCATCCAGAAATAGGATTAGCACCATATTGTTTACTTCTCTTATTACGCAAGTGAAGAAAATTTAAAGAAAAATTTTGAGCGGTTTTTGAGAAACAAAATTTTGGGAAATTTCAAGTGCAATTTACATAAAAACTACTAGTTTTTCAAAAAAGTGTACGTGACCTTATTTAAAGTGCTAATTTTGTACAACCGACTTATATATATCTTTCATTTTACGGTTTTACATTTTTTTTGCAATTTTTGAAAAATTGGGGATATACAAAATGGATACCTGCATCAACCTGTACAATTTTTCCAAAATTTGAGTACTTTTGCTTGAAAAACATTGAAAACTTTTCTGCGCTCTTTAACGCTACCCCCAGAAAGAAGGTATGGAGTAGTAACGTTTGTAGTTCACAACTCGATCATGTGAACATTAAATGATGTGAATATCAAGTAGACATAAAAGAAAAAAAGAGGAAGAAGATTGTTAAAGAAGCAAAGATCATGAACAAGAGAACTGGGAAGAAAATCTGGTGAGATAGAGGGAATGTTCTCAGGCAGGGCTGATAAAAGACAAAGAATGCAAGGCACCTAAAATGTCAAGAGGGCCAGAAAGAATGATGCATGTAAAGCTGAAGATGTTAGTGAAAAACAATGAGGAGGATGATTTTTAAGGAACAAGAAAATAATGAGAGCTCAAACAAGATTAAATCTTCTCATTATAATATTCTTGTTAGTAATACAATTTGAGATCTTGATGTGACTGCATAGAAAGAACTAGTTAAAAAAGAAAAATATTATTAGAAATCCTCTTCAAAATTCGGCGATCGTTTTATTTTAGATAAATACAATAATCCAGGATTCCGATATTTTAGAATGGTAAATAGTCACCAATACTTATAATAAATGAAAAGATTAAATTTGTATTCTCCATCTTTAATTGTGATAGCTTATAAGGTTATGCAGACAATTTCTAATTTGTAGTTTATTTTAAAAATGATTTATTACAAAGCAATTCTATAATTCACTTGATGCAATGAAACATTGTGCTCCTGTAGAACAATGCACATCGTTGTTGCTTTTCTTGCTTATTGATCATATAAACTTTGGTTATGTGCAAACCATCTTAGCCTTAATATAACAAAAACAGTATACTCTACTTATGGCAGCTATATGGACAGTGTTACAGATCGGTGTGCTTTGAGAATACATATCAATTCTTGCAATAGACAAAACTGTACTTTTCTGGTGATAAAAAGAGAATATCACATGAAATATCTGGTTATTCTTATAGATTGCAATTTAAAATGGGGACACCATATATCAAAGATTGCAAATAGGTTAAGATATCTCATTTATATTTATTATAAAATTACTAAAATATTTAATACAAAACAACTTCTAATGATATTTTATGCATTTTATTGGTCTATCGCTATGTATGGTATAATTGCGTGGGGAGGAGCTTATGCTAATTCCTTGAAACCTTTGAGTGATATTCAAAGACGAATCAATAAACTGATATTTGGAAAAGATAGAAGATACTCTTCAGAAATCCTATATAGAGAAAATAAAATAATTGATATTAGGAAATATTTCCTGTTGAAGTCACTCTTGGAGAATTACTCTTATTTACAAAATATCTATGACATAAAAGTAAAAGCCAATAAAAGAACTCTATATTTGCAACCTCCAGATGTTAAAAAAGATATTGGTAGAAGAAATTTTGATTATATCAGTTATAGAGTTTACAATTTTCTTCCACATAATCTGAAAATTTTGAATGTGAATAGAATATCAACTAAAACTATGATAAAATACTGGTTGATAAACTCATCTGAGGACAGTTCTGAAGACCATAATTGAGTAATCCCCTGTTTGCATTGAAATCCTTCATCGAAGTAATACTATACCTGTTGTAAATTATATTTGGGATTTTATATATGTATTGTAGTAGAAAATATGTTAGATTTTTTAATTTGTCTTTCTTCATATGTATTTCATCGAGTATAGTTCTATTAAGTTTCTTTCTTTTCTTTTATGTAACTAGTTCTATTGTATGTTATGTTTATAAAAATTGTTTCCTTTTTTTTTTCCTTTCTTTTCTTCCAATTTATATTTTATTTCCTTACAAGTGTACTACATTTTGCGATATTATATGCATAATGCGTTTGGCGGGTTCACGCACAGGCTTTGGCCTCAGCGAGGTGTGGAGCATATGTATTGTATACCTTATGCATATATATAAAAATTTGTATCTGTATATACAACCTGAATAAACTAACTAACTAACTTTTCCATTACAAGTAGATGTGCGTTTAGTTGTCAATGCTTGTGGTGTTGAAATGTGGGGTTGGGTAACAATAGGCAAAGTATAGTGTGCCTTGAAACTTCTAATAAAGGAATGTTAGGCTGGTTTCTTTGGTACAATAGCCTCAAATGTACATCTGCTTAGATATGAATTCAATGGCATAAAGCTATATTCACTTAAACTTCTGAATTTAAATAATTAAAAAATATATATATGTATTTCAACGCTTCATTTGTTTAAGAGTTTTTCTAGTGATAGGTGAATTGTCAAAGAATTTGATCAACAATAATAGTGCACAACCATTTCCAATATTACAAGAAAGTTTGTACTGTTGTACCACCACTAATTCATTTCTGTTAGACTTAAAAGCACAAGATAGTCCCAAGAATTTATAATAGTTTAGAGGTTTGCAGTTGGCATTTGTGTATATTTTGTGTTTTTTATTGACATATTTTATCTTGAACGTTTTTTTTCAGCTCTAATTGCTGAACAGTTTTTAGAAAGAACCGCCTCACAACTTACTTATCATGGACTGTGTGAGTTGAATTCTGCTATGAAACAAGAGGAACTTGCGGTTCTCTTCCGTAATAACCACTTCAGCACAATACTTAAAAGAAGGTTAGTTGAGTAAATTAATTTTTAGTGGTTTTTATTTGTTCCCATTTTTAGTGAGTTTTATGAACTGATATTTTTGTAAAATAAAATTGTTCAAGGAATTGTATCTTCTGGATACCTTTTGCTGATACTTCTCAGCCCTCCTATCAGAAACATAAGCTGTTTTTTTTAACTTGTTATTATGTAATTTCTGATTTTGCTATTATGTGTTTGAGTATATCAGCAGTTGCATTGATGCAGATGTTCGTAGTGTCTGTACACTGTGATAGAAGTGTTAACACTTTCAGAGAGGCATTTGATTAAATATTACTACTATATAGCAATGATTGCATTAATTGAAGATTTCATAGTATTAGATACCTGGTGTGTAGGTGGTGAATTGACAAGAGGGATGCCAGGGATCAATCCATCCAGGAGAGTCTTATAACCACAGCCGAAGAAGTATTAATTTGTACTTGCCAGGGACACAAGCAAATGTTAAGTGCTTCAATTAGGCCTTGTTGAAATAACACATGGCATGGTTTATACTATGATTAAATAGAGGAAATGAAATCGAGGAAATCAGAAGAAAAAAACTTGTCTTAATTTTTGCAAGTCTCCCTCTGGATAAAAGTTCCTATTCGCACCCTGCTTTTGTGGACTGCCAACATATTTTTTTATCTTCTCTTGTTGTACAGCATTTGTGTGTGTTGTTTAGTATTGGAAGAAGGAAAGGATGACTGCTACTTTGATTGTAGCATATAGCATATGTTAATTTACCCAGTTTTTTTAACTTTGGTTATGAAGTGGAAATGCAGCACAGTACTTGACAAACCATTACTCATTGTCAATACTTAAGTTGACTGCCACTCAAAGTTATCGATTGAAGCATTTAAATAACTTTCATTAACATCCAGTAGTCTTTCTAAATGAACTGCCATGAACATGTCAAATATAAAGATAATGTTTTTTTCTTTTCTTCACTGAACATTCTGGTCTTCTATTATCCAGAAATGTTCTTACTTCAAAATTCAAAAATGCAATGAATTTTCATAGCGTGAAATTATCACCTCATTAGGCAAAGTCTCAGTGCTAAGAACTTATGTAAATGGTTAAAATATGCTAAAACTTATTAAATAAAATGGATTAATATTGGCGTCTTTCTACAACTACAATTGTGAAGACGCGATTGTTTTTCTTAATAAAATATTTGAAGATCTTTTTTCGATGAGCATAAGGTCATTTTGAATTTTTTTTTGGAAATATGAGTAGTTTTTCTGTAATTTCCTGACAAACATAATAGCCTGCTCGGATTTGACTGCGCTTCATTTTTGTCATTTTCTTACAACTACAATTTTAAAAATACAATTTTTTCTCAATTAAATGTATATATCAAAACTACATCTTCAAATAAGGTCATGTTAAATTTTTTGAAAATACGAGTAGTTTTTCTATAATTTTGTGACAAACATAATAGCCCGCTGTAAATTTACTGTGCTTTGGACAGCTGGATGCGTCGTAAATTAAAATTGGCAATTTTGTATATTATTTTCTTGTTTGTTTCTTACATTTGACCTTTTGTTATACATTTACACATTAATATTTTAGAAATTGTTTGTTTTGAAATATTTGAAATAAAAAGTAAAAAAAAAATAATAGCTCTCAAAATAGCGACAATGCAGGGTCTGCAACAATGGAATTCAGTTTGCGCTCGTGAATATCTGTGAATTACGTGTCAGTGTTGTGACCTGATGGAGCTGTATGAAAAGGAGTTATAATTGTCTAAGTTATGTTGATATTTGCATGAAAATATTTAGTTTTCACACCAAATGCTGTACCATTTGTAGTGAGTAGAGAATTTGTTGCATGATTTTAGAATACTCTTTTCTAATCATGGCCATATGGAATGCATTTCTGTATTGTGCAGGGTATCAGGCTTCTTTTTCCAATACAGGTTTACAAAACTTTTGGATTCTATTTTTGTGCAGTTTTAGAATTCACATAGTTCTGACAACACTGCAATGGAAACAGTGAGTTGTTCGCTTCTTGGTTGAATTGGATATTTTCAAATAATAGCTAAGATGTTAGTAGCGCATAAAGTGCAATATTTTAGTACTACATAGCTGTTTCCAGTAATATGGGAAAGTATGTGCTTTTGAAGCACCGCTAGTTTGATTTTAAGTCTTTGTATTCCTAAGTTATGAAAATAATTTCTTTATTCAAGGAGAGCTCTACTTTATTCTTTAGAGTATTGTCAATTGCAAACCTAAGAACTACTGAGGATAATTGGCAATCATTTATTGATGGAACTGAAATTTTTGTCACCATCAGATAATTTTCTCTTTGAGTCATGCCATACATGAAATTGAAATAGTCAGTTTGTACATAATTAGGGAGCACAATATATTTTTCTGAATTGGCAAGGATTCAGCTAAAATGTATTACAAAATCAGAATTCAATTTATAATATAAGGCATTAAAGTTACTTATGAGATGTTCATTTAATAACGTTCTGATATTTTTAGGTTATTTTTCTAAAATACAAAAGCCGATCGTTTGATATTTGCACATTCTAATTAATTAATTAATTAATTTATTTATTTATTTTACGCCAATCGGCATTATACAATCAAGTTTTCACAATATAGTGTAATATATATAACAAAATTTTCGTTACACAAAAAGTATAAATATTGGAAGATTAAAAGAATTGTTTAATATTACGTTTGAAACTAAATAAAGATTTATCGAAGAACTCAACGTTTGGAGCTATCAAATTAACAATATTAGCTATTCTATTATGTGGCCCAAAGATGACGTAGTTCTTGTTGGAATTCTTTACATCAAGTAATCTTCTTGTCCGCAGATTAGTCGAGGTGCATATGAGGCAAAATTGCTCCAATATTTCAGGCGAGTCGATAAAGCCATTGAATATCTTGTAGAAAAACATAAGGTCTATCATTTGTCTTCGAGTTTGAAGGCTGTGGATTTTAAATAGATCATAAATATCATCAGTGTTTTTCACTTTTTTCACTTTCTCATCTTGACAATGATAAACTAAGGATTTGCAGAACTTCCGTTGAACTCTCTCAATTCGTGTGATATTTTGGGCGGTGTGTGGTGACCAGACTATGCTTCCATATTCTAGTATTGGCACCACCAATGCAAAGAATAATCGAAATAGAGTGTTGATGTTTTTAAATTCTTTCATTGATCTGAGTATAAATCCTAGGATTTTATGCGCTTTTTTAGAGATGTTGTCTATATGATCGGCAAAGGTAAGTTTGTTATCAATGATTACACCGAGGTCTTTAAATGAGCTGACAATTTGAACGTTTCTTCCATCTATCTGGTAGTTGATATCATGCTGACTGCGGGCACGAGAGAAGATCAATAATTAATCAATAATTTAAATTTGTATTCAATTACATTTTTTATTTAGCTGTTTTTTAAGATAGTGTATAGTATTTGTTAGACATGAGGTTTAATTTTAGGAGCCCTTTGTTAACCTTTCAGTGGTTGTGCTAGAAATTGTAACGGGAGTGGTTACATAGATTACAATTGAAAACTTGAGTGCAAGAACCTGATAATGACCACTTTTTGCGAAAACAAGATTTTCACATATACACAAAGCCTATCCTGCCCTTTATCAGTAGACATTGTCATTTTCAACACTTATGTTCTTATTCTCCCCAAGAAATGCCATTGAAATTTTACTTTCTTTTCTCTGAGTGCAAGAACGAGATAATACAAGCTCGAGTTATCCCCTTCTTGCACTCAGACCTGAGCTGGTCCTGGACGAAAAATGAAGAGCAATGAGTAAGAAATATAAAAAAAAGGAAAGTGACTGTGAAATCTTTTACTCTTGCCAGATATGGATTTCTAATCGTGTAATACTGAAGGTCAAAATGTATATGTTTGAAGAAACTAAAGAAAAGTTTGAATGAATTTGTATCAATTCTTAAACATTATAGAGGGGTGTATGCCTCAAAGTGTTAAAACCCTACATCACTTCAGTGACAACTTTGCCAGGCAGAACAAGAACATCTTGATGGCCCAATTTTTAAGCTCATTTACTTCATTGGAAACTTTTTTTAAATACATCACCACTTTCCTAATCATAGACATTCATTTATGTGCTGTGATCAGGCCTTTCGTAAAATTAAGAAAATTAATTGAAAAAGGGAATAAGTCTTTGTCCCAGAAGAATGGTATGATGTGGTAGCATCATCTTCTCGGAAATTTTCAGTTGTTAGAGTGAACCATTATATGCAACTTACAAATGCTACCTACAACCATTCTTCAAGAAGGTCATCAAAAATGAAACTGACTTAGAGAATTAGCAGATATCGAATCTTCACTTATGAAGGAAGAGATGTACTTGTTTTTACTGAACATAGTGGTTATTATCAACACCGATTTTGCAAATTTAAAGTACAACTGCAGTTCCCTCAGTTGAATGCACCCAAAGTAAAAACTGAGGTATGTCCACTGAATTCGAAAATGTACACTGATGAAACTATCACAAAAGTACATTCCGTCTTTGCACATTGACTATTACAACAATCCACTCTCTACGGACAACAAAAACCTATCAGAAACAGATAATTAAATATCTCACGATGACTAACATTTTTTTTAAGGTCGCATCAACTACTAGGTCATTAGTGACCACTATTGCATTCAATGTTATAGTATGAGGATGAAACGATACGGTGATGATAGGGGGTGAAAGGACGAGCACATACAACTATGCCCAAGGTGGGAGTCAAACCCGCGATCTCACAGTCACAGATCACCACAGCACTACTGCTTTAGCGATCCCAGCCACGGTGCCGACAACATTTCTTTTGTGAATAAAATTAATATTTTCTTAAAATTCTTCAATCAAGTTCATTTGTTGCATATCATAACCTTAAAGTTAAATAATTGTGAGTATTTTTCAAAAACAACAAACATGGAAATAAATTATTTATATCTAATTATTCTTGCTTGAACCCCTTGTAGATATTTTGAGTGCAAGAACCAGATATATTTGACAAATATTACTCTAATTATTTCCTATTTCTACTGAAGCTACTGCATTTAAAGTTCAAGGAAATGTTCATTCATATTTTTTCCTTTCTTCATCTCACACAAGAAAATGTAATGTATTTGATGTTTAAAGTAATGTAAAATATTTTTCTCATTTTTCTCAAAACTTTACTTTTGGTTATTATGTGATTCTTGCACTTAGATCTTTTATTGTAGTCCGTTTAAACAAATTATTATTGACTTTTTCTTTGATTAACACTATCTTATTTTCGTTAATATTTAGACAGGTATGCATATTTTATTGGTGATCAGTTGCAAAAGTGTATATTATTTTTTAACTTGTTGATGAATTACAAATGTAATGAAATGCTTCACAAAATTACATATATTTTGCTATTAAACAAATATGTACATGTTGATGTGTGTTTTTGAATTGTATCATGATCAATTCTTTTGTACGTTTCATTAATTTTCCCTTATGTACAATAAATAAATGGAATTTCCAAAATTGTTGAAACATTTGTGGCTACACAAAATGTTTCTGCCACAGAAAATTAGCATCTTGCTGTTACTGTATGTCATGGTCATACCCACAATTTACTCACCTAATTTGAGTGCTCTTATTTCAATTACATATATTGTTTCAATCCATGTATTTTCTGATGTATTCTAGATGTCATTTGTGTTCCTTCTGAATGACATTGATATAGTCAGATTGATCAAAGTATTCATAGGAAAGCTTTCAGTTCTACTTCCTTGAGAAAATTTGCGGTTCTACTTCCTGAAGAACCTAACCTGAAGAAAATAACTTTGTTCTATGTACGCATTGGTAGACATTAATGTGATCAGTAAAACTTGTCCTGAAGAATGTTGTATACTTTAAGTATTTGAACTTCTTGCATGGAGTTTATAAAGTGACCGGCAAAAGACAGTGTTATTCGCACGAGTGGTTATCGTCACTGGAAGCACTAATTTATTTCAATTACCACCTTGTATGTGTACTAAGTATTTATTTGTATTAACAGACATTTCATCCTCTTCAGTACTCGCTTGTGATTCTCATTCACTGTTTAGCACTGATTTGATTAATTTTATTTATTTATTTTATTTTATTTTATTTTATTCAATATATAATCCAGCGGGTAAAACTCATTACAGGATTTATGTGTACATACATTACATATAACTGATGGCACTAACATACTCTAGAGCTATTCCACTTAAAGAATGAATTGTGTCAGATAGTAAATTTGTATCAGTGGTACATGTAGCTCATAACTCGTGTAACAATTCAGTACATTTATATAATTTGGGATTATAAATAAAGTAATTGGTAGTAATAGGGTTGTATAAAGGATGATACGTTTTGGGTGGATGGTAAGGAACCTAAAATGGCACCTGTTCAAAAATATAAGGACAAACAAAATCCTGTGTAATAATTTTAATCAGAAAGACAATCATCGCAAATTGCCTTCTAACAGCTAGACTTTGTAAATTAAATTTATTGAGTAGGTAGATTTTATTGATTCCTCTCTGTGGTTATACAGCACCATCACAAAATTGTAAATATTTTTAAAATCTTTGACATTTTGCAAGTGCATTATTGAGGACTAGATCACAGACACATGGGTCATTCCACACAAAAAAGTAGATTTTATCACATGACTCCTTCAAACATGAAAATATTTTGGGATATTGCAAAATTGCAATTTTGGAATATCCCAAAATATTTTCAAGTTGGAGGGGTCATGTCATAAAATCTACTTTTTTGCATGGAATGACCCATATTCTAATTTTGACCTGGCAGAAGAGCAAAATAAGATTCAAAGGACTTTCATAGATTTAATTTTATTTGCCAATCTAATGAATAAGCCTAATAATTTATTAGCATTACAAATCACATACTCAATATTAGGTTTGAAAGTTAGTTGATTATCAATGATCGTTTTGAGTCCTTTCTTAATATTTATAGTACTCAGTGTAAAGTGTCATATAAAGTGTAAAGTGTCTGTACAATATTTAAATTCTATCCTGTGAGATCTATAATAAGACATAACTATGCATTATTCGGATTAAGTTTAACCCTTTGCGCTTGGGGAGCATCTTAGACGTGACACATCACAGTGCCACATTGGATTGTATAGCTATGAGCGACAGGGTGTCATGCAGGTCGCACGGCATCTCTGGCATGACATCGGAAAATGGCATCTGGGCTTGGTGCACTCACACACTGCGCACTCCTGTCAGTTCGTATGTTGTTCAGTAACAGCATGAAAAGGATTGTCAGTGTTCACCTGTTTCAAGTTTTCTCTTGTTCCTGAAATTATAATCTTATTTTTTTTCCTACGCTATCATACTAATAAAAGAAGGATATATGAGCCATTCCACGTCAAATCGCACAAAAAAGACCAAAATTTGACCTTCATATTTTTATTTATTTTCTATTCTTTTCTATTTGTTATATGGATCAAATAAGTGAACACGTGTATTTTTATTTTTTTCTAACTTTATTATTTTCGGATATATTGTATAATGAAATTTGCTAAAAATGACGCGCATCACTAACTTAAAAATATCATATATTTGAATACACCAATTATAGAAATTCCGTTCAAATTCCATTCGAAACTTAAAAACATGTTTAATTTTTATGATTTTGAAAAATATTTAATTTTTTGAATCTTCAATTTTTTTTAAAAAAACTGAAATTTTGAAAATTGAATATATTTGTAAACTTGATGAGCTAAAAAATATTAAAAATATATATAAGCGCACTAGAGTATTGATAATATGTCCAGAAAAAATCAAAGTGGGATCTCAATAACTTTAAAAGATAATAATATTTTACGAACCAGTGTGTAATGGATTGCTGCGATAGACACGTTTTTTGCGTTACTGGTCATCAGTTTCTTGGGATGAAGCAGTAATTTAAGTACTTCTTGAGGTGGTGAAACTTCATGATTGAATTTATAAATAATAATATTTATGTGTATTAATATATCTGTATAAATAAATAATATTAATATATTTATAAATAATTTATAAATTTATAAATAATTAAATGACAGATTCTTGACTCAGGTTTTGACTGACATTTTGAAATTTTCTGATCTCTCACAACTCACTTTACATACAAGTACTTGCGTACTATAGAATTCCTGAACTTTCGTCACAATACACAGTTTTAATGCCTTACCGAATTTACTTCAATTCTGGACAAAATTCCATTTTCTTCAGACAACGTTTTAGACACTTTTATCATGCGTTCAGTTCCTCCAAAAAGTCGTTTAATTTTATTGTATGTCCAACTTCCAAAATTTGTCAAAATTTAAATTTTCAACGTCATGCCATCTGTTGAGTGAAAGTAATCGATAAGTTACTAAATAACTTTTTTCTGATTTTTCGACGGGCATCGAAGAATCCTCAATGTGAAAAAAATTATCTGTGTTGGCACTTTGTACTTTCTAAAATTTCTCATGGGGATGCCATTTTGTTCCAATTTTCTTTTCTTGGCGGGGGTTTCTCCTATTGCAATTAAACGCATGTTTATCTTCTCTTTATTCATTTCGCAAACACTTGACGAACTATCTGAAGAGCTTAAATTGTCTCTTCCTTGATTTCCACTTTTTCACTGGACGTTCCGTTACTTTCGTTAGTACCATGGGAGCCACTGATCTCGACGCTATCTTCATTAAGAAAAGGCCATTTTGGAAGCTGATTCCCTTTCTTCCGAAATGAATCACAAATTCGCCAATCTAATGACTCCTGTAAATTCACCAGCAAATCGTGGTTTACGCATCTTGGAGATTTTCTTTTTTTTAAAATCGTGATCAGAAAGTTTAAATGGATAGAAACATCTCATACGCTGATGGCCACTCATGTTGCACAATGTACACACGAACAAATACTAGCACTCTTGTCTTCATAAGTATTGCGTATTGTTGCTAATGTTGAGAAAATTTTACCACGTCCCTTTACAAGTGGTCGAGTTGTATTTCACGAGTAAGGTCAGAATGGCACCCCGTCCCTAGGATGCAAAGGGACTCTGCAGTAAAATTCGAGGACATTTCTGACACGAGGAAAAGCATTCATTTTGCTGTCACCCATCCCTTCTGGGGAAAGAGTGAACATATGATTTACTAATGTTTCTTGAAACCCAAATCAGGCAGAGGGCCATTCTTTTTATTATTCGTCGGCATTAGTATCCAAGACTGATCAAACACAATTCGTTAGTGCAGGGGCAGGAACCACGCGCCCAATACCATACTTACAATAGATTTTTTTTATCTGTACGTGTTGAGTGCCCACTTTTTCTTGTTATGTTTTGTAGAAAATTGAACAAGAAATATGCCTATTTTTTCAAATTTTAATCTGAGAGAGTTCATAAAGAAATTTTCGATTTTTAAAAATAATTACAATTTTTAATGAAATGTTTAGTTTTTGAGAAAGTAATTTACAGATGAATAAAATATACATATCAAAAAATTAAACGAAACAAACCAGTAATTTTTATGTTAAGTACATTCAGAGTGTCATTTAATCATATTTTGCAAAGTACGCATAAATTTCAAAATTTAATATAGGCAAAACTACACAATAAACAATTTTCAGGTAAATAAAGAAACACGTGCCTCTTTTTTTGGTGTCCAGAATGAATGCCATATATTCGTGTCATTTATTTTTTTTAAATAGTCGTGTCAATTCGAGTGAGATTTGACGTGGAATGGCTCGTATTTCAATTCGTTTTGCTCTCACCCATAAGAACATAGATGACCCACAAGTCACCCACAATGTTACCCACAAAAATATGTATGACACAGTGTCATACATTCTGGGGGAAGAGTGAACATCTGAAATACTAATAACTCTTAAAACCCTTATCAGGCAGACGGTCATTCTTTTTTTTAGTTCTTCAGCACTTGCATCAAAGACTGGTCGAAAACAATTCGTTAGTGCATGGGTAGGCAGAACGTGCCCTCATACTTACAATTTATTTTCTTAGAACTGTATGTGCGGAGTGCCCACTTTTTTTCTTGTTGTATTTTATAGAAAATTGAACAAGGAACGCGCCTATATTTTTTGAAATTTTTATCTCATCAAGTTTGTATAGAAATTTTACTTTGTATTGAAAATACACATTTCAAAGTGTTAAATGACACAAACCAGAAATTTTTATATTTGGTACATTCGGAGTGATAATTGATCTTATTTTGTGAAGTACCTGTAAATTCCAAAATTTAAATAGCCATAACTACACAAATAATCAATTTTCAGGCAAATAAAAAAATACGTGTCTCTTTTTTTGATGTCCAGATTTAAGAAAAAAATATCGTACATTTTTAAAAAATGTCGTGTCAACTCTTGTGCAATTTGACATGGAATGGCTCATATGTAAATTGTTGAAGAAATTATTAGATGTCATTTTAGTAAGTGAATTTCAGCTTGAAATATACTCATAATTTTTTTGATTTTACTGTCTCTGGAATTTAAGGTAATAAATAAAAATACAGATATAATTTATATTTTTTTTTAATTTCAACGTGAAGTTAAATACTAATGACATGGTTTCTTCATTTTACATCTAATATTTAAAATATTTTTTTGTATGAAATTTCTCAAATCAATCTCCAGAGTGCATAACAGGTTCTCCAGGACAGGATTTACAATAAAAATTCCCTTCCTGAATTCCTCCATCCATTACTACTCTTGATCGCTTATTTCACTTTCCGAAACATCTAAAAATATTTTCCCTATTTTCTCATCTCACTAAAATGCAGCAAACACACATAACAGAGGACTTAGCACAAGGTGTACTCCACTGAAACAATACAGCTGAGGTAGACAAGACTAGAATGTTATTTTTCTGATCACTTGTATTATACCCAACTATGTTTCGCTTCTGGGACGTAGTAATTTGACATCGTTAACCGAGATCTTATCTGAAAATTTTATAATAGAGTGTACATCATCTCTCAGATGTGTTCTGAGTGAAATAGGAAATTCAACGTGTCATCTCAGAGCTACCTTCCGACCTATAGGACAAGTCTAAGACATCATACTCCAAGCTATGTGCCACCATCAACCTATCATCTCTCATCTCCTTTCGACCTGTAGGGCCAATCAGATTCTAATGCATACCGAGCACAGAGGGTTAAGTTTAAGTTTATGAGAAACACATTAATTAAAAAATTAATCTAGATTTTACTGTAACAATTGACAATCATTGGTAGAGGAAATTGGAAGATACAATTTCATATCATCAGTATACATTAGAAGAAAATATGATAAATTGTCATCAAATTCATTTACAGCTGTGGCAAATAATAACAGTCTAATATTTGAACATTGTGGAACACCTGCTGTAAGCTCTAATTTTAGTAATTCATCTTCACAACTGTTATCATCACCTTCCAAAACATCAATAAATTCTTGTAACCACTGCCTCTTTTTCTTCTTGTTCTTTTTCAATAGAAATTAATTTTGTTATTACAAATGAAAATGACCCATTTTTATGTCTTTTTTTCCCTCCATTTTTCGTAGATTTCGACTAAGTAATTTTTTTTACTTTTACTGTCATATTAATGCATTTTTCGCTGATTTCATCAATTTTAATAACATTTTAATGATACTTGCATCAAATAATATTGTGCCCTCGCCCGTGATGAAGATTCTGCTCCAGGACCAGACCAGATACACAACCAAATGTTAAAACACCTGCCGGAAGAGGCATGTACTTTTTTTCTCCTCCGTATCTTCAACAAGATTTGGATGGAAACTACCTTTCCTACATTTAGCGCGAAGCGATTATTAATTCCAATTTCTAAAGAAGGAAAGGACAGGACAAAACCGTCAACCTACCGCCCAATCTCGTTCACAAGCTATGTATGCAAACTTCTTGAGCGAATGGTGAACACGCGTTTGGTCTGGCTCCTGGAACAGAGAAACCTACTTACACTTATCCAATGTGGTTTCAGGAAGAACAGGTCAACCATGGACCACTTTGTCACCCTTACCATATAGATATCCACTGCTTTCTTGCTACGTCTACACCTGGTCGCAATTTTCTTCGATATAGAGAAAGCATGTGATACTACCTGGAGGTACGGCATTCTCTGCACCATACATTCTTGGGGTCTTAGGGGCCGGCTCCCCCTTTTTTCAGTAGCCTTTCTTTCTTCAAGATACTTCCGCGTCCGCATTGGTGACAGTGTGTCCGCCTGCCACCATCTAGAAAACGGGGTTGTTGACTTTGCCATTTCCTGCTCCTCCAAGAGTATTCAAGTGATAGAGAGACAGTTACAACTTGTCCTCAACAAATTGCAGGAATGGAGTGATGCGACAGGCTTCAAATTTTTCACATCAGAAACTAGCTGTATGCACTACTGCAGGATTCATCATCTCCATAACCATCCCGATATTTTTCTTGGGAGCCATCTTCTTCCTTTTGTGGAGTCTGCAACTTTCCTTGGCCTTGCTTTCGATACGAGCCTAACTTGGCGAAATCACGTTCGTAAACTGAAAAGCCGAACCTCCTCTGAACCTCCTCCGCACCCTTCCAGGCAGTTCTTGGGGAGCAGACCGTGTGTGTCTCTTGCGTTTGTATAGAACCCTCATTCGCTTTATTTTGGATTATGTATGCATTGTATATGGGTCAGCGTTTCCATCAACCCCTCCGGCCATTAAATAGCATTCACAATGCCGGTGTAAGGACTAGTACAGGTGTAAGGATTAGAACAGGCGCGTACTGCACGAGTCGCATCGAATGCCTCTTGGCCGAAGCTAGAGAACCATCTGAGCCGAAGGCGAGATATTTTATTAGCCTCTTATGATGCCAAAGTGTCGGGACTCTTTGACCATCCTTGTTGTCGAATAATCACGCACCCAAATTAAGAGTCCTTGTACATTCTTCGAACATCGATACCCCATCCCCCTGGTATTAGATTGCGAAATCTTCTGCGGGAATTAAATGTCGATCTTCCCACTCCTGTGAAACCCACAAGTGACCGGATTCCTCCTTGGAAACTTCTCCTTCCCAATATTGACCTCAGACTTTCCAATCTATCCAAACAAACTACTAGTCCTCTAGTTTACCAGAAGCAGTTTCAGGGTATGAGAGAATCCTATCCGGATCATTTATTCTTATACACAGATGGTTCATCGTGCAGCGACGCGGTGACATGTGGTTTGTATTGTATTAGGGCCACCAAATCATTTCGGCTTCACTCCCAGTGCTGTATATTCACTGCCGAAATGTATTCAATTCTTGAGGCTTTAAATATATCTAATCAGCGTCGTTGCGGCGAATAGTCAACTGTTCTGATTCTCTCAGCTCTCTTCAAGCTATCTCCCGTCCTTCGTCAGACTACCTACTAGTCGCGCGACTTTTCTTGATGTCTCCCAGCGTGGGGTGCAGGCAGAGGACGTTCCTGCCTGTCACATCAGACGGGTGTTGCCAACTGTAACATTATTAATACTATTCGCGCCTTTTTCGCTCTGAATACAATAGGATATTATAGACGATAAAAATATAACAAATAATAATGTAATTAATAGCAACCAAAAGTGAAAATAATTAATAATAATATTGCTTATTAATGAAATATGATATTAGTGTATGTACTTAATTTTCATCTTATAATTTGAATCATTGCTTGAATCCGAAAGCAGAGGCAGGCAGCTCTGATAAGCCGTGCCGTTCCATGTGAGACCAAGATTTTGACTAGGCCGTACCCAGTCGCGCGAGTAGTAACGTTATCTATTCAAAGCCTGATTCATCTTCTGTCCTGCCGGTATGACTTGGTACTTAGTTCGGTCCCAAGCCACATGAGTATCACAGGGAATGAACTGGCCGACCAGCGGCGAAATCAGCGACTGGTAAAACTCGTATCAACATTCCTTCTGTACCATTGTCCGATGTTCAGGCTTTCTTGAAACGATCCGTGGTTAGGGCGTGGCAGAGTGGCACAATAGCACTTTCAAACTAAGTGCGATAAAGAATTTTGTTCGTCCCTGGCGCTCCTCATCACGCTCCTCTAGGTGTGAGGAAGTTATTTTAACCCGGCTTCGTATCAGACACTGCCAATTTTCTCACGGTTTCCTTCTTCGAAGTGAAACTCCTCCCATTTGTGACTCCTGCGGGACGGTTCTTTCTGTGAAACACGTCCTCCTGCACTGCATGAAATTTGTTGGCAACCGACGAAGACACGACCTGGACAACTCTTTACGGGTGGTGCTCGGGGATGATTCTGCGCTCTCAAAACTTTTTCGTTTTTTGAGAGAAAGCGGAATATATAATTTTATTTGAAAGATTATAATGTTTTATGTTGTTGTCTTTTGGCCCCTTTACAGCTAATTTTATGTTTTAAGATAAAATTTTACGCGCCCGTTTTCTTTTTTCCTTCTGTCCTTTCTACATGTATACTTGATGCAGAATTCAAACCCTCTTTTTAGGCAATATACATGCTTTTATCAGCGGATAAGTTGCATCTGCAACACTGAATAAATTTTTTTCTAAATACTTTGGCATGGGCGCAAATGACCACAGTAGTTGAAGCGCCCTCTAAACCCTATTCAATCAATTCAATCAAATAATATTTCCAAGATGCAACAATGTTCTCCACAGAATTCCTGAGTAGTCTATTCAACTTCTTCATTAAGAAATTGTAATTTCAGCTGTTGTGAATGTGTAATCTAAGATGATGCCTGTCAGTGCCAGTCGGTTGAGCCGATTTTGGGATAACTAAAGACGTTTCCTGGTAAAGAACAGTCCGAACCAAAGTTGGCAAGCTGAATTCATTTGAATGAGTTCAAGAAACCTCAATTACATTAATAACGTATCTAACTACTGGATTTATTCATCCGAACCAGTTTTGATGACGATTTTTTACTTCATTTTTCTTTGCTTTTAGGGCATTTTTTAAAACATTTTAAGAGCATTTTGTTGATCATTTTTGGGCGATGTTTTAGGTCATCAAAATCTGCCCCCTTATGATTACTCAATACAGTCGCTCATGAATTCCAGAACTGCCTGCTCGTGCACAATGTACAAAGCCCACAGAGTGACAGTTGACTTCCTCAGTCAGAAACTGAAGTATGAGTGATTGGGTGGCCTACTATTGTAGTCCAAGCCAGATCTGGAGCTTATCACATTAAAAGTAACAATCATTCTAGTCTTATTTCATGATAATTCTAGTGATGGATGTATCTATGAAAAGTACTGAAAAATCAACTCCCAAAATTTTGTTGACTCTCACTGTGAAAAGTGAATTAATAAGATTGGATTACGATAGTAATCCATGTGACCACTGAAGTGTGTGGGTGCGTGCATATGTAAGGGAGAGGATAGGACAAAGAAGAGGAAGGAAGGATTGCCCGCTGTCTAGGATCCTTTTGTTACTCCAACATTTCCCAGATACAGATTGGAGAAACCACAGAAAACTACCTATCAGAGCAACCGTTTGCTATAATTCTCCAGACAGCAGCTGAATTTGACCCAGTTGTATAGCTAATTTTGAAAATCCTCCACTGTGGCATAAGTGCGAAGTCCTGAAGAGCTCACCACAATTCACAAAATTATTGTTATTTAGGGAAATTTTGACCATAGATTTGGTTAGACTAATATTTAAAGGGTCACATTTCTCAGTTAGAAAAAGCCATTCCTGTCCTTCTGTAATCTGTTTAAAAGAAAGGCTGTGTGTCTGAACTAAAGAACGGCAATAAAATAAAGAAGTCTTCAACATTGAGGTAGACTGTTTATTTTCGTTTGGTTTTTCTTTTATGATACAAATATGATGTAGAATATTTAATATTTGTAATATCTTAAGGTCTTTAAATATAAAAAAAGTTACAAATTCTGCTGAGGGTAATATTCATGGAGATGATAGCCAGTAATTTTATCTAATGATTGATTAAAAGAGTAGCTCCAAAATAGCCAAACTGCAAAAATTTCTGCAAGTTTCTGTACTGATAAATGGAGAATTTTGGGTCATTTTGCTCCACATCAACAGATAGCGGGACCTACGCAAAATTGTTGGGCGAGTACCAGCAAATATTATAATTTTTATTCTAACATACAAACCATGTAAATAAATTAAAATTTATATATGCTTCTTTAAGAAAGTGACACAAAAAAGAAAGAAAAATTATTTTACCCTGTTTAACAACACTTCTTATTTTGTTCAACCAGTTAACAGTTAAAGAAATGAATAGGTGGCAGATAAAACAGAAAAACTTCATCTAAATAAGGTCTTGAAAGGGCAAGGTAATTTAATAATCAATGCTTGTATTTGCATCAAAGCGTTTCATAGGAAAGTATTCTTCTTTGAGTGCCAACTCAGAAACAATAATACTCATGTTTCTCTGCTCTTAAATAACTTTCCAACAGCCAACATAAGAATTTCTTGAAATATGCTAATGAAATAAAGAAACTTATAACTGAATTTGATAGCTGTTTCTCAGAAATAGCAAAATATGATGCATTGTTTAAAATATATTCATGCCCCTTTGATGTTGATGTGAACAGTGTTCGTGAAAATGTAATGCTACTAGAATTAATTGAGTTACAGGGAAACGATGAAATGGAACATTTTTTTGCAGCGACAAATATCATATCATAACCAAGAAATATTATAACAGAAGATATTTTGCACAAGATTTGTCGATGCTTTTGGTGTCGATGTAACTATGGTGATGAATTTACAGAAAGTGCACATCAGGTCTAAATGTTCTAATTATTGAAATAAACTGTATTTTCTCTGAAATGTTTTTAATGACCTAAAACCAGTGGTTGTCAGGATATTAGAAGGAAAACGGGGATTAACAGAAATCATAAGAATGCTGTGGATTTTGTGACACATAATTTCATAAAGAGAAATTTAAATCATCTGTTGTCATCTGAAACAAAAATTAATTCCCTTGCAAAATGAGTGACTACGGATGGATGCATTAAAGGTAGAAATTGAATCAGCATTTTCCACCACTCTTTTGTATTTTATTCTGCTACAGCTCAGACTCGCAAAAGGCAAGAAACACAATGAACTTCATGTGACAACAATACTGGTGCACTATAATTATGATATTATGTTGAAGTTCATAAATAGTTCCAATTGCATATTTATGTATTTCTGTCTCCATTTTTCGAAATATACTGTGGTCAAAAAATGATGAAAATAGTGAAGTTCATTTTCAGGAAATTTGATTTCATTGCTTTCTTCAGACACTGGTAATTCAGATTGTTCATCAATTTCACAGCATTCTAAAGGAAATTAACACTCTTGAGTTTGAGAAGACCAAATTCACATCATTCTCACTCTCTTCGATATAATTTTCATTGCTCAAACTAGACAACAATTCAAAAATAAAAACATTGTCCTCATCAAAAAAATCCAGTTCTAATCTATTTTTCAAAAACTCTTAAATTTCTATTGCTGACAGTCACTGTGAATTTGACACCCACGTACATCTTCTGAACATTTGTATATGTCGTGAACAGCACAAACACTACTTACAAAGAAAAACATTCTGAACATAATCAACAATGCCCGCAAGCATGAATATCTAATCACTTCCTGGAAAAAATTAACAAATACTTGCAGAAAATAGAAAGTGCACATTAGAGTTTGCCCTGCAACCATCTTAATGATATTAAATGCATATTCAAGGAGCCTATGAATGTCCAAG
>JAHLJT010008446.1:84050564-84081511 GCA_031308135.1 Acheta domesticus | reverse complement strand
CTCTGCCAGTCCGAGAAGAGCTGTGAGTGCAGCATGCACATCGTATAAGTGCATTGGTTGCCTATAATTGGACTAGAAATATTGCTTTTTGCTGACGCATGTGCAAGTGCTTGCTATTTATAGGTGACAAAATCTCCATGATTTTCACCTCCTCTGTTACCCTCCCTGACATTCACAAAACTGTTCTTGTTTGACATTAATGTTCAACTTCCCATGAAGGTACGGCATGATATTTATTCATATGTTTTTTCCTTTTGCAGTGGATTTTTATGAATTTCTCTCATTTGAGATTTGAGGAAAATTAATATGAATGTGTTTGATCTTACTGCAAAATGATGTCAACATTGTTTTTACACAATTTCGTCTTGCTGCTCCTGTGAAATCATTGATTTAAATTTTTTCTTGAGTTATATTTTCCTTCCTTTGACATATGTTATTGTTACATTTCTGCCAAACGTGAGAAATTTTGAATATTGTTATGTGTCTGATGTTTTTTTAGGAGGTGTAAGTTAGGACACAAGTGCCTCAAATCTTTGATTTTTGAATTTTTTCATCTTCTCTGTTTGTAACTTATATAAAGTTGTTGAAGGTAGACAATATTTCAAGTGTATTTTGTTTTCTATCTTGTGTATTCCTCTCTAGAAGATAACCTGAAGATCCACATCCATTTTTCCAGTTATTCAATTAAGTTTTGTATTAACTGTCTTGCTTTGGAAGAGAACGTTCTCCTTTTCAATTTGTTGTGTGCCATAGTAAATTCAATGATGAGTTTTGTGTTTGTTTCTTGTTGTTTTTTCCCTATTTCATTGTACTGTTTACAGTACAACTAATATATTGAATTTGATTTGATATTACCTTAAATTGTCTGTGTTCCAAATACTACCCTATTGACTCATGGAATTGTATCTCCTTTTCTACAGTATTCATATGGGTATCTCCCTTTCTACAGTATTCATTGTGGTTAGCACAATGGAATGTGCTACTCTCTGAATCTAGTGACTACTGATACCAGTGTTGAGTATTAACCTGGCAGAATTTGCACCAAATTCCCGAAAGGAGATGGTCGCACGAGTCTGCAAGACCCAGTGTTTTTTGTTTTTTTTTTATTTCTGTTGGAAAC
Source organism: Acheta domesticus (assembly GCA_031308135.1). Classification (NCBI taxonomy): domain Eukaryota; kingdom Metazoa; phylum Arthropoda; class Insecta; order Orthoptera; family Gryllidae; genus Acheta; species Acheta domesticus. The sequence continues at coordinate 84,080,391 of JAHLJT010008446.1, read as the reverse complement.
CATGGGATTTTTTATATTTTTTAAGTGAATATATATCACTTACATAGTATTTAAGAGTGTGTTTATTACATGTAAACATAGAGAAAATAGTTATAAATTGGTGATAATTTCTGAGCACATGGTAGTGTGTAAATTAAGTGACTAAATATTTTTGCAAATTGAAGCAAAAATTATTTAACACTACAACCTTTATATTGGAAATATATTCTTAATGTATGGATAAAAGTTTACAGAATGGAAATTTTTTAATGTCTGTTACAGAGGCATTATATATATCTTTGCTCAGGCACCCCTTACAGAAAACAAATGTGTTCTTAAGAAAGAAATTCTGAGCAAAAACACTTGCTTTTGGAACAAAAATATGAGTTTTTGGGTCTTTTCCTTTAAATTCTTCCTTTTTACTCTGACTCTGGAATTTGTGTAATTGCAAATCCAGTAAATGTTGACTCTTTGTCTGTAATACCACTTGATGTTACTTGTACTGCACAACTGGACAATTCATCACTGACAATTTTAAGACTGAGATTCTTGAAAAATAGTGACTTTTAAACTTCCAAGTTATTGATACAATTACAAATTACAAAAGAATAAAAGTTAGAGACATTCGTCATAATGTAGTTTACATCTTGAATTTCTAGAGCAACTGGAAGTAGCACACATTTCAATTGTGTCGACTTCCTTCTTCGCTATCTGCTTTTTTAGGTTCATTATCTGTGTAAGCTTCCCTTTCCAATAAATCATCTTCACCAAGTCAGACCTTATGAATTCAATTCTGACCCACAAAATAGCTGACATTTCATTTGTGTTCTCTTTGTGACAAAAATTAAATTCCATTAAAATGTATTTAAAATATATATTTTTCGGTTAGCTAAAATATAACTCAAAATGTGACAAAGTTATTACAATTGATATGGCTATACCTTGATTTAATAGTAAATACTATCATGGAACCACAATTTGTTGCACTAATGCTCACAGAAGGTCTACAGGATCTGGCACAGCCCAAAACGTAATTCCTCAAAAATGTCATCACATGTTTGGAAAATGTCATCACTTATAACGCAATAATGTAAATAGAGGTAATACAGAAAGGTAAATGGAAGAGCAGATTTTTATTGCACATCCTTCTATCGAGTAAACAATGAATTAATTGATCTGTGTCTTTGAGATGCAGTGCAAGCTCTGATGGGTTAACATGAAGAATGACTGAATAAACACTTAACGTGGAAGTGTGAAATTCATGCTAAAATGACCTCGCAAAAGACCTAGTAATTGGTATAATTGCTGGATGTGCGTAAATGAACCTCTATTTTGCCTGTAATTAATCATTGATACATAATTATTTTTTTGAAAATTCTGTTGATTTTAAATGTGACATACAGTGGGTGGCCATTAAATTAGGAATTTTCTTTCAATTTTACAAATGTCCTGTTCTGAATCACTTCATGGATACACGAATGCTCGAAACTTTCATAATAAATTAAGATAGCATTCTTCCAATGCTGGAAAACATTTTTTTGTAATCTGTTGTCCTTTTAGTTACCAAATCGACTAATAGTTCTCAGACCCTGCGCAAATGCCCTCTTCCAGCACATTTCTACGTTTCAGTTAAGGAGTTGTTCGATCTGACAAGTGGTAAGTTTCGTATATATATCTTTTGATTTGCGTTCCTGATAGTGAGAAGTGCTGTTGTAGCTCAGGTTCGTCATTTTAGAGTGCAATATATCGGTGGTTTTAAAGGTAAATGTGATTAGGAGTCATAGGTAAGAAAAGTGACATTTCTCCAGAAAAGAAGAGGGAGATTGAGGTTGCTCTGAAGCATATTGAACTGAAAAACATTGAAATTGAAAAATTGACAAAGATTTCGCCTCAAAGTGTGGGAATAATAAAGAGGAGACTTGATTTAGGGTTGAGTGGAAATTCCACAAATCGTCAAAACTGCAAATGACCTAGAAAATGACCTAGAAAAACAAGACTTCAGGGTAAAATGCATGTATTAAAAAACAGTAAAGCAACAAATAAGGAACTACAAGTCATCATACGAGATTTTGAATGTGAAATTAGAAAACACACATTACAACGCCGAATCAAAGCAATGGATTTCAGAACTTGTTCACCAGTGAAACTTTCAAAGTTAACTACTGCTATGAAAAAGAAATGAATTGCTTGGGCATGTCAACACAAATGATGGATAATGGATGACTGGTCCAAAATAAGCACTCTAAATATGATTTCACTTATTTAATTTACTTTAGACTGTACTTTAATGAGCTAGATCGAGTGAACAATTTCGCAAGTTGTAAGTAACAAAATTACAAATTTCTCTTTGCTGTAATTTTTGGAGGTGTGATTTTCTGACAAAAACACCATTGAAATTCTAGAAGACAGACATCAGTAATCTTGCGCTGGAAAACGGCGAATTTTCGCCAGAAAAGCGCTTATAGCTGGGGCCTGGTAACGAAAAAGTGGACAATTTTTTTTATTATATTTAGAAAAAATCCTCTAACTCGTGGTGTAGCCAAAATCCATATTTTGTTGATTCTTGATACTGAAAAATCGATTGACGGCGAAAGGTCCGTTTGTCCGTCTGTAGTCAACGCCAGCGCCTAAACCGTTCAACCGATTTTCTTCGTAATTGATATTCCCCAATGGATTTGGCTGATGTCGAGGCTCCTGGAATTTGAAACCGATATTTTAAGTTTGGGGGATACTTTACATGAAGCCGTAAGCCATTTTCAGAGTTAAAAAAAGGCTCCAAATTTTTTTATTAAATTTTGTTGTTGATAGTGCGAAGGACGTTTAAGAGAATGATAAAAGGTATCATTTTCGTTGATATCTCCAATTTTTCGAAAATTGCACATAACAATTTCAAAACTGCAAAATTGAGATTTTTGCTTCAAAGTCGGTTGTACAAAATTAGCACTTTAAATAAGGTCATGTTCACTTTTTTGAAGAAACGAGTAGTTTTTTGCGTAAATTGCATTTCAAATTTACCAACATTTGGTTTCTCAAAAACCGCTCAATTTTTTTTCTTTTACTTCTCAAAAAAATTTTCTTCACTAACGTAATAAGAGACTAAACAATATGGCGCTAATCCTATTTCCGGGTGATGCTTGGTTTTTGGAAAATTTCAAAAAAATATTTTTAAAACTACAAAATTGTACAAAATTAGTTCTTTAAAAAATGTCATGTACAATTTTTTGAAGAAACTAGTAGTTTTTGCGTAATTGATGCATGAAATTTTTTTTCCAAAAGCACTCCAATTTTTTCTTTAAATTTTTTCCACATGTGTAATAAGGGACGACAAATAAATAAACTAGTGATGCCATAGAATGACATAGACTTTCTCGCAGAACATAGTTTTCTAATCTCTATAGTTTGAACTAGTTTTTCCGTTATGAATGATGATCTTCCCAGATACCTTCTTTGGGCGCCCAAAGGGCATTTTGTTTCACATTCTCTGGATATTTTGGCTTCCTAATGCTAGAAATGAAACCATCATACTGTTATTATTATTATTATTATTATTATTATTATTATTATATAAGTGTAAATGTCATGCATAGCGAAGGTGGTCGCAAACATTAAATGGTGAGCATTGACACAGATCTTCCGAGAAAAATATCGCTGGTTCGAGTCCTCGTCGGGGAATATTATTTGTCAAAATTCTCTGTTGTCTCAGGAAATAATTGAGAATTCTAGAAATATGATTGATAACTATGTGAAGCCATTTGAACAGCAAACATTGATAATTATGATAAATAAACAGGAAGTGTCTGTATGTAATTTTTGAATTTTAACTTTTTAACAATCTTTCACATCTCTTCTTGGTACCATCTTATTAATTGTTTTCCTATTCTGCATTTACCATTTTATGGTTCGGTTCGATTCATTTTATGGCTCTGTTCGGCCCATACGGTTCTAGTGTGATGTAGTGGTATAAGTGCCAACTCGTTAACTTTGAGGATCAGATTTCGGGTCTCAGAACAGAAAAACTTTGCTGGTAGAAAATACATTTGCTTGTTTATGTAGTAGTGTAATAGGACCATTTAGGACCATGTAGAAGCAATGCGAGAAAGTATGTACTTTGGAAGCACCACTAGTTTATTATTGCATTAATTGTTCAAGGAGGTCAGTTTGTTAAATTAATTTTTAAATTATTATTATTACTTATCACAGCTTAAAATACAATGAATTATCTGCAGGTTTGTAGCCATATATGTTGATCCTTATGGGTAAAACTGTCATGTTTTCTGAGGAGAATGTATGGACTCCTAAATAGTGGTTGGGAAATCATGGGCTCATAAAATGAGCATGTCCAGCTTTCCGTTTTATCCAATATTGAGGAAAAGAGCCTTGTGGTGTTAAATCTGAACATCGGATTTTGCATTCATTACAAATGGTTTGTATATTATGAGAAAGAAGTTTCAAAAATGCAGGTTCCTCTGAAATTGCGGGCCCTTTACCACGTGCTTTTGGTGCTATTCTGTGGAACTTGGAGTGATCAGTTAAAAGAATGTTATTGATTTGGGCATGTCTTATTCTTTCAACATTAAAAGCTTCAATAATTTGGGAAAGAGTATTTCAATGAATAATAATTGTGATTGATCCTAAATCATACCTTTCCTTTCTGCATCTCTCACTTGCAAGAGAGAACAGTCATCCTAACCTTTCCATTTGTGTTCAACAGCATAAGTGAGCAAGGATCAGTACTTTAAAAAATTGATATGAAAATAATTACATCTCAAGTACATTTTTAGGAGTACAAAATTCTTTGTAATTTTGAAATGTATGATCAAATTTTATTGGCTACTGTTAGTTAAGAAAGCATTTATTTATACTAAACTTTTTTTTGTAATGTTCTGAAATTTTAGAAAATTTAAATATACAGTGTTTGTAGATGGAGTTTTTTGTCAGTATTGTGTGCTGCTGTTTCTTTATTTGTAGAAAATAGTCACTGCTTTGCAATTTGTTCTCTATTGTGCACAAATTTGACTTTTCAAGGCATGTATGATCATAAAAATCTTAGAAATACTTCAAGAGGGTGATGATGGTTGACTATTTATTACACACTGCAATGACAAATTAAAATAATGTACTTTTCAGTAGAGTTTGTGTTTCTTTTATCACTTTGTAGAGAACTTGTTAGTTATTTTTTCATAGCACTTTGAAATTTTGTACATGTTGCCAGATTTTATAGACACTAATAAAATTTGTTTTCTTCACTGTTGTAAGTAAGTGAATTCTTATTTCTACAAATCTTAAATTTCATTCTTAGCTACTTATATCAAGACAGTTGCATCATGAAAGTCAGTGATGTGTACTTCAGATATTTATTCAGGGTATGTGAAAATTTCAACATAATTAGAAAGAGTAATAATGAATTTCGAAAGTAACAAAACAAAACCAATTTGAAAATCATCAATATGTTCTTTCCATTTCCTTTCTGAGAAATTGTAGTGATTGGATAATTCTGTAATTAAATATTTTGCATTGTTGATGAAGAAAATTGATTATATCTAGTGCTACTGAGAAATCTCACATTTACTCTTTTTATGTTGCAGCATGAATTATTTCAACTTGTCACTGACCAGGGCTTCCTACATGAACCTCGTGTCGTGTGGGAAACTCTATGCAATATTGAAGGAGATGGCCAATTTGTTGACTGTCGTTTTGCAACTGTGCCTCCCAAGGCCGCAGAATGTTTTATTCCTGAAACCGTCATGACACAAGAACAACAGATCAACCAAGAGTGAGTAATCATGCCAAATTAACTCATCTTAGTATCCTGTATAGACGTGAGGGGTAATCAGAAAAGGTATCAGATATTCTGTCATTTATGAAAAACTTCATATTCTAATAACATCCTGGTTTTCAGAAAAGTTTGTTTATGATTGTTATGGCTTATCATTAATTATTTTTGTGCAGTCTATTGTGTCTGATATTTTACAAGAGTGCTTCAGTATTAGACATTTTCAACTAGCCATCTGAATGAACATAACAGATTCTACCCAACAAAAGTACTGTGATTTCTTTCAACGATTAATGATATTATTTGATTATTATTGAATCTAAATCCATCTTTAATATTGATTTAATATTTAGCAAAACCACTGATAACACTTTTCATTGTTTAAAAGGGCGTACAAAAGTTCATAATAATGTTGGGAATATAACATTTGAAAAGAAATAAGATTGAACTTTTAATTTTGAAATCTCTAAATTAAGGGTACACACCCCACTCATTCCACAACCTCGTGACATGAATTCACAATTATAATTGTTACTAATTTAAAAAGAAAAATTGACCTATTTTAATTATTTAAATAAGTCCATTTCCCTGCCCCTTCTTGCCTTTCCCTTCCCCACTCTGCCCTTCCCTGCTGTTCCTTTCCCTTCCCCACTCTGCCCTTCCCTGCTGTTCCTTTCCCTTCCCTACTGTGCCCTTCCCTTCCCTTCCACGCCACACCACACCACGCCATGCCACATAAATTCCCATTTCTCGTAATTTTCTCTTGCTTTTGTAATTTTGTTGGCCTGCTGTAGAAATACTTCATTCCAATTTTGGTAGTGTCTTCTTTAACCTTCCTTTCAGTTCACGTACACTTCCCCTTTTAATACATTTTAAACTTCATAGGTCGTCAGTTATTGAGTGTTGAACATGCTCATCTGTTTCTTTCATAATTATTTTGTGGAAGTATTCTAATGCAAATTTGTAAAGATACATTCATTAACATCAAATGATTGACCTTCTTTAGTCTAAAATAGATATTGGAATACAATTTTCACTACTTAATCCTAGAAAGGATACAGGTGAATTACGTTACCCCAGGTCTTTTGTTGTTCATTTCAGTTTCCGCAAATGAAAAGTGGCGAAATGTTTTGTATTCGCTTTTGAGGTTAGGGCTGGTTTATAGCATGTGTTGTTATTTGTCTTGCACTTATAAAAAATTGGAGCTAATTTGGGGTTATGAAATCCCCCTGTGCTGCAAATGTATATTTGTGTGTACTCCCCTCCCATCAAAATGTGTTATTTTGCTCTCCACCATGAAGCTGGTCTTGATGCTCTTCACTTCTCACTCTGATAAAAGGATAAACCAGCTTAGGAGCAATGTAGAAATAATCAAATGCTTGAAATGGAGTGTGTGCCAAGGTCAAAGGACAAAACAAAATGCAAAATGCACGCTTCAAATGCAATAAACCTGTCTTCAAAGGACACGGGTGAGACATGTTTTTCATTCAACATTAATTCATTATGAGTGAAAAATAAATTGTTATATTAAATGGATATTCAGTAACCTTGTATTCTGTTATTTGGGGTAATAGATTTTGCTGTGTATCCATGTACAGGTTTGCTTTCATGTATCCTTTCTAGGGTTAAAGGAACAATATTTTGAAAATGTAGTTGTTCTTTTATGGATAGAAATTATGTTGATATTAGATATTTTTATAAACCTTTCCTGTATAAAACAAATGCTTCAGTTTTCTATTGATTGAAATCTTTCAGTTATCCATTAGATTAATTTCAAAGAAGATTCTTTTAATTCAATTTTGTAGGGATTCTCAACTAATGGAACATAAAATTACCCATCTCAAATATTAACCCCCATTTTCTTGTAAAAAAATTATTAAAATATTTAGTTTTTTGGCAGGGGTGAAATTTTTACATATGTATGAGTTAGGGCAGAGGTTCCAGAGCTTAAGAAACCTTGTAAATAAGACTTATCTCCTATTAGTACTAGTACTGCAACAAACCCCAAATAGGGAAGCCGCTGTAACCCCAGCTTCTGTCGGACGTACTCGCAACTTACCTGAGTTGGGTGCCGACTAGCCTCAGCGGTAATGGGCGATGGAGATTCTAAAAATTAGCTTGAGAAGATGGACGAGGCTCGACTATTCATTATGGAATAATAACACATGCTGTTGTTGATTTTGAATAATGAACTTTTAATTAAACTGTTGAATAATGATAATTTAGCATTTTCATTGAAGAAATGAGAAATAAACAATTAATTAATTCCCGTCGCGTGAGCTCAGCGATCGTTGCTTAGCGTCATTTTAAGGCGCATAAAGAAAAAGCAAAAAAAAACAAATTTCACACATGTTCTTAAGACTAGCAATCTTACTGGCTAGGAATACAATTTTTACTTAGAAATAGTTAATGGAGAAGATGGCCAAAGCGCGACTTTCATCTCCGACAAGGAATTTACGCCGTGCAGTTGCACAAAAAAGTTTCCAGTTCAGTGGGTCGCCGTGAAAAGGCGATTGTCAATGGGCCCTAGCTGGGCCGTACGTTTACAGTACACCGGAGCGGGCGTCGACCTCTCTGGGGTGGATGGCCGTGACAGTCCACTCACTCACTGCAACAGCTGGATTGACGAAATTTCCCTCGTTCTCGTTCGTAATGCTGTCCAAGGTGTGTATGCGGAAGCGACACTCCAACGATCAGACGAGGACAACTTTCAGTCAATTTCTCCAATTAGTTGACTGATTGCGAGATGACAAATAGCGTGCCTAATTGCAAAGTCATCAGAACAAGGCTTAGTGAACATACGCTCGCCCTAGACTTAACGAGTTCTATTATAATAATTAGACGGGATTCACTTTCCCATGGATTTCGCTGATGCCTGTTCGCCACATCAGGAAATAAAGCAAAAAACAGCAAGTAAAGTAAAGTTCCTTTTAACTTTGTCATAAAATCGCGTACGGACGCTCTCCGTTACGACACGTCCGTTTCCTACCGAGTCTTTCACCATAGTTCCCTTTCTCTTACATGTTCGAAACATGTAACGCCCCTCTCTCCCTCTCTATCTTTTCGAAAGCTTCTGGAACATTCTACCCGAGATCCAAAAGGCTGCTCTTTATTGGCTCTAAGCTACTGCGTTTTAATTTGAGAAGCACCAATCGCCTTGTGCGTACTCCAGATTTCGGCAATGGAAAATTTTCAAAAACCGCTCTCTCTCTCTCTCTTCTCTGGCGATGTTATACTCTCTCTCTCTCTAGTAGGGTGGTCGTCTGACCATGTAAAAATTTCCATTATATTCCCTACGGGATTGCGCCACCTCTAGGTCGGAACCCTGTGCTCCCCCGCGGACGGCGTCGAGCCGGCGGGCGCCGGTCAACTGCACCTGCCCGTAGCGAATCACCCCTCGTTCTCTGCCTGCAAGAAAGGGCTCTGGTGCGGGCTTCTAGCATGACTCAACATGCAATGAAAAAGTAATCACAGAATTATCCAAATGTCCTCTGATTACTCTGTACCGTCACAGTACGTCATTCAGTTTTTAATTGTTTTTTGACATTAGGTAAATAACCTGGAAATTGATAATCATATTTTTCTGCAATTTAATTTTTAATTCTACCCTTATCGTGTATTTTCATAGTAAAGAGCTGCAGTAGAAATCTGAGATTTTTCGACCGAAAAACGTATTTTGATACCCTGGTAGTGGATAAATCTTGTCCCTACATGTAGTAAATTACTTTCTCTAACACGTTCTGTATCAGAAGGTTTTGTGGGTCCTTGATACCAAAAATTGAATGACGACAAAACGTCTTGCCATCTGTCTGTGGTCTATGCTAGCACATAAACTGTTCAGATATTCCCTGAATGATTTGGCCGAACGTGACGAATATTCTCAAAAGTTTTTAACTTTCTCATACACGTACGTATATACGTTGTATAGAGGAAGTTATGTAATACTGCGGAAAATCGATTACGAGATTTCAACGGATTTCAATTTCATTGGGGTCCTCTGGTACCGAAAAAGTTCTTTACTTTCTCGCTCTTACTAACGTAAGAAGAGAAAGTATTGTAATTTTCGACACAAAAACTCTTGTTGTCGAGCCGTGGTAACAAAAAATTGGATAAATCTAGATGCTAAATATAGAAAAAAATCCTCTAAAACGTGGTGTCGCCAGAATCCATATTTAGTGCACCCTTCGTACCGAAAAGTCGATTGAAGGCAAAACGTCTGTCCGTCTGTGCACAACGCTAGTATATAAACTGTTCAGCCGATTTTCTTCAAAATTATTATTCCCCAATCGTTCTGGCTGATGTCGCGGCCCCCGGAATTTGAAACCGAGATTTGAATTTTGGGGGGTTCTTTACATGAAGCCCCTCGGACATTTTCAAATTCCTCCAATTTTTTAAATTTAATTTTGTTGTTGAGTAAATCAAAGAACGTTTAAAAGAAATGTGCAAGTCTAATTTGCCTTGAAATCTTCGATTTTTCAAAAATTGCAACAAAAAAATAATTGAAAGATACAAATTTTTGCTTCAGACAAAATTTGTTGTACACAATTATCTCTTTAAAAAGGACTTGTGCAATTTTTTGAACAAATAAGTTGTTTATGCGTAATTTGCGCTTGAAATTTACGGTTTTTTCTTCAAAAAACGCTCCAAATTTTTCTTTAAATTTTTTCCACATATGTAATAAGGGACGGCAAAAAATATTGTGCCAGTCCCATTATCGTGCGTTGCTCGGTTTTTCGAAAGTTGCAAAAAAAATCCAAAATTGAAGTTAGAGATTTTCGCCTCAGAGAAAGTCTGTTGTACAAAATTAACTCTTAAACATCATGTACAATTTTTTGAAAAAGTTAGTACTTTTCGTCTAATTTCTGTTTCAAATTAATGAAACAACATGGGCGTCCCGTCGTACATAACGATAACATTGTAATATTGTGAGAAAGTATGTGCTGTTGTAGCACCTAGTTTTTTTTCTTTTCGAAACGTCCGTCCCGTGAACACCACTAGCGCCCTAAACCATACGTGCGATTTCATCCAAAATGCGGTGTCCCCGGGCGATCTGGCTCGACTCGAGGTCCTGCAATTTTGAAAAACGTTCTTCAAACTTTACATAAAGCCCTACGGGCATTGTCAAAATTTTTTCGAAAACACGGCTTCCATTATTTTCTTTAAATTTCTTATAGGAATAGAAAATGCACTTATTAAGGTAGCATATGTCCAATTTTCACGATTAACTCTGAATTTTCGAAAATCACAAATGTTAAAATTTTTCGGCGTCTTCCTACAACTACAAAATTGAAGATATGGGTTCTGTAATTTTTAAGTATATTTCCTTCTAATGAAATTTGTTGTACATAATTAAATAATTAATAATAATAATAATAATAATAATAATAATAATAATAATAATAATAATTCTTTCGTTATGGTTAACGAAACATTTTTCAGAACCTAGTCGTTTTCCGCGCAATATTTGCAATTTTAAAATATAAAAGCATGATTTACTCAAAAATGGCTCGATTTTTCCTTTAAACTTTTGGTAGTGATAGTGCTGAATGCACTCAGTCGGGTGATATAAACGGCATATTGCTTTATTCTTTTTTTTTTTTCCTTTTTTCTTTTTCTTTTTTTTTAAAAAAAATACAGAAATGTAATTTGTTTACTTCTCTCACGTCCTTGGTATTTACATTAGCGACAATTTGTTCACATTATTGTATTTATGAGTACATGTGCTTTAAATAATGTTATATAAAGTTTCTCGCAAACTCTAGTTTTCTGCGAAAATGAGCTCAAAATTCCGCATTTTCAGGAACGCTCAAACGCAATTTTCTCAAAATGGCTCGAAACTTGTTCAATGGGTAGTGCTAATTGCACTAATAAAAATGACATAAAGTTCATTTTGCTGTACTCTATTGTGTTTTCAAAAATTGCACAAATGTATTTTTTTTAAATATCTCCCACGAAGTTAATATGCACATTTTCAGCTATTTGTAAACCTGTTGCATTTGTGAGTCACAGTACTTTAAAAGACTTCAAAAGGATTTTTTCGAAAACTCAAAAATTTTCTGTGAAAAAAGAGCTTCAAATTTCGCGCTTACAGTAACTTAAACGCCATTTTCTTAAAAACTGCTCCAAGTTTTCAATGAAAATTGTCATTTATGAGGTTTTACTCTTCTTTAATATTTTAAAAATAATATTTCGGTTCTATTAGGAAATCAAAAAAATTGAGAAAATGTTTAAAGAAATATACTTTGGGCGGCGATAGATGGCAGCTGGCAAGAGGATAGCGCAAGACAGGTAAAGCCAGTCCACACTAGGAAACTTTACTATAAGAAAGTATGTGCCATTCTGTAGCACCACTAGTTTCTCGCTACCTCTTACGCAGTAAATAGAAAGTTATGTAATGTTGCACGAGAAAACTGCTAATTTTCGGCAGAAAAACTCTTTATTACAGGGCTCTGTTAATGAGAAAGTTGATAAATCGTAGAATGCATGTTTTGTGGGTCCTTAATACCGAAAAATCGAATGACGGTATATCGTCGATTTGTGAACAACGCTAGCGGCTAAACTCAAGAAAATGTGCGCAGATAAATCTTTCCCCACACGTCATATACAGTTTTTACTGTTTTTTTGACAAAATAAATATAAAAAAAAGATTGTGAAAAAAACTGTTCAGCCGATTTTTCCAAAATTGATATTCCCCGATTGATCTGGCTGATGTCGCGGCCCCTTGAATATGAAACCGAAATTTTAATTTTGGGTGGTACTTTACATAAAGCCCCTGGGAAAATGGCTCCATCGTATTGGATTGTGTGAAGGACGTTTAAGAGAATGGTGCAGGTCATGTTCGTTGAAAACTCTGATTTTTCGAAAATTTCAAAAGTTCAAATTTTTTTTCTGACTCTTCCTAAATCTGAAATATTAAACATAGAGAATTTTCCCTCAGTGAAATCTGCTCCTTAGACAGATTTCTAAATAAGGTGATGTACATTTTTTCGGAAATGTGAATACTTTTTTCGTAATTTGCATGAAAGTGCATGCTCTTTCAGCACTGATTAATTAAACTTTGCCCTCTGATAGAGTAAGGACGTTTAAACATTAGTGCAAGTATACTTTTCGTTGAAATCTCTTAATATTTGAAATTTGTGAAATTCTATTTTTTTCCTGCGTCTTCCTACAACTGCAGTATGAAGAGATTTTTCCAAAAAAATCATTTGCTCAAAGATAATCATGAAATAAGGTCACAAACAATTTCTTGAAAAAAAAAGTAGTTTTCACATAATTTCTGCGTGAAATTGATTCAGATTAAAACAAATTGTCAACATCAGCCGCAAACATTTTCTTTCCTTTTTTCTGGGGGAGAGCACACAGTGCTTAAAAAGATTCATTGTCATTGAACCCTCTGATTCTTTGAAAATCGTAAAAGTTAGATGTAATGCGAGAAAGTTTGTTGTAACTTCACTAGCTTGTTTACCATGTTTGATACCATGTTGTTACCATGTTTTGATATCTTTGATGACAAGAAACCTAAAATAACACTCCTGGAAATGAAATTAGTATTGCTACAGAATGGCACAGACTTTCCCATATTAGTTTTATATTTTCCTTTGGTTTCGGCTAACTATTCGGACTTGCCACATTCTACACTTACCAGCTGCCATCTATCGCCGCCTAAAGTACATTTTTTGACATTTTCTTAATTTTTCGGTTTACTAGTAGAATGGAATTATTATTTTAAGAATATTAAAGAACAGTAAAACTTCGTTCTAAATGGCAATTTTATTTGAAACATTTGGAGCTGTTTTTAAGAAAATTGTGTTTAAGTGCTACTGTAAATGTGAAATTTGGAGCTCTTTTTCACAGAAAATTTTTGAGTTTTCGAAAAACTTCATAAGAAGTCATTTAAAGCACTTTAACTCAAATAAAATGGTGTCTACAAATTCCTGCAAAAGTGCATGTTAACGGTTTTCGAAAATTGAGAATGTCAACGAAAATGATACCTGCGTCATTTTCTTAAACGTCCTTTCTATGTCACTATTCAATAGCAAATTTTGGATTTTTTTAAAAAATGGCTCCAAATATTTTGATTAAATTTTGTTGTTGATAGTGCGAAGGACGTTTTAGAGAATGATAAAAGGTATTTTCGTTTAAAATCTCCAATTTTTTGAAAATTGCAAATAACACTTTCAAAACTGCAAAATTGAAATTTTTGCCTTAGTCAAAGTCGGTTGTACAAAATTAGCACTTTAAATAAGGTCATGCACACTTTTTTGAAGAAACGAGTTGCCATTTGGGGAAGCATTTTTCAATAGATGGTTGAAATATTACAGTACCTACATAAATTGAAATAAAATCTCTAGCCGGATAAGATATTAAAAGGTGACCCCATTTGAAATTGAAAAATTAATCTCTCCTAAGGATTGTGACCATGAAAAACATTCTTTCATGGATGTTTTAGATTCCTGCCCCCCCTCCCCCTCACATGCTTAGTAATAACGAAAAACTTTTTTCCCTTCTTCTTCCTTTTTTACCCCTCCATTGAATTGGATGTGTAAATTTCCATGATAAATAATGGCTCCTTGTGTGAAATTTACTCAATTTTTCAAAAATAATTTTTAAGATTTTATTTGTTGCAAAATTCAAACTTGAACTTGACAATTTTGGTGTTTTTTTTAAAGAAAGTTTTTATTGCACTGGGAACACCAGAAAATCCTCAAATGTTGCCAAAAACAAACAAAAAATATTTTTTGTCCCATTTTGCATATTTTCATGTATATAGTACTTTATAGAGGTATGTAATTAGATTACTTATTTTCTAGTGACAATATTTGCAATGTTGAAATGCTAATAGCAATAAATAATTTTGTCAAAAATATTTTGACTGTTAAATATGCACCTTATGGCAAACAATTTTTTTAGTTATTTTTAATTACTTGAGAGGTTCAAAAAATTATCAATTATAGATGTAGTTGTGTATACTAACAAAAGAAGTAGCTGATAAAACAGATTTTTTATCATATTGCCACGTCGCCCGCGGTCTCCACGAATGATGGTGAAGGTTGGTCGCCTTACCTTACAGCTAGTTCAGGTGGCAGAAAGGTGGCCTGAAAGAAATGGATGGCGAGTGGACGTTGTTTCAGCAAGAAATAACATATCTGAATGAGGTTAACGTAAAGAATTTAATGATTCAAAAGAGATTAACCTAGATTTACACTACCATGCACGAGCTCGTGAGTTTTCCCCGTAATGCAAATCAAAATAAGCTAAACAAGAGAAATTAAAATTAAATTATTATAATCAACAACAGACCAAAATGCATTACACAAAAAAATCTATGACTAATTTTATTCACGGCCAATGCGCGGCCTGAAATATTTCCTTCCCTGCTTGTTTTGAGCTAACTGCAAAAGTTCATTTCGTAGCGCCTGAGGGGCATTGGAGCGCTTTCGGCGAAGCTCTCGTACACATCACCGTCTGGAGATTTTCGTGGTCATTGCCCCATTCAGCGGGGCGTCTCAGAAAGGGAGCCCGAGCGGCCCGGCGGCGGCGGAGGTGGAGGCGGGTGGCGGCGGTCAGGTCGTCTGGGCCGCGCGGTGTGCGGCCGGGAACAATGATCCTCTCAGCTGGTCGAGCGGGCGCCTTCAGGTAGCACTTTCGACGGGCATTGACGTAAGCGGTGGCGATCTTGACGATTAACGCAGTCACTTCCGCGTGCTTATGCCAAAGATAGACTAATAATCACGTCTACTTCAACAAAATCAATTGTTTTGTTTCATCGAATCGTCGCCAAGCACGGCACATTAAATAACTTGAACCGATAAAACTATGATTCAGAAAATTGATCAAGTCCGAAAGAGAAACTTTCTCTTGAAAAGTCTCGCCACAAGATAAATCAAGTGAAGACCCCGAAGGGCAGTCACAGAGTGCCTTCACGAAGTCTTATTAACAAGCGCCTCAGTCGAAAGCAGAGCGATACTCAGCCAAAAGCCGAAAACAGAATGCTACTCAGTCAAAAGTCGCAAGCGGAATGCCATCGGAAGTTACTTTCTTTCTGCTCGCTGTCTCGGTCCCCTCCAAAAAATCTCTAAAGTTCGAGAATGTTCTACTAGAATTTTGAACCCGTTCGGCGATAGGCTACAGGAAATTGCGCTGTGAAATTGCTTCGTCCAATTGCTGAAGGCGTTTGAACAGGGATCTTTAATGGAAAATTTCCAGTATCTTCTGTCTCAAGTCTCTCTGTCTTACGTTGTTTACTTGGACGCACGTGCAAGCCTAGACATGCGTCGTAGGAGTGGGCCAGGGCAAGCCTAATTTTTGTTGACGTCCACTGGGTGGCGGCCCAGGGGCTGGAAGGGGGTGGGTGCGTTCTCGTAAGGAACGCTTCCCGGAAGACAAACACGCGGAGGTGGAGGCGGGTACAAAGAACGGGGGCGGCGGCGTAGGAGGCGCGCAGCTGCGCGTGTCGGATTGGAGCGGGGGGAGTCCCGCCAAAAATTCCCCGGCGCCAGCGGAGACGCCTTTCGCAGGTTATTGCCAGAGGAATGTAGAAATTAATGCTAATTTAATGAAGTTGATATTCGGTAACGCTACAATATTAAAAAACAATTTAAATGCTTAAATATCAATTCTTTTTTATTTTCTCACGATTCTCCATCATCTTCAAACTAAAACTTCAAAGTAAATGTACTCAATGGTATTGTTTGTAACATAGTTGTTAACATACCGAAAGTTTAAAAAAATATGGTAAAAATAGGGTTTTTTGATATTTTATTTTTTTATATAAATTTTCATAATTTTCTCTTTAAATTGGTGTTTGAATTATGTGGATATCCCTCTTACAAGTATTTTTTACTTTCTCGCCTTACGAATACTTCGTAAGAAGAGAAAGTTATGTAATCGTGCGGCGGAAAACGGGGAATTTTCTCCAGAAAATCTCTTATAGCAGGGGTCTGGTGACAAAAAAGTGGATAAAACCTGTTGCTAAATTTAGAAACAAAAATCCTCTATCTCGTGGTGTAGTCAAAATCCATGATTTGTTGCATCTTCATACTTCAAAATCGATTGACGGCATTCCGTCCGTGTGTCCGTCTGTGGTCAACGCTAGCGCCTAAACTGTTCGGTCGATTTTCTTCAAAATTGATATTCCCCGATGGTTTTTACTCGTCTCAAGACCTCTTGAATTTGAAACCGATATCTAAGTATTTGAGGATACTTTACATGAAGCCCATTTTGAGATTTTGTAAATTAAAAAAAATTGGCTCCAAATTTTTTGATTATATTTTGTTGTTGAATAGTGCAAAGGACGTTGAAGGGAATGACGTAAGCATCATTTTCGTTTATAGGCTCTATTTTTCGAAAATTGCAAAAAACTGTTTCAAAACTGGAAATTGAAGATAGAGATTTTCGCTTCAGACAAAGTCGGTTGTACAAATTTAGCCCTTCAAATAAGGTCATGTACCATTTTTTGGAAAAACGAATAGTTTTGCGATTCAAATTGACAAAAAAAATTTTTCTCATAAACCGCTCCAAATTTTTTCTTTAAATTTTCTGCACGTGTGTAAGAAGGGAAGGTAAATATATAAATAAACTAGTGGTGCTATAGAATGGCACATACTTTCTCGCAGTAGTTATTTTCCAAATGCCGATCATCCGATAAATTATGTAGAGTAAACCGTTCAATGCTGCCTTTCTTGGTCATGTTTTTTGAAAGACATGTTTTTCGCATGTTGACAATTACCGGCTTCTTAATAAGAGAACTGATACAAGATTGTTATGACTGCAATATTAGCAGAAGTTCTGCAAGTCGTTCTCGTAGCGCAGTTGGTTAATGCACCTACGGGTTGAGAGCTTCAGTAAAGAAGGTACCGAGTTCGATCCCCCGTGGGGAATTTTCATTTGATGAATGTGATGTTGCAGGAAAAAAACACTGAAGAGTGTAGATACTTTATTGAAAATCATTTGAAGTACTTCTACTCACGAATAGATTCAATATAGATAGACAGGACTTGTCTGTGTTTTCCCTAACTGCGTCTTTTAAACAATTTTTTCAACTCTGTTATTCGATTTCTGAAGCATATGACATGTCAAATCAACTGTTGTCTAGTATATATCTGTATGAACCAATTTAAATAAAATTATGAGCATTTTAACGTTAAATTGTAATACAGTATAACCAGAAGGCATGCGATAAACTTACAATCCCTAACGGTTCCGAAATGATGATTACTTCTAGCCTTACGAATACTTCGTAATGCGGATTATCGCTGCCTTGCTTGGTGATGTTTGAAAGGCACATTTTTCGCATGTTGAAAAGTACCGGCTCCTAATGATAAAAGCGATAGAATTATGTTTTGACTAAAATGTAAGTAATTGCGATAAATGTCCTGGAAATGTCTGTAGAGATTTGTTCAAATAATTAACTTTTAACAATTTTTTACTTCTGTTGTATTTGTAAAGTGTTTTGCCATCGTATCAATTGTTTCTTAATCATGCATTTACCATTTTATAGGTCGGTTCTATTCTTTCATGGTTCTGTTCGACAGTGACGGTGTTGGTTTTGCGTAGTGGTATAAGTGCCAGTTCGTTGAATTTGAGTTTCGGTTGTCGGGCCTTGGTACCGAAAAGGTTTACTGGTATAATACACTTTTTCTGGTTTATGAAGTAGTGGAATAGCAAAAAGGACCGTATAGAAGCAGAGCGAGAAAGTATGTGCGTTGGAAGCACCACTAGTTTATTATTTATATGTGAAGTCTTATACGATGATAGATACAATGCAGTGCATAAGTACTGAAAGTTTGAGACATGCCGAAGTAAATTGAATACTTAATGTTGTGAAGCTAACTGACAATAAAAAAAGTCTCAAATGGAAGTAGTTAATGGAAAACATTTATTCTGATGAGGTAAAGTTATTGCGCTGGTGTGTTCAGAGGGTTGCATCTTTAAAGCTCATTTCCCAAAAGTGGATATTTTTAATACTAAATTATCGTTTTTCAACTTACATTTGTAACAGGAAACTGGAATTTTCAGTTGTTAATAAAGGTTTCCTACATTTACTGAAGCAATGTTTTTCTAATTTCCTTAGTATTATCCATTCTATGGAAAGTGGTAAAAAATTTCATTATAAAAAAATATTTTTAGCTAGAAAAATAGTAGACATTTTTCAAAACCATTATTTCAGTGTTATTATGAGTTGTTTTTTTTTCCTGTAACAATTTCATAAGTCTAACGTTAATAGATTACGAGAATTAGACTCAAATATTTAACATCGACAGCATAGGGCATTCAAAACTAACTTTTATCTTTCTTCCACAACCTACAACTAATACGCAGGCAACCGAAGTTGAAGAACAAAGATGGGCCTGACAAAACGTGCATTTCAAAAAGTTTACGCTAACAAATAATAAGAAAATTGATTTACAATATCTAAAATTAAAACCAACCGTCTTCAAATTTGAAGTCCAATCACAACACAGAGAAAAAACATTATTGCTTTGTGGAATATGAATCCAATACTATTGGATCTTCAGCATTACTTAAAAATTATTGCGATTGTGCAAGTGGTCTTCGCACAATTGGATGTTGCTCACTGAAGACTTATCCCATTACATTTGTTATATGTATTGTTAAATACAAAAGATTTTTGTTTAATAGTTAAGATTGAAATGTGATTATATTATAATGAATAAAATGTTTTCTGGCGTCTTTCTTTGTAGCACCAATTTCAATGTATTTTATGTATCCATATATAAAATAATAGGACAGATAGTAATTTTCTAAATTCCGTTTTAAAAATTAAATAAATATTTTTTTAACAACCATGTTACAAACAATACCATTATCAAATACATTTACTCTGAAATTTTAGTTTAAAGGTGATGGAGAATCACGAAATAATTAAAATGAATTGATTATTTAAGCATTTAAAATTTGTTTAATATGATAGAAAATCTGTTTTATCAGCTACAGAACTACACCTAAAGTTCTCAAGAAATTCTCACTTAAATTAGAATCAATTCTCTATAATTCATCATTTTTCGAACCGGTTATATCTAATGGTCAAAATATTATTGACAAAATTGTTTATTAATATTAGCCTTTCAATATTGCAAATATTGTCACTAGAAAATAAGTATTCTAATTACATACCTCTATACTGTTCTATATATGTAAATATACACAAAATGGGGCAAAAATATATTTGGTTTTGGTTGTTGATGTTTTCTCCCAAGGCAACAATCAGAAAAATCTGAAAAAAATCCAGAAGACATTTGAAGCATAGGCAAAAGTAATAAAAGAAGATAGGGCAACATTTGAGAATATTTTGGTGCTCCAGGCGGAATAAAAACTTTCCTTAAAAAGATTCGAAAATTGTCAAATCCATTTAAAAGTTCGAATTTCGGGGTAAATAAAATTTTAAAAATTATTTTTGAAAAATTGTGTAAATTTCACGTAACGAGTCATTATTTCCCATGGAAATTCATATGGTCAATTCAGTGAAAAAAACAAACCAAACAAAAAAACACGTTTTTCATTATTACTAAAGATGTGAGGAGGGTAGAAATCTAAAATGTCCATGAAAAAATGTTTTTCATAGTCACAATCCTTAGGAAAGATTCGTTTTTTGATTTCAAGTGGGGTTACTTTTTACCATCTTATCCGGCTAGAGCCTTTATAATAATTATATGCAACAGTTACAAACAGTAAGAGAAGGTTTATGCCGTTTTGTAGCACCACAATTTTGATATCTAATTCCTTCTTTTTGTGCCATCTGGTGGGGATGGGAATTTTCCAAGACTGTATGCAGTGGTGAGTAGAGAGAAATTTGTTAATCATTCATATTACTGTTTTCTGGGTATTTTGTGGTGATGGTGGGTTGTGGTGCTGGTGGTGGATGCATAGACTGAAGCACAAATAGAAAGTGGGGGTTCGTTATTAACATTTATGTTACTTTACGATTTGAATTACAAACAAAAAGAATTTTGAATGAATATTTTATAATATGAATATTCATTCATGTAATTTAATTAGTATTACACAGCACATTTGTAATGCCCTTACTAGTTAAAACTTGTGGTTAATTCACAAATATTGAATTTTATTAAAATAGCAAATGAAAAATAATAAACATAATAGGGCAATCAACAAATTAATCATAGTCATCAGTGGCTTCTGGTAAACAATTTTTCCTACTTAAATTACTTCCACTTGATGAAATAAAAAATTGTCGTTTGTTTAATATTTTTAACTTCTTTTTAATAATTTAATCTCCAAAAGTTCATTTGGTCAAAATGTTTTTTTTTTGTTTGTAAAATTGAATTAATACATGTTTTACTTTTAATTGAATTAATACATGTTTTACTTTTAATTGAATTAATATGTGCTACATTTAATTTGTCCATAAATTTTCTTTCCAACAAATCACTTTCACTTCAATGAATCACTTTCGCATGATATTCCAAAGTTTACATAGTTCTTGTTTTATTGAACATTATTTTCCAAACCTATATATTTATGCAAGAAATATCTAAGTCTATTCCACTTTACCTTATATTAGAAGAAATAAAACTAATGTGCCATCTGGCCATGGTATAAAACCAGTGACCAGTATCAGTGTTAACTGGTGGTTTTAATTGGTGTATTATATTTCGATTAAAACAGGAAGTCCTTTCAAGGTCATGAGGTGGCAGGAGACAGGACAGGAGGACAAGGACAGGAGGTGGTGGGAGGTAACAAAGCTCACAGTCTTCCAACTGCAAGCTTTGTTACAACTTAAATTTTTGGTATTAAAGCTTCCAATTGGATGACAATGTCCCCCTCTCTTTTCAGCTTGTGACCTCGGAAGAACTTACTGTTTTAATAGAAGTACACTGAATTCCTGAAATCCCTCCTCCCACCCATCAAATTTATCAAAGGGACTGAAGCACAGGCAAGCCCCTCAGCGTGCTTATGTATCACAGCAGAGGACATGTTATGAAAGTGCCATTTATAGCACTGACAAATTTCATTTTAAGTACTACTAAAAATAGCATACCATATTCTTACAATTTTCCTTGAAGTGATCTCTTTACTCATTTCTCCCTAGCGTTGCATGAACGCAAAGCAGTGTTCACTATTTTATTTCACCTATACGATTCATTGAAAGAATTGGTAATTTTTTATGGAGTAAATAATTCTTAATGAGATTAAAATTATTTTTCTTTGATAAATACATTACAGAAATACACATTCAATTTTTCCTCCATCAATGCTCAACCCCTATTGTGATGCCTGTACAAAATCTTTTCTTTTAATCTTGAGAATGGTTTGCTACTAGTGAAAATATAGATACTGGAAACCCAAATTGCAATTTAGGCCACTGTAGCAAGAAGAGATTGAGGGACGGAAAAAAGCTCCACATTGATTATATAATTAAGAAAGTATAAACGATAAGAGAGCAGGCAGACAACATAAAATCATGAGTCAGACAGTTTTTGAATTAACAAAATATCTAATACATTTAAATTCCATTTGCTTTTTACACCTTGATGCATACATTTGTATTCTATTTGCATACCAGTAAAATTATTGGACATTATTTGTGAACATACCGACATTTCTTCAAAAAGCGTTTGTACCCTTTCTTTCCGGAAAATTCTCTATAGCCATTACCCTGAAAAATAATATAATTTTATTTTTTGTTTTAGTATGTTCCACCCCTCAAAGAAATTGCATACAAAATTCAAGAAAATATTTGTCATGCAAATACAAGAAATAATTATTTTCTGTGATGCCTATTTGCAATGTTCAGACCAATAAAATTAGTAGAACATTTCTTTAAAAAGCAGTTTGTGTACCCTTTCTTTCCAGAAAATTGCCAACAGTGTGTATTTGCAATGTTCCATCCAGTTTCATCCAAGTATCAAAATATTTTTAGGCAATTTTGTTTTGCCATCTTTGGCAAGTGTGAATATTTAACTGAAATTTATGAAATAAGTTAAGTATTTCAGTGCTTGGAATGAAACAGGTTAAAAGATATAAATTTTGAAAATTACTATTAAAAGATTGATCAGGGTTCAAGAAGTTCATTAAAGGAGTACAATTGACAAGTACATATAAAATATGGGGTTTTGGTGTACTCCAAGAAAAATTGATCATTAAGATGGTTGTTAAAAAAGTGGTTGGTCTTTGAGAGGGATGATCTTTCAGTGAGGTTTCACTGTACCTGAAATAAATTATCAAATGCCTTTCCTAATAAGTGAAGTAGCAAACATAAATTTGTTAATGTAAATTTTATTAAAGAAATATATTAAGATTAGTTTGTGGGGTTGTGATTACTACAATATTAGTTTTTCCATTGTTTTTATTTATGAAACAGCAAAATTTGTGATTATACTATGTACAAATAATTTTGAAATAAGTTAATATAAAAAGTTCAAAAATTATTCATTTCATTATGGCGTATTTGTATTCCTCAAATCTGCCTAACTTTGAAATCAGCACTCCAAATTGATACTTTTTGTAAGTGTTTGTGATTGTGATTTGTTCATATTCATATTTTCCTTGTGTGCTTTTGAAATTTATGCAGGTGACTTATTGATCCTTGATTTGACATTTTCATTTTTTCTAAGCAAAATGTGTCTTTTAAACTCCTAAGAAAATTAGTGACTCCAATATAGAGAAACAAATACATTATTTATAATTGAAGTGATTTACAGATACAAGAAATATGTTTTGTGAATGTGTATATGAGGATTCTTGCTCTGGATATTAAATCTAATTACAACTAAATGTGAATACAAACAATTTTTTAAAAATGTTTTGAATATTTGCCAGAGTTAATAAGGAACGTATTATAGTTGCTTTCTTAACTACTGTCTTTTCTAAAATACTGAATTAATTTCAGTATTTTATCATATCAGAGTTTCTCTTTTAAATTTTTCTTTGATTTGATACTGGAGTTGAACTGAGAGATGCATTTTTAAATAATATTGCAAATTTTATAAACTAGAAACTGATTACCTCTTCACAAAGTAATAATATTTCTTTTGCATGAATGTGCTTTTTCATTCTTGTGAACTGTTATATTTTCATTTCCTCTATCTTTCTCTTCCTTTTATACCCTACTATCTTGTCAGTTAAATGGAATTTCTCAAAACTGATAATTTGCAAGAAATTCAGTTTTTAATTAATTTTTGTAAATTGAGAGTTTTGTTAGTGTGGTTAGGTGAACTCACACAGAAGTGGGTGGTTCATTGTACACGCCGTGTAGAGACCATGTTTTTGAGATAGATGTACAATTGTTATGGTCATTAAATAAGTTCCCTTGAGTAATTGATAAGAATTACTATTTCTGCCTCACTATTCACATAATAGTATTAGCATGTATTTACTTTTAATGGTTTTGCAACAAGATAAACCCCAAAGAGTTGTGTGAGCTAACTGAAACCGACAAAATTGTCTGAGAATTAAATGTACTAATAAAATAAAATAATTTAATTTACAAGATCTTATTTTACTGTTGTAGAGACTAATAAATGTGGGCAGTTTTGATTAAATTTTATCTCAATTAAGATTCTTTGAACTGTCTATATTGCTTGTAAATGAAGATCAGTTAGATTTTTCCTCTTGGAATATAACTATTCTTTGCATCAGAATGTTTTTCATTTGCTCTAGAACATCTAATTACAAGAAGGAACATTTTTGGAGACAGTCTAACATCTCTGTAAGCTAATTTTGTGAAGAAAACTTCCAAATTTATTTCTTAACCTTGTATTTATGTTTCTGTTTTTCTTTGGAAGCCATATTATTTCTTCTCTCTTCTACAAGGCATTTTTCTCTCCTTAAAGTCTGTCTTACTATTACTTTCTTTGATTAAGGTATATATCTTTGCTGTATATTGTGCTTTGTAAAAATAGAGGTGTAAATTGAGTGCATTTGATGGATTCCTCCTTCACCCTGTCCCAGCTACCTGGTGGCTTTAAGCCTTCAAGAGGAACAAAAGAAGGAACAAGACCGTGAGCAGGCTTGGCAGGAATACAGGGACACCTTAACTAGCTCACCTGAAATATCAGAGTAAGTCACCCTTCTTGTGCATGCCCTCCCCCTTGGAATGGTGGCACAACTTGTTGCATTTCGGGTGCATCTGACTTCTAAGTTTTTATATATCCCTAGTCATATTGGCTTTTCTCATTTGTTTCTATTTGTGTGTGTGTTTACTTGTGTTTCAAGACTTGGGACAGTTGTTTGCAATAAGTGTTGTTTTTTTATTGTCTTAAAATTGTTCTTTTTGATATTTGTGTAATCAGATAGTTTTGTATGTCTCAGTAAAATTCCGATACTTTACTGCTATTGCAGTCTGAAGTTGATATGTTGATTACTGAAGGAAAAGTAACGTAAATGATAGAAGAGAAGACGACATGGAAATGACATATTTTTCTTGTTTATATAAATTTCACTTAATGTGAATTCTGTGTTAAAATAAAACTGCTGGGTTCTAATTCTTGATGATAATAATTAGAACTGCAAATTTTGTAACAATGGAATTTATGTGTGGTTTTCATATAAAACTGCATATTCGTAATATCCATGTACATTTCTGTAGTTTTAATAGGATTATCTTTAAAGTCTTTGTGATTGTGATTAATATATAGCCATCCTATGATACGTTACCAGGTAGAAATTCAATGCCAGAATTTGTGTAGTTTATGTCTTCCTCATCAAGTACAAGTGCAAGGTTGAAGTGGCAATTCAAAGAAAAGTATTGCCAAAGTATTATGCTCTAAATTTTATTATCTCTTTGTACCTTTTGGTCCAAAGCTTCTTTATTGAAAACTTTTTAATATTTGACAAGACTTCAATAATACAGTTAATACTAGTTAACCATTTGCTTTCAAGAAAGGATGTGACAGGAAAATAATGATTTTATTTTACAATATTTTACTTTGACTTGTATTATTGCATTCAATGGTTATTGAAACGTTAATATTAATTATATTGTTTTTATTATTTTATTGACACATTCATGTTGATATTATTAAGTTACATGGGTGAAATTATGCATTATTGATACCCTCTGAAGTTTATGGTTTAAACTTGTGTTAAAATTAGTTCTTGTTGGTATGAGATTTTTTAAATGAGCAGTTGTGAAGATATTGTAATATCATGGATTGTGATTAGCAAGTAAATAATTTGAATTGTTCACATATTGCCATGATTGTGATAGACGAGTTCATCTTGAACAGACATTTAAAAAGTGTTTGACTATTATATTTGTAATTTTATGACTAAGGATACATATTTGTATCTTTTCTAATCCAAAAAGAAAAAAAGTATATCATAAGTTAGGTAACAATTAAAAATGGAAGATTAAACATTGCCTTCTTGAAGTAAACTGAAAGTATATTCATCATGATTAACATTGTAGCAAAAAAAATTCTCCTTCACTACAGAAAGTCAGCAAATTATGTTTTTAATTAAAAAACAAAAGGAAGCATCAGTTCCAAATAATGGTATTTTGATATTTAAATGAATACATACCCAACATACATAAACATTTTAAAATATTTTTAAGACTGAAAGAGTGGGGATTCCACAAGGTATTGTAGAGATTTTTGTTTTAAATAAAATATTTAAAATTGTCCCTCAAAGGCTATAGGAGAGTAAGAATTTAAAAATATACCCCCAAATGTTTTCAACCAACTGTGTGTGGATGATATTTAGGGTCAAGAAAATCCTAAGATTTACCAATTTTCAGTCCCCCATTCCATGTCCTTCCACAG
Source organism: Acheta domesticus (assembly GCA_031308135.1). Classification (NCBI taxonomy): domain Eukaryota; kingdom Metazoa; phylum Arthropoda; class Insecta; order Orthoptera; family Gryllidae; genus Acheta; species Acheta domesticus. Next base: position 84,053,892 of record JAHLJT010008446.1, on the reverse strand, counting down.
TCTTTATAAAACTTGTTATTTCCATATTTCTTTTTTCTCAAATACCTTAAAACATTTTAAGACTATGGAGTGAATGAGAACAGCTTCGTAAAATCTTGATAATAAAAACAATAATTTTAAGTTAATTTTTGGCAGGTAATTTTAATTTTTAACCCACTTCAACGTGAAAGGAATCTCTAAAATTTTTTTTATTTTGGAATCTGTGGGAGGTGCTATCAAAGCGAAAATATATTTCGTGTTTTTGCACTTTTTAAATTTATTTTATTTTATTATTTTTAAGGAGTGTAATGTATTAAAAAAAATTAAAAACTGATTTTCCACCAAAATGGCTTGTTTGTTTTCAAATATATCAAAACAAAGAGTTCCAGGAGAATTTTCTCATGTTCAAGGAACTTGAGTGGCCATTAAATCCCATTATAATGTGAAAATGGTCCGAACAGCAGCCTGCGGTGTCATAAAGATCAGTTTGCTTTGTACTCCGATTGAACAGTAAGCACAGTTGTTGTGTACCATAGGTATTAGCGGACACTCCTGGTGTGAATGGGTGGCAGAGTGTTTGCGTAGATTTTTCCCATTTCTCACAAAATCTAAATTCTACTCTCCTTTTTGAAGTGAATATAGTGAGAAAAAAGTTTGATTTAAAGATATCCAGACATCCGTTATATATACATAAAAATATATTTTTGCTATTTGGCAATTAATATCTATTAATAGCACACTTTTAAAAAAATAAATATAAATTAATTCAAATATTTAGCAATTAATTAGTGTCTAACTAACTTATTTTCCATAATTTTATCTTAGAATGTAGTAGAAAAATTCAGATTTGGTGGTTCCTAAATATGATTGCAATGCTAAAATAGGACTAGTTAGCATTTTTTAATTTTATTTTGCAAGGAAGTGGGAGTGTGGGCATGGGCACTGACCCACCCTTTTGCACCTGGGATGACCACTATCACCTATACTGCAGAACAAAGGTTCCATCTGTTCAATCAGAGTACATTGCAAATCGATCTTTTATGATACAGCTGGCTGCTCTTAAGTCCGTTCGTTTTATATGAGGAAATTCTTCAGGAACTCTTTTATTTTCATATATTTGAAAAAGAAAATATAGCCATTATCGTGAAAAATAATTTATTTTTATTGATTTGTTTTAGTATGTTCCACCCCTCAAAGAAATGACATACAGAATCCATGAAAATGCTTGACGTGCAAATACGAGAAATTATTTTTTTTGGTGGTAGTACTTCTTAATGTTTCTGAAATAAAAAATGTGATTTTTCTCACATTAAAGAAAATTAAAATTTTAAATTTACTTAAAAATTTTGTCTTTATTATCAAGTATTTGTAAAGCTGTTCTCTCCCAGTCCAGGTAAAAATACCTTTCAAGGTATTTGGGAAAAAATGAACATGGAAAAAAAAATATTTTTTGTAAGCCTGTGTTAAGTGAGGTGGTAGTCTGAAAACTGGTAAATCGTAGTTTTTCTTTACCCTAAATATAATCCTCACACAATTGCTTGAAAACGTTTAGGGGCATGTTTTACATTCATATTCCAGTGCAAATTTTCTGATTCAAAGATTTTTTTTTTATTTATTGCATGTTTTCATTTACAGTTTTTCAAATTGTCACATTGAAAGACAATAAAAGACTTTGTATTTTGTAACTTCACTTTGAATGTATTATAATAACCTATGAAACTTAATGTCTATATTTTTGTAAACAAAATTGTAGAAATACATTTATCTCAAAAATATTTTCAATGTGTTGATCATGGTGTTTGTACATTTATTTCATTTACTCGTTTGTCAAGATACAGGCATTATTCTGTTTATCATTTCTTGAAAAGAAATTGACAGTAATTGTCTGCATTTATGATACTTCACTTTTCCCCTACAATGTAATTGATATTCATGGTGCTATAAGGAGAAATTGTGCAAAATTGTGCTTTTTGAAATAAGGCTAAATTAGATTCACTAATGGAATTTTTATTTCAACTATCTGGGGAAAGAAATCAGTTTTGCACTTTCTTGAAGACAAGTTTTTGCAGCAGAAGGTTTCCATGTTGATTTGGGCACAAAGAACTTGCAAAAAAATCAAATTGTAATTTATTGTTGACTATTTCCTGAAGTTCTCCCAAAAGTATTTTTTGTCATTTTGTCTGAACATCCGTCCATTGACCGTCCAGCAGTCAGCCTGTACAACCTCTCCAAAAACTACCCATTGGTGTATTTTACTAAACATGTCTTCCCCTTTATGTGTCCATTGTATGTCCTTGGCTATTCATTCATTAATTTTCCTGCCTTCCCTCCCCTCTTGCCTCCCCAACCTTTTTCCTAGTTAGGTTGACCTCATCTCAGTATTACAAGTTTTTAAATACAAACAGGTTGTTTTCAAAATGGTTGTTTTTAAATTTTGTAATATAGAATTTTACACATTTCATAGAACTATCAAAAAGTTGTGATACTGTTGCAGTCAGATCAATGTGGTTAAAAGTTTGCACAATGTGACTGCACCATTTTTTCTTCATATTCAAGTCTTTTTCACCAAGATAAGATGGTGAAAATGCCTCCTTACTGAAATCAATTACAAGATATCAATATCCACCACTTCCTCTAAAAAGAATTATTGACAGTTTTTTCTCAGATAAACTTTCAATGTTTATTGATAAAATATTATTAACAAATATCACAAGATGCACATGAAATGTGTTTATTATATTATTATATAAGTAAAATTTAATTGAGAAAAAGTATTTCTTAAAGAATTCCTCATTATGCAGTTTACAGAGGAGAGAGTTTAAATAAATGCTCATATATAGGTTCATAGATGGTTTATTTGAGAGCATTTTCCTTGTTTCACTTCTTTAAATAGGGATGCAATTTTTTAATAGTAAGATTTCTCTTTTTTTTTACGGGAAAAAATCATACAGATATGCATTGAATTGTTATTTATACAATATTTTTAAGGGTGTGGAGAAGTAAAAGTTGTACTAAAAATTATTTTTTGACACAATGATACAATAAAATTTGGTGTAATTTCAACATGGGAGTGTGTTCAGTATCCATCTGGCTATAATATTTAACATAAAAATTAAATGAGTGACTTTTTTTTAGAAACTAATGGCATTATTGTTAATAGTTGCACTATTTAAATTACAAATTAAATATAATGATTAACTGAAAGTTTAAGTTAAATAGGAAATGACTGGGTGCAGTTATAATACTTTAAGAAATTTTTGGTGGAAAAGATGTTTTTTCAGTTTCATTTAACGTAGTGGTATTCCATCATAACAGTTACCATAATACTATTTCTTATAATAATTGGAAA